>CM062816.1:322496884-323096884 GCA_031772625.1 Pinus tabuliformis | reverse complement strand
CTAGGCAGCCCAACTACCATAGATGTAGAAGCCGATTTGAACTCTAATAAATGCCCCCTTTCTCAACCTAGGTGGAAAAGTATAGTTATCTTCAAAAACCAAGCTTTTGAAGCCTGACTCAACACATAAAAGAATTTCATCAATATGATCCCTCTTACCTGCAAATTACAACTCCTGTGGATTTACATACGCCAGTATTTACATACAACTTACAACACCAACTGATTTGGATGAAATTCTTTTCAAGGTAACATGTTTATAAGGCCTTCCTTGCATATTATTGAATACTTAGGTTTCAAGTTTTCAGTATGTTTGTGTAACTCGTGAAGTTCATCACTATGTCTCCTCCCATATGAAAATATAATCTTGGTTGTATTTGTGCAAATACAGACTTAGTGAAAGATAAGCGCTCTTTCAAATCTTGTGAATCTCCATTGAATAAGAGCAATATGTATCTTTCTTACCACTGGTCCGTTCAATTTAGCAGATCACGACAAATCATGCTACGATGTTCCAAAAGATGAAAAGAGACTACTATCGAGAGCACTAACATATAGATGAAGCATAGTCATACAAAAGAAAGAGAAATGACATAGATCAAACAGATTTGGAAGGTTTTCACTGTTCAGAATCATGTATCTAAGACAACCAACAAAACTGATAACAGCATTCCAGAAGCATGCCAAAAGAAAAGATTCTAAATTCTACATCTGCATTACAGTGCCTCAAAAAATATATGCTTTTCTGTTTTGCAAGATTTTGCTGTGTATTTTCAGCATAGTAGTTTTCAATGCACACATAAATCTATATTATAGACACACATTTTGATGCCATTAGACTAACATTGCAAAAAATGGTTGTATAAAATAAAGTTGAGAAAAAACAGTATAGATATTACACAAACTACAACTGGGAAAAGGCTTCTCCTTGTTAAATATGTTGTGGTCAGTATTTTCAAACTATATTTCACACCAGGTTGAAAAAATTCAATGTCATTACTTATATAATTATGAATTCCAACAAGAAAATTCACTTACTGTACAAAGCATAGCAAGAGTTTCTTTCCAAGATTTCAATGGCCTGCTGTTGACAAGGCCTGTAAGATCATTATTGACCATGGCAGAAACCACCTGGAATCAGATGAGGTATGTCAGATATACTTTAAGTGGAGAATGACCATTCGAAATCAGGGAGATTACAACAACAAGATTGTTTTTCGATATATCCATACACACACATGCACACACACATTGCTGAACAAACAAGTCGAAATAAAATGGTAAGCATTTCAATCTAGAACAGTGAAAGCAATAAATCATTATAATTTATAACAGTCTATGAGGATACATGATATGGAATTAGCTAAACAAAGTGACCTTGAGATAGGAAGAGTTGGCTTTTTTCAAATATTCATCACGAGTTTTCTCCCACAAAGAATTCCCACCAAGGTGAGCAATAATAAGAGCATCAGCCATCCTGTTTGCTGACAGGCATTGTAGAACAGCTCCCTTATAATCACCAACAACTAAGGAATGTTGAATAGCTTCATTCCAGTCTGAATATTCAGTCAAGTCTTCAGTTTCATGTTCAATCTCTGCACCATTTACTACCATATCCTTATCCTTTTCTCCAACAAAATCATTTCCTACATGAGAAAGAGAGACCTCTTCTTTGGGACTGTGTAAATTATCAAAAAAATCTTCTCCATTGTCTTGAGGGATAGCAGCATCTTGTCCACCTTTCAACTGAGGCAACACATCCTCTTCTGTTTTATCATCAAGAGTAAGAGTTTTGCCTATTTCACTACCAATGTCATCAATTTTGCTGGAATGAGTTTCCTGTAAATCCCCATTCTCTTCTGACTGCACTTTAAATCCAAGGTGTTCGAGTAGCTTTGTCCTAGCCGTGCCTTCATCTTCAAACATGACTCTTAAGAAGTTCCATGTTTCTTTCTCTTCGTCAGACCTAAGCCAATGCAGCATCCATAAATATTCAAGATAAGAAATTAAAAAGTAGGAATACAGGGCAAAATAAAAATTTACTCAAACAGCATCTTCAGAAATCTTACTGAGACTCTTCGGCTTTTCTATCACACAAAGCCCGCAATGATACTTTTTCACCATCTGCTATTGCAGCTTCAAATTCTGTTGATCGAATAACCAGATTGTCCTCGGTAACTAGATTATGTATAAAAACCTAAAGAACACCAGAAAAAATAATGAAAATGTGTCAAATATGAAGATCACTTACACATTCAATGAAGAATCACATGTACTATAAATAGAGACAAAGGAAACTACGTCAAATTTTCTATGAACAGCAGCCAGAGAGACTACCTCAGAATGTCTATGATCGGCAGCCTGAGCCACCGTACTGGGCCGAAATGAAGCAAGCTTTCCGCCAAAGCCAAAACTTACACCAGCAGGTCTCTCTAACCACTTGGGGGCCTTCAAGAGAGCTGCTAAAAAGAAATAAATATGCATGTGGCATCACTTCTTGCATTGGAGCAAAAACTTTTGACAGATAAAACAAGACTTGGTACGCAGTATGCATTGAGAAAACAACCTTGAAGTTAGAAAATCTACTGAGTTTACAGTTAAATATATTAGAGTAAAAGAGGGAAACAAAAGACCTCTGCCCATTTAAACATTGAATGCACACTTGAAAAGGAGGTCTCCGCACACTCAATAATATTCAAACACACCTAACATTTACTTCCTCTGACACATAGGGTTTGTCAGACTCTGGCAAGTTCCCTTGGAGTTGAAAAGGCCCTGATTTGCATACATGATTTGATTTTATTGAAGGTTAGCCCCTACAATTGGACTTTAGAATGTAGGTTTGAATGTCACTGTTTGTCTCATCTGTCACAAGAAAGAATCCTTTGGGTGTCACAATTCTCTGCTTTGCTTGTTCCTTGTTACACTTCACTATGCAGAGCATATTACCAGACATTTTACAGCTTACTTAGAACAAACATTTAAACTATGTACTCAATCTATATGATGGACAGTGTATTATTAGCAATTGCCTCTTATGGTGCAGAGAGACACCCTTCGAATGTTTTAGGTATTAGAATGTGTTTGGATTTGGTGGGTTTGAATTTTAAAATATACAAAAAATATTTGTTTTCTTTATTTAGTATGTAAACTATACGAAACATATTTATTTTCTTTCTTTAGTATGTTGTACAAGATATTGTCTGGAAGGAAAGATTTTCGATTTTTAATAGTCCAAGATTTTTGTTTCGTTCACTCTGTAAACTAAATATAATATTCTCATTAATGTCAAAAACAGCATACAAAGAATCGTGTAATTTTCATTTATGGACGAATTAATGAGTTATTTGAAAGCTGTAAATATGCATAAATTAGAGCGAAAAACAAAAAGCAGTGTGACTGAATTGACTATATAGTCATAACAAAAATACAGAAGAGTCACACATCACTAAACACCCTGAATTTCATTTTTTGTTCAATAGAAGAGAATCACGACTACAATTAGATGAAAATTTTCCACCATTGAGAAATTCCGATAAATTGTCATATTGACAACAATCGACAGTGCATATTACACATGACTTAAAGCACAGATTTGAGAAGACAAAGTGGCTCAAGCTTTCATTAATTGATACTTAAAATGGTGAAAATGCCGATAGTGGTAGAATCATGTGGTTACAACTTATGTGATAGTTTTAATGTTGTAGAAGGGTATGCCCTAGAAATGAACAGATGACAGCCAAAAAGAATTGGGATGGTTTTAGTCTTTCGATGTCAAAGGCAAAGTAGTGGGTGTTGAGCCCTGAATCTTGATCGTGATTTGTATTCATCCCTATGTTTTAAAAAACAGTCAAGCCAGCTCTGAAACAGCCAAGCCAGTCCAAGCCAACCCCCATCCGGTTCGGCTCGGTGAAGAAATTGATCTGGCGGCTGGTTTGTTACCGAACTGACCAAGCCAGTCACCGATTCGGCCGGTTCGGTAACAAACCGGCCGGCTCAGCCGAACCCGAGAAAACTCAGCCAGTTTAGCCAGTCACGCTGATACACGGCCAGTTGGCTTTTTGGGGGAAAAAACGAACCCCTCACTGCATTCTAATTGGGTTTTAGGTTTGTTTGAGGTCCCTTCACCTCTCCCAAGCCTATAAAAGCTACTCAACCCCCTCACATTTCCTCACAGCTATCTCATTGCATTTGTGAGGAGTTTGTGAAGAGTTGTGGAGTTTGTTTTTGGAGCAGCCGTGAGGAGTCTTGGGCAATCATTGGAGCAGCAGTGAGAAGCTTCTTGGGCAGCCATTGGAGCAGCATTGAGGAGTTGGTTTGTTGGGGCAGTATTGAGGAGGAGGTTTGTGCCTAGAGGTATTTTTTTCCACTTCTAAAATCTGTTTTTGCTTGTTTTTTTTTTGGCAAATCTGGAAATTGAAAAGAGTCTTTTTTGTAAAAGAAATGAACATTGAAGCAATGTTATTTTTTTCTTTTCATTTTCAGATTTTTTCCTTTCATTTCCAAATCCAAAAATGGCTCCTAGAGTGAAAGATGTTGCTTGGGCATATGCTGAAATGATTGATAATCAAATGCATTGCAAATTTTGTCATAAAAAAATTGAGGGTGGAGGGGGCATTCATAGGCTGAAACAACACTTGGCTGGTATTAGAAGCCAAATTACTCCATGTGAAGCACCATCAGAACAAATTGGGGAGATTAGGAAGGAGTTGCTAAATAACTTTGAGAAGTTTGAGCAAGAAAAAGCTAGGAATAAAGAAATAGAGGCTGAAATTGGAGGAAGAGTATACAACAATGATGGCTTCCAACCCCAATTTTGATTATGAGGGCTCTTCATCTATCCCTTGCACTAATGCATCCAACCCCTTTTGCTATGTTCCTCTCTCTTTGGAGTCTACGCAAGAAAAGGGTAAGGGTAAAATGAAAGAAAGGGGTGATATCAAAAGTTATTTCACACCCTCCTCTACAATAGATGCACATGGTCCTCAAGCTAATAGATGTCATATGCAGCCCACTTTAGATGACCACTGGAAAAAAGAATTGAGAAAGACTACCTGCGATTACATAGCTAGATGGTTGTATGATTCTGATATCCCCTTCAATGCTTCTCCTTCTCCATAATATGAACCTATGTTTGATGCCATATTTGCCACTGGAAAGGGCTTCAAAGGCCCTACTTTGCATGAGTTAAGGGGATCTCTTTTACGAAAAAAAGTTTCCTCCATTGATGAATATTTGAAAGATTTCAAAAGCTCATGGGTAAAAACAAGATGTACCATCATGTCAGATGGATGCACTGATCAAAGGAACCGTACCATCATAAACTTTCTTATCTTTTGCCCACAAGGAACCATGTTTCAAAAATCAGTTGATGCATCTGATAGGGTGAAAGATGCACACTTGTTGTTTCAACTTTTGGATGAGGTTGTTGAAGAGGTGGGGGTGGCTAATGTTGTTTAAATCATCACAAATAATGCCTCTAACTATGTTATTGCTGGTAAAATGTTAGAGGAAAAACACAACCATCTTTTGGACCCCATGTGTTGCACATTGCATAGACCTCATGCTTGAAGGGCACAAATTAAAATAGATTGGATCAAGAACACTGCAGAGCATACTAAAAGCATAAAAAAAAATATCTACAATCACTCATGGATTTTGAGCCTGATGAGGAAACACACAGGGGGCAGAGATATTACTAGGCCTCCCATCACTAGATTTGCAACTCATTTTTTGACATTGCAATCTATGCTTTCCCAACATAGAAACTTGCAAAGGGTGTTTTCCAGTGATGAATGTAATGAATGCCAATGGTCTCGCAAACAGGATGGCAAAGATGTGAAAAAAAAAAGTTAATGAAGAAATATTTTGGAAAAAGGCAGCAGAGATTGTGAAGGTTGTTGAGCCACTGGTTAAGGTGTTGCGGTTGGTGGATGGGGACAGATTGGCTATGGGCTCCATTTATGAGGCTATGGATCAAGCAAACGAGCAAATAAATGCAGTATACAAGGATAGAGTGGCTAAGTATGGGCCCATTTGGGAAATCATTGATAAAAGATGGAAAAATCAACTCCATCGCCCTATACATGCAAATGGGTATTTTTTGAATCCAAGGTATCATTATAAAGCTTTGGAGGCAGGCGCTTTGACTGGGGAGGTTAGAGATGGATTGATTGACTGCATTGACTACATGATCCCTAAGGAGAGTGATCAGCTAGAGATACACCGACAGATCACTTGTTTCAGCAGAGCCACATATACCTTTGGCAAGAACCTAGCAAGGATTGCAAGGGAAGCAGATGAGCAAGGTAAACAAAAATTTCAATTTTCAAATTCTTATTTTGTTAGATTGTTTATAATTTGAAAGTTGGATAAAATTTGTTGAGCTAACTCATTACACTACTATGTTTTTTGCAGCACAATGGTGGGAGGCTTTTGGTAGCCATTGTCCTCAATTGCAGAAGTTTGCAATTTGTATTTTGAGTCAAACTTGCAGTGCCACTAGGTGTGAGCGCAATTGGTCTATCTTTGAGAAGATTCACACAAAGAAGAGAAACAATTTGGTACAAAAACGGTTAAATGATCTAGTTTATGTCCAATACAACCTCCGACTAAGATGCAACCAATTGTTGAACAAAAGACCTGATACAAATCCCATTGTGTTGGAAGATATTGATCCAGCATCAGATTGGGTAGTGGAGAGTCATCCAGCAGAGTTTGATTTTGATGAGGATATTGGTCTTGATTTGGATTTACATATGGAGGCATTAGTTGAACATAATGTTCAGTTGAATGCAGATCCACTTGTACCAGGCCCAGCCCCAAGTCCTCCAGTTGCAGGCACTTCCTCTACTAAGCCACGACGGAAGCGCATATCTCGTCTATCTCAGCGTGCAGTTGCTGCGCCTGCTAGTGCTACTACTTCTACAATTGCAGTTGGAGATGGTGATGAGGAGGAGGAGCCATGGGTTTCCTTGTCTGACTCTGATTCAGAGTCTGAGCCAGATGATGTTGGCTTCTCTAGCAGTAGCCAGTAGTACTGGTGACTAGTGATGTTTTACAGTTTACTTTTGTTGTAGAGGCCATTTAGAGCCTCCTTGGTTATGTGTTTTTGTTTTAATCTCTATATCATGTATGTATTGGACAGTGTGCTGAGTGCCATTTTGATATAATGGATATATTCATGAGCCTACATTGATCATATGTTGTCTTCTCTCTTTATTCTAATGCTTTGTGTTTGCAAACATGAATGAAAATCTTTAAAATTATGTTTTTCATAAAAGAAATATTTAATGTATTTTTTACAACGACAAAGTCATTGAAATCAAACTAGCCAAGTCGATACCGAGTTAGAGTCGATGTCGGCGCCGACCCTCAGCCATTTCCAAACCCGAGTCCGTTTTTGAAAACATTGGTTTGAAATACTCGAAAACACTGGGAAAGGTTCAATTTTAATCACCGCGGGGGAGATCCTATCATGAGGAGAAGCATGCCATTCATTTGAAGAGGGTTCAAAGTTCGAATGCCTTGCAGGAGTTTCAGCCATAATCATATAGTTTTTATGCACCTCTTGTCAGCTTTCTTATATTAAAGAAATGAATTTAGAGTAATTAATAGTAACTTCACATACTTTGTGTTAAACGGAGTTAGAGGAGGAAGGGTTCTGCCAAATTTAGAGGTGCACTAAATTTAGTACGGGGACCCACGGGGAGGCCTACCGCACAATTTACACTTAATCTCATTGTTTTGACTTGAGAAAAATTTATTTTTCCTATAGTCAAAAATGGAAGTGATCTCAGCCATTCGTAGAGATGGTGGGCCCAGATCAACTTCAAAGGAGGAAAAGGGCACAGACTAGGCTCACTATGCAGTGTGCACTAGACAGCTTGTGTGTTCAGCTCAGCAGAGGAAAGTGTGTTCAGCTCAGCGCCTAGGGTTTTCAGATCAGCGCATCTTGGGAGAAAGAGAGGTCGAATAGCCTCAGAATTTTTTCCAGCCAGCATACATCTTCAGTCAGCATGCATTCAGCTGTGCAGAGGGGCCATACGGGCCTGTACAATTCCATACAGTGCACATGCAAGCAGGTCGAGTAAGAGAGAAGGGCACAGATCAGTTGTCTTCAGGGATTTGCTGAGTGAAGGGAAGTCTTCCCTCCTCTTTGTAATCTTTTCAGAATATTTCACTGAGCATAATAAGAACACATAAGTTGGCAGGTTTTCTCCAGGGTAAATTTCTGGTGTTTTGCTGTTATGGTGTGCTTGTGTCTTCAACTTTGTTTTTTCCGATGCAATATTCAGCTAGGAAACTCAGTATATTTGATGAATGATTTTTGAAAGTTCAGGTTCAGCTCTTACATTTTCAGAAATTTCATTAAATTCATTGTTGGGTTTAAAACTAACACTTTGAATGAGACAAATCCCACGCAGCCAATGCAACACCCACTCAGCAGACACAACTCCCACAAAACCGACATGACTCCCACGAGGCTAACACATGACACTTCTCAATCTCTCTCTCAGAGTTCACAATATAGCAACTCCAACTGAGCAGACACAACTCCCACAAAGCTGACATGGCTCCCACATGGGTAACACATGACAATGTAGCATTCATGAACACAACTTGTTTGGCATTACCCAATCTCTATTCTCACATAGACTACATGCTCAATTGGTAATAACAAACCACATCATTGACAATATAGACATGGGAAGTCTTTCTTGAAGTCAAGGGGAGTTAAAAGGGAAGATTGCGGAGAGTGAAATAGTCTTCCAACACTGAAGAATCAAAAGATATGTAATTGGAATAAAACAGGAAGGAAAAGCGTAGAAGGCTAGTTCTTCAGGTGATAGTTGTTCAGAATCAAACAAGGAACCAACCTTCCATCTCCAATGAAGAAGACTTGAGAAAGTGATATTAAATCTAGCCAAAGGTTGAGGACATATTGAATTATTGTAATAGTTAGGAGTAAATTTTTGTAACAGCCAGGAATTTCGGAGCATATACTTAAGTATCGCTATAAAAATAAGAAAATGAGCTTCAACTTTGAAATGCAAATAAAAATCGAAAAGATCTTATAAATCTAGAAAACCATGAATGTTGAACCCAAAGCTTCTCAGAATGAAATGCTCCTTGGAAACAAAAAAATATCAATAGATCCAATCCACAAGAGAAAATACATATAATGTAAATCACCCCACAAAGATCCCAATGGGATAACTCATCCAATAAAATCCTGATCATTCAAGGTGGAACTCATTGAAAGGATGCAAGATAGATCACTGGAGAGCCACATTAGGTTACTAGTAGCTCTTGCAACTAGTGGTTGAACCCCCTCCATCTGAAAATTCTGCGTAAGAGGGAGAATCCCACAAAGTTGTTCTTTATTGGAAAAAAAACCTTTATACAAACAAAGAAGTAGAAGAATCGAGGAAAATTATGAGATAAAGGAGGTGGAAAATATGATCATGACTAGGAATATCGAAAGAGTAATAAACCTGGCCATGATAAAATGGAATTTAGAAGAACAAGAAGATATTTGAGATATGGAAATATAAGCTCAAAGCACCAACCAAAGAGTTGCTCAATCTAGCTCCAAGACAGTTTGCGTACAAAATGTGCTAAGCCTAGAAATCTATTTAATACCAGGTTTCAAGCATGTGGAGTTAGGGGTCCATGGAGACACATACACTTTCTTCCCCGGGCAGTACCCAATGACAAAAAAAATCAATCACCGAGGGTTAGCTCAATTGGTCGAGTTCCAGTAGTTAAAGCACCCTTGCTATTGAGAGATCACAGGTTCAATTCTCTCAACACCCTCGAGGTCAGGCTCTGTGGTTGAGCTAGCAGGAAATCATCCCTTCATGTGGATCTGCTTGGTAAAAATATTTTGTGGACGTAGCGGTCACCGATCTCCAGGGTCCATGAGCCACATAGAAAAAAAGGATATGTTTGTAGGGCACAAGTGACCACTACCCCAAATATATAAATATTAAAAATATATTAATGCATAAAACTTTAAATTTTAAAAATATATCATAGATGAAGGATGATACATAACAATCATTATTCAAAGTCAAATCCAATGAAAACACACCATAAATCCATTGTTGCTATGAGTTACCAGCTACCAAACCACCAATCTACCCAACACCAAATTTATGGGCTGAAACTAGCAACTGATCATTTTCATTTATTTTTGTGCTTATTCAGAGTTTATGCATGATGGTGGGGGTAGATAAGGGCATGAAACCAGTAATTAGCCTTCAGGGTTTAAAAAAAATTATCATAGAAAAAGGGTGGCAAAGTTGGGTACCTCTAAACATTACTCATGGGCATACCCACATGTGCACCCTCATGTACTCAATGTATCGGGTACTTATGAGACATACTTGATATCCACACTGTGAAGCCCACATCTAAAACATGTTCCCAAGTGTTGGGTGCAAGTATCAATGTTAGACCGCTGAAAATGTGTATTTACTATATATAGAACTTAAGACAAACAAAGGCCATTCAATTGTAAAAAAATCATTCCAATTCCAAATTTTGAAAAATTGTTGATGCAACTTGATGAGATTATAACAACCCAATTCCTTAACCCCATGTATGCAATGTAAATGCTTTTATAAAAGAAATATGGGTTGAGTATGGGGCACAGATTCCAAAGACTGAGAAGGGTAATTAGTCCAAAAAATTGTGGGTGCTACCGGCGTCAATGAGAACCATTGCATTGTTCTTCTTGATATGTCCTTTTAATTTTAATATTTGGGGTTGTGATATCCCTGTCATAGTAGATAGTGACACTTGTGCAATGCTTTCGTCATCTAGTTCTGGAGAGAATTCTGGGGCATCTTTGATGTCTTCTACGTCTGATTCATCACTGTCTGAATCATTAGTTGCTTCACAGTTATACAGATTCTTGGTCTCTTTTCTTCTAGCACACCTATGTTTAGGGTCCCACTTTTCGCCACAGCGTTTGTACTTGCCCTCTTTCATCCTTCGCATTTCCACCTTAGATTTTTCTCCTTCACGAAGATGTGGTGGAACATATTTTGTGTTATCCATATTTGCAAACTGGGGAAATCTTTGTCTCGAATATACTTTTTCAGCCTTTGACCACAGCATCTTTTCAAATTTCTTTTCAGCAGCTTTTGCTTTTTGTCTTGCTACTTCTATCGACGTAATGTCATGAAGCTCAAGTTCTGCTCGTAGATGGGTTTTAAGTCCGGAGGTGTATGATTGGATTAGACGAGTTTCTGATAATCCAGGTACTCGTGTTGCTAAAGTCTCCCATTCTTGAGTGTATTCATCCACATCTCCTTTTTGTCGCAATCTAGTGAGTGTTGAAAAGAACTCTTCTTCCTTGACACCTTGGAACCTTTTAAAGAACGCATCCTTAAATTTTCTCCAACTGATAGCAAGTGTCGTCTTCTTCCACCACATATACCAATTATATGCTTCACCTTCCATTTTCATGGAAGCATACCTAATATTTTCGTCACCATTGTCAATATCATAAATCTCGAAATATTCCTCTGCTTTATTGAGCCAAGCAACGCTGCATTTTTCGTTACCGTCAAATTTGGGTAGCTCGATTTTTGCTCTTCGTTGATATGTCGCTAATGGTGGAGCGAAAAAAGGGTATTGATTTGAAAACGACATATTGGTGAATGGATTCCAAAGCTGCTTATTTTGAGAGTTTGTGTTACTATTTTGTTGAAAATAGCAACAAGAAATGTTAAAAACAACATCTAAAAATCCTAATTTAATTTGTCCTTGAATTAAATTGAGAATTAAAATTGTAATTATTTTCTCATAGCAACTTGTAATAGTTAACTAAGTTAAGTGGACTTAGTTAACTTAGGAATTTCGAGTTGGAAGTGTTAAAAATTGGCAACTAGGGCCAAACTCCATGTGGATCATCTTATTTATGGTCGTTGATATTTTTCTTGGATTCCTCTCGTCGAGAGGTGTAGGATTGATCTAACGATCATCCGATTACAACAAGTATTTATGGAGATATGAATTTATTTGTATTTAATTGACAAATTGTCAAGGTCGGCCAAGAGCTAAATATGCGGCACACATGCTCAACGTTTCATATAAATACAAGATAAGTTGAGGCATTATTCACTCATCTCATCTCTCACAGTCTTCACTCTCCTTTGTTGATTGGGTTTACACACAAGGACCAGCTCACATGTGGGAAGGAGGACGCAGAAGGACAAGGAAGGAAGACGCAAAAGGATGCAAAAAAGAGGACGCGAAAGTTGCAGATGGTATCTTTGACCAACTTGGACTTTTTAGGGCTGCGGTTTTGGTGTGGTTGTCTCTCCTAGGCAGGCCGCAAATTTTGGCACGCAAACCGAGGCATTTTGACCTCAAGTTTGACCAGCGTTCACTGCCCTAATTGCTGGCAACAGGTTGACTTCAATTGACTGCATTTGACTGAGTTTTTCAGACTATTTTTGGGCTGCCTCTTCTCGTTGTTGGAGGTCGAGTTGACTAGGATATTGACCAAGCAAATTGGAGGTCAATTCTATCTTGTTTGACCAGCTTTGACTTTGTTGGTTAGGGTTCCCTGTCGCTATCATAAAATTATAGATTTATGTATTTGTACTATTTCTCTCTCTGTTGAACTATTGAAGATTATAGAAGATTTGACCAAAGGGTTTCCCCACGTTGGGGTTTGTCCCTGGCTAGCCACCACATCTGGTGTCTCTTGTCTTGGCTTGTTTTCTGTTGATCTATTAATGTTCTATCAGCATTTTACTTTATGTTAATGTGATTGCTAAACAGTGGCTAATAAGAAGAATTTGAAGTAAACTGCTCTAAGCATAGAACATACCATAAATTAACATGGTATCAAAGCTGAGTTGAAGACAAAGCCCAAGCAAGAGCAAGAGCAAGAGCAATCACCGAAGATTGTTGGAAAAGGTCTCCATGGTTCATCACACTTCCCCACCAAAGATAAGCTCCGTGAAAAGTCTAACTATCACGGATGGAAGATGTCTCTCGATCTGACATTGGAAGAGCAGGAAGTGTTGGACCATGTGAGAGGCAGAATCATTGAGCCTCCATCAAATGCATCAGTTGTTGCAAGGAACAAGTGGACCAAGGGAGAAGTCAAAGCAAAGAAGATCATCCGAGACTCTATCGACGAGCACCTGGTGGCTTACGTTTCCGAGTTGAACACCTCCAAGGAAATCTACAATAGACTGGTAAGCCTGTTTAAAATTAGTGATGCAAATCAAGTTTTGTTCCTTAAGAATAAGCTTAAGGAAATTAAGAAGGGCAAAGATGAGAATATGCAAGCCTACTTCTTAAGGATCACCAAGATCAAGAATGATCTCCTATCGATTGGGGAATTCATTCCTGACAGGGAACTAACCATTACAACTCTTGGAGGGCTCCCATCCGAATGGTATGTATTTAGAACCACCCTTCTCAACAATAATGTAATTCCAGGATTTGAGGAACTGATGGCGAGATGCATTCAAGAAGAGACAAGGATGGAAGAGCGGGAAATGCATGCATTTAGAGGCAATCCCGCTGCTTTCTCCTCTCATGCTAAAAGGAGAAATAATTCCGGGTCAAAATCTAAGGGAACGGTTGGACCAAAAGGTGGAAGGAAAGAAAGATGTTTCATTTGCAACAAAATTGGCCACTATGCAAGGGAGTGTCCTGATAGAAAGGACACATCTCATGACGATGATCAAAATCACTCTAGAGGCAATTCCAACAACAATCAGAGGAAGGGCAGGTTCAATGGCAAAGGAAAGAGGAATGTCGGAAATCAAGGAAGTGGTCGACTCTCCAAGAAGGCAAGAAACTCCAGGTATGAATCTAATGTTGTTAACAATAAGCAAGATGAATATTATATGATATCGGCCCTCTCTACTACTCCTCCGAACTCGTTGGGTAATTGGCTTATTGATAGCGGTGCCTCAAGGCACTCCACTGTTACAAAAAAGCTCTCTCTAATCTAATAGAGAAGGAGACCAACCTAGAAATTATTCTTAAAGACAACTCCAAATATCTCGTGAAAGGCGTAGGGAATGTTTCCCTTCAATTGAATCAGGGTAACACAATTCATTTGCAAGAAGTTCTATATGTACCTGATCTCAAGAAGAACCTGGTGTCCATTTCGGCAATGGAAGACAAAGGCTACAAGGTGGCCTTCATCGATGGCAAGGTACGTGTATGGAAAAAGAATTTTAAAGATGCTTTCACTCTTGGGTTTCAAGTTGACTCTTTATATCAAGTCGGAGGAAGTCCGTTGGGTGTCATGTCTTGTGACACATCTCTTCAGTCCAAACTATGGCACTGGAGGTTTGCTCACCTTCATTATAAAGCTCTACCCGATGTGAGACAAATGGTGACAAGGATGCCCGAGTTTAAAGTAGAGCAAGAAGGTGTATGTCCAGGGTGTGCCGAAGGAAAATTCAAAACGGGACCATTCCCCTCAAGCCATAGCAAGACCTCCGGTATATTGCAATTGGTTCACTCTGACATATCTGGTATGATGCCTGTGAACTCCTTGGGAGGATATTTATATTACCTCACTTTTACAAATGATTATTCTCGCAAGACTTGGATATACTTCTTGAAAAAGAAGGATGAAGTGTTCTCCTGGTTCCGTCACTTCAAAGCCTTGATCGAGAATCAAACTGAGAAGAAGATCAAGATCTTAAGGACTGATAATGGGACCGAGTATGAATCCAATAAGTTCCATGACTTTTGCAAAGAAGCTGGCATTAAGTGGGAGACCACAACACCATAGACTCCTTAGCCGAATGGTGTGGCAGAAAGGAAGAACCGTACAATTTTGGAAGTTGTTCGTTCCATGCTCCATGATCAAAGTCTTCCAAAGTTTCTATGGGCCGAAACTGCAAATACCGTCGTATATGTTCAAAATTGATGCCCTCATCAAGCATTGGATTCTAAGACTCTCGAAGAGATGTTCACTGGTAAGAAACCTGATGTATCTCATTTTAGAATTTTTGGAAGTCTTGTTTATTTTCATGTGCCGAAAGAGAAAAGGAATAAATTGGGTGCATCTGGAAAGAAGGGAATCTTCGTGGGCTATAGCGAAAATACTAAGGGCTATAGAATCTATGTGGTTGGTCAAAGGGAAGTCTTGATTAGTCATGATGTCACCTTTGACGAAGATATGGCTCTTAGCAAAGTTGACAATCTTCCTATACTAAGGAAATCTGGAGAAGCTGACACCAGCAAATTGGAGGAAAAGCAAGATGAAACGATGCTCGAAGTGGAAGAACCTATGGACCCTATTGATCCCCCTCCGCAAGAGCCTTCCTCTTCTAGGAAGAGGCCCTCATGGCTTAGGGGGGCACTTGATGATGCTAAAGGACACATTGCCCCCAGAGGGACTTTCCGGGAAAGTAAGAAGCTGACCAGGTATCATGGATACTTTACCATTATGAGCACGATCATTCAAAATGAGCCCTCATCTTTTGCAGAAGCCGTGAAGCATCAAGTATGGAAGGATGTTATGACTGAGGAATACGAGTCCATCATGAAGAACGATATCTGGGATGTGGTCCCTAAACCCCTGGACAAAACTGTTGTCACTTCGAAATGGCTTTACAAGATAAAGCATGGAGCTGATGGAAGTGCTGAAAAGTATAAGGCTCGTTTTGTCGCTCGTGGCTTCTCTCAAAAGGAAGGTATAGACTATGACGAGATATTTGCACCTGTTGCCCGATACACCACCATCCGCTCAATCATATCCCTTACTGCTTCGCAAGGATGGAACCTACATCAGATGGATGTCAAGACCGCATTCTTGCATGGTTCGATCAAAGAGGAAGTCTATGTGGAACAACCCGAAGGATTTGAGATTCATGATCGAGAATCTCACGTGTGCAGGTTGAAGAAAGCCCTCTATGGGCTGAAGCAAGCACCCCGAGCTTGGTATGAGAGGATCGATAGCTACTTGATGAAGTTGGGATTCACTAGGAGTGAAGCTGACCCTAACCTTTACTTTAAGGTTGAAGATGATAAACCTCTCATACTAGTGTTGTACGTTGACGACCACTTTTTGATAGGTGCAAACCCTCTCATTCACAAATGCAAGAGGGAGTTGGCTTTCGAGTTTGAGATGAAGGACCTAGGGCTGATGCATTATTTCCTAGGACTGGAAGTCTGGCAGAAGCCAAGGGAGATTTTCCTATCTTAAGAAAAATATGTGGTGAAGATATTGGAGAAATTCAGTATGGTGGACTGCAAGCTCGTGACTACCTCGATGGAGCTTGACTTCAAGAAGTTAAGCGGTAGTGTTGTCGGACCTGTTTTGCAAAATGCTACCGAGTATCGTCAACTCATCGGAGCATTGGTGTTCTTGGTGAACTCCCGTCCGATTATATGTTTTGCAGTCAACACGTTGAGTCAACATATGGTTGAGCCTCACCACACACATTGGATTGGTGCCAAGAATCTGTTGAGATATCTGCGTGGCACAATCACTCATGGGTTGAGATACATTGTTGGAGATGTGAGACTACATGGATATACCGATGCTGATTGGGCAGGCAATGTGGTGGACCGAAAGAGCACTTCCGGGTGTTGTTTCTCTTTGGGATCTGCCTCGATATCCTGCATGAGTAGGAAGCAGAAGTCGATGGCTTTGAGCATCACTGAGGCAGAGTACATTGTTGTGAGTATGGCCTCTTGTGAGGTTGTCTGGTTGCGGAAGCTGTTCAATGAGTTGTTTGGATTTACATTGGATACTACCGTGATCCTGTGTGACAACCAGAGTGGGATTCGTTTATCAGGGAATCTCGTATTTCATGATCGCTCCAAACGTATCGATATCAGGTACCACTTTATCTAGGATATGGTACAGCGGGGAGCAATAAGGCTCCAACATATCAGTACAGATGATTAGGTCGTCGGCATTCTGACGAAGCCACTGGGAAAGGTCAAATTCTTGACTTTCTGAGAATGACTTGGAGTCGTTGAGAGACCCTCTTATGAGGGTCCTGCATGATGCATGCATTGAGCTCTGGGAGCTCCAAGGGGCGACTTTGGGACAGGATGAGTGGTTCTCACATCCTACCCATGCAGTTTGGGACTCATGGGAAGTACCTCTCATCTGGACAATGAGCAGGGAAATGGGGTTAGGGACCATAGTAGTACTATCGATGGATGCATCATTGTATCTACCGTACTCCCTATGCTAGGATGACCTCCATTGATCTGGGATCAGTTAGAGTGGTTTGAGACACTCTTTTGGCACTGACCTGGGATCAGTAAGAGTGGTATGACGCACTCTCTAGGACTGACTTCGGGTCAGTGGAGGATGGTATGATACATCCTAGATCATTCCTTCTTCTTCATAGTTCAGCAGAGGAGAGCAGAGCCGAGCAGTGCAGGGCAGTGCATTTGATCGCAAAGATAGTACCGACAGTCAGATGGAGTTCTCCCTAGTTGAGAGGGAGTGTTAAAATTCGCAACTAGGGCCAAACTCCATGTGGGTCATCTTATTCATGGCAGCGGATATTTTTCTTGGATTCCTCTCGTCAAGAAGTGTAGGATTGATCTAACGATCATCCGATTCCAACAAGTATTTATGGAGATATGAATTTATTTGTATTTACTTGACAAATTGTCAAGGTCGGCTAGCAGCTAAATATGTGGCACACATGCTCAACGTTTCATATAAATACAAGATAGATTGAGGCATTATTCACTCATCTCATCTCTCACATTCTTCACTCTACTTTGTTGATTGGGTTTACACACAAGGACCAGCTCACACGTGGGAAGAAGGAGGTCGCAGAAGGACAAGGAAGGAGGACGCAAAAGGACGTAGTAAAGAGGATGCAGAAGGACGCAGGAAAGAGGACGCAGAAGCTGCAGATGGTATCTTTGACTAGCGTTGACCAGCATGGACTTTCTAGGGTTGCGGTTTTGGTGTCGTTGTCTCTCCTAATTGGATGGATACCTTGAGGAGCCTAAGGGCAGAGGTCAGAAGTTTTAAGGCAGACAACGAACGATTGATAAGAGCTCAAAAGAAGCAAGCTGAAATCAATCCAATTATCTTGCAAAGCCTCTCGAATTTACAAAGACAAAATCAGCATGAGTTGGAAACTAGTCACAGGGGCAAGAGAAGCCTTCCGGAATCAGAAGAGAAAACAAATGGACCAAATGGTGGCAGGTCCAAGAAGAGGTATAAGCAGGAGACTGAAGACACTGTGAAGGGAAACGTACCACTAAGTATCCTAGAAGGAAGAACCAGCACTTATGTGAATCAATTTGGTGGATATTCTAGCTCTACTACCAGGAGGCACCATCATCACTCTCATCATCATCATTAGAGAAGGAGAGAGAGAGATTATATGCTAGAGGAATTTAATAATGCCACGCCGCCCACATTTGATGGAGATATGAAGAAATTTGAAGATGCAAAAGCCTGGTTGCATGGCATGAAGAAATTTTTCGAAATCCAGGATTATTTTGAAAACATGAAAACCAAGATTGCCACCTACAGCTTGAAGGGGAAGGCAAACGTATGGTGGGAAGATCGGAAGAATGTCAAAGGTATCATTGAAGAGGAGTTGGTCTGTTGTGAATTTGAAATGCTCTTCAAAAATCAGTGTTTATCAGAGCGATACTATGACAGCAGAGCAAAAGAATTCTATGAACTTAAGATGGGACAACTGACGAACAATGAGTATGTCACCAAGTTTCTGGAATTGTTAAGATATGTGCCATATCTTCGAGATGAGAAGGCCAAGATTCAAAGGTTCATCAGTGGGTTGCCTATGATATTCAAAGACCGAATATAACTGTTGGAATCTCAAACCTTAATTGCCACTCAGAAACTGAAATATTGCTAAGAGCAGGCAAAGTGTAGGCCGAAGATCAAAGTTGACTGGAGAGCAAAGAGTTGTTGAGAAATCAATAGGGCTATAATTAGGATGATTTCTCTTATACTTGAAAACTACTTATGATGTATTTTTACTTTTTCTTGATTATTAGCTTCTTCACTTATTATTATGTTGTTCTTATCATCAAATAGCTACCAAAAACATGAAGATCAATCGTACACAAGAACACAAGATGTAGGTTGCAAGCCAAGCCCAAAACCTCTCCTCTTGAGAGGAAAACCCACAAATATCCTCTTTTTATAGATTCTTCAAATGACAAATTTCAAGACCTCTAGACCAAGACCAAGCAAGACCTTCTTGATGATGTGCTTATTCTATCCAAGTCAAACCCAGTCAAATCTCTTCCAGCTACACAATTTCAAAACCCAACTATAGAATCTCGGCCTCCACTGTAGGTTTGAAATTTTCAGCCCCTGCGACAGTTGTTGCGTCCACACATGTGAGTGAAATTAGGGCTTCCAAGGCTTCCTTGCTCCTTCGCTTGGGTTGCTTCTCCTTCTAGGGCTAGTAGGTGACCTAAAAGTCCTTTTTTCGACCTTCTTTCTGCAACTTGACAATTTCGACCTTGTAGCTGCAAAACCCTAGCCTTATCTTCAAACATGTGAGAGAGAGAGAGAGAGAATTAACCCACAAACTTCGTCCTTCTTCCTTCTATCCTTCTTCGCTTGCCTTTCTTCTGCCTCTTCTTCACTTGGATGATGAGGAATGAGTGAGTGTCCATAAGAGGTCGAGTTCTCTCCTATATATAGGCTTTCAAGGAGGACAACATGCCCTAATGAGATCGACTTCTTCGAGGGGTATTTTGACACTTTAAATACAAAAAATATTATTTTGACATGTTACAATATGCCAAATGGGGTCTTCTCATATGACAATGACTCCATGACAAACCCTAGAAGCACTCAACGGGTGCTTTGTTAAATTTACATCAGTTTGTTCTGTGTTACTATTGCTTCAGCAATATCCAATAGCATCCAATTTAACAATTTCCACTTCTTCAATTTAACCAATGATAGTAGAGCAATAGTAGATAGAATAAAGAAAAACCCCACTACGGGGAAAACCCTTGTGAATCTTCTTCTATTAGATTGTCTTCAAAAGTTCAGCAAAGAGAGTACATCATCCAAGAGTCAAAGTCAAACTTTGACTAGCCAATATCCAATATCAAAACAACTATCCAAACCAGAGACAAAGAGATGAAGTCAACAAAGGTCAAATTTGATCTCCCTGTAGTCTGCCCAAGTCAATAGCAGCGCACTCGGCCCTAACCAGTCTACAGTCAACAATCAACATAGTCCTTTAGGAGCTCGGTTTACTTCAATCAAACTCAGCCTTAATTGTTGGTCAAAATCTTCCCAAAACAGTCCTCAAAACCTCAATCAAACTCAGTCAAAAGAGGTTGAAAGTTCAATCAAACTCGGCCTTAAATGTTGGTCAAAATCTTCCCAAAACAGTGCTCAAAACCTCAGTCAAACTCGGTCAAGAGGTTGAAAGTCTGATGTCACAGTCTGCAATTTTCTGCGATCAAACCAGAAATTCACACCAATCAAAATGCTCAAAATTTCTCGTTTTGTGTGCCGTACAATGTGGCCTATAAAAATCTAACTTTTCCACCCCAAAACGCAATCAAATGAGGTCAACTTCACCTTGGTCAACGCCCTGCAACTCGGCCAAATCAAAAGTGTCTTTTGTCCTTCGCACGTGTGAGAGCAGTCCATCGAAATCTGAGTAGTACGAACCAACAGAAAGAAGAGAGAGAAGATATGTTGTGTGATGATGAAGTGCCAAATGAGGATGAAGGTCTCTTGTATTTATATGAATCGATGAGGGTGAAAAGACATGTCGTTTGGGCTTCATGAGCTTACATGATGTTGAAGCCGACCTTGATAATTTGCACATTAATGGGTTTTAATTCAAAAACACACTTCTCCTTGTTCGATTTGAGTGATCCTTCGGTCGATTTTGGTCCTCTCAAAAAGAGGAATTTAATGCAACAATTATCTCCAACAAATGAGTTGTCCAAAGTGGAATTTGATCCTAGTTGCATGATTTAACATGCTTAACCTCTAAATTAAATGACCTTGAGCATGAAACCCATGCTACAAAAAATAACAATAATAATTTTTCTTTCTTTTTACAATATACAAGAATGAAGAGTACATTTCATATTTATGAAGACCGAACCTTGTTACATATTTCAACAAGAGAAACACTGGAAATAAAAAGAAATGGGCTAAGAAAATCATGGCAGTAAAGTAAGGCATACTCCCAGATAAAGCAAATTGATCTCAGCCGAAAATTGGTCTGGTTTCCAAAGGCAATGCACACCAGCCCACAGCCCACAGTCGAGACAACAGAGCAATTGAAATGTTGGATGTTTGGTGAAAAGCACCATAAAAGAGACTGCCAACATCAAAGGAACATGGGGCCTAAGATTTAAAGTGCCCAAGAAGCTCATACAATGGAGGCGTAGCTCAGAGCTTGCCCAAAATTTATGCAGTCATGGACAATCGCCAAGCAAACCACCAAGCATCCATCACCGAAATGGAAGGTAAGTTGTGTGATCAATTTATTTTCATTTTAATTGACTCTGGTTCTAACTACAACTATGTCAGCCCAAAGCTTGTGGAAAGATGCAAATTGACTAAGGAATTGCACACAGAGCCATGGTTAGTTCAATTGGCAACCGGGACAAAGAGAAAAGTCAATCATTGGGTGAAAATGCGTGCATTTGAACTCAGTGGCATGCAACAACAACACATTTAAATTTGTTGGCATTGGGTGAGTATAGCATAATATTGGGCATGGATTGGTTGTACATGCATAGAACCAAAGTGGATTGTTTTGAAAAAGCAATTGAATGCTTGGATGATGCTGGGAAAAGGAAAATATTACAAGGCAAAAAAAACCAATTTCAATTAGACTAATCACAGCAATGCAGGCTAAACGCGGTTGTCAGAAGGGTTGTAAATTATTTGTGTAAATATCCAGTGATAAGGAAGCTGGTGACAGCGTTGGGCAAGAAAAATTGAAATATTGAAAAAATATTCAGCGCTTCAGCAATATAAGGATGTGTTTCCCACAAATATAGTTGGTTTACCTCGTCATAGGGAAGTCAATTTCTCTATTGAATTGGTGCCTGGAGCAGCACTAGCATCCAAAGAACCATGTCGAATGAGTACGTCGGAGCTACTGGAGTTAAAATTGCAGTTGAAAGACATGCTTAATAAAGGCTACATACGGCCAAGTGTTTCATCTTGTGGAGCCCCAAGATTATTTGTGAAGAAGGATGGGACGGTTCCACTATGTATTGATTACAAACAGTTAAATAAAGTAACCATCGGTATCTGTTGCCACGAATTGATGACTTGTTTGACCAACTAAGGGGAGCAGCAGTGTTCTCCAAGATCGATTTAAGGTTTGGGTATCATCAGGTGCGCATCAAAGAAGAAGATATCCATAAAATTGCTTTCAGGACAAGATACGGGCACTACGAACTTGTAGTGGTACCCTTCGTACTTACTGATGCACCTGCAACCTTTATGTGCCTTATAAACAATGTATTGCACCCTTATTTGGATAAGTTTGTCATAGTCTTCGTGGATGACATTTTGGTTTATTCAAGGACCAAGGAGGAGCACAAAGAGCATTTGGCAGCAGTATTGCAATTGCTAAGAAAGCATAAGCTTTATGCAAAGCTTAGTAAATGCAATTTCTTCCAATCACAAATTCATTACTTGGGGCATATTGTCTCAAGGGAGAGAGTAGCAGTTGACCCAAAGAAGATTAAGGCTATCATGGAATGGCCAACACCAAAGAATGTGAATGAGGTCAGATCATTCATGGGATTAACAAGCTACTACAGGAGATTCATCAAGAACTTCTCCAAGATAGGCCACCCCATTACATCCTTGCAAAGGAAAGGAAAGAGGTTTGAGTGGACAGTTAAATGTGCAACAAAGCTTCAATCAATTAAAGCAGTTGCTAAGTAATGCACCCGTGTTGAGGATTGTAAATCCGGATAAAGATTTTGTAGTATGCAAAGATGCCTACAAGGAAGGACTCGGTGGAGTCTTGATGCAGGAAGGTCAAGTGGTTTGCTATGAGTCGCAGAAATTAAATGGGCATGAGGTAAATTATGTGACTCGTGATCTAGAGTTAGTTGTCATTATTCATGCATTGAAGATGTGGAGCCATTATCTCATCAGCAGAAAATTCACACCCATGACAGATCATGGTGAGCTCAAATATTTATTTGATCAACCTACGTTGAACACAAGACGAGCTAGGTGGTTGGCTACACTTAGCGAGTTTGACTGTGAAATTAGTTATCAAAGGCAAGGAAAATAGGGTTGTTGATGCACTTAGTAGAAGGATTCGATTGAATCACCGGGAAGTTATAAGCTCTTATGAAGTGGACCTGGTGAAAAGGGTCAAAAATGCAGGACAACATCACGAAAAATATCAACAAGTGAAGGAAAAATTACAACAAGAAGGTGAGGATGAGGAGTATCATCTCACAACTGATGGCTTAGTTAGATTCAAGAACAGAATCTACGTACCAAATAATGATGATTTGAAGAGGCTTATAATGAAGGAGTTTCATGAGAAACCATATTCCGGCCATCCAGGATATCAAAAGACTCTCACGGCCATCAAAAGGTTTTATTATTGGCCTAATTTAAAGAGGGAAGTGGTTGATTTTGTTGCTAAATGCATAACATGCCAGCAAGTGAGAGTTGAATGCAAACACCCAACAGGTTTATTACAGCCCATTCCCATTCCAGAATGGAAGTGGGAAGTAATCTCTATGGATTTCATTACAGGATTATTGAGAACCTCCAGGCAGCATGATGCCATTATGGTGGTGATTGACAAGTTGAGCAAGGTGGCTCATTTTGTGGCGGTCAAATCCACCAACTCAGCAAGTGAGGTAGCTCAGATTTTTATAAAGGAAATCGTGAGGTTGCATGGAACCCCCAAGAAGATTATCTCAAATAGAGATGCCAAGTTCACTTCCAAGTTTTGGAAGGAGCTATTTACAGGTTTGGGGACTGAATTAGCCTTCAATACAACCTATCATCCATAAACGAATGGGCAAATAGAGAGGACAAATAGAATCCTTGAAGACATGTTGAGGATGTATGTGATGCACCAACCCAAGAAGTGGGAAGAATATCTTCCTCTTGTAGAATTTGCATACAACAATGGGTACCAAAAATCCATAAAAATGAGCCCATTTGAGGCACTATATGGAAGGAGTTACAATACACCTATCAGTTCAAGTGATTCGTCGAACAAGATCCTTATTGGGCCTGATATGTTAAAAGAAATGGAGCAAAAAATGCAGGTCATTAAACAAAATTTGAAGGTGGCACAGGCCATGCAGAAAAGCTATGCAGATCAACATAGGGTACACAAAGAGTTCCAAGTCGGGGAACATGTCTATTTGTGGATTAAACCCAAGAAAAGTTCCTTAAAGAATGGGTCATGTGCCAAGCTAGCGACTCGGTTTTGTGGACCCTTTTAGATCCTTGAAAGGATCGAACGAGTGGCCTATAAGTTGGTCTTACCTCCATCAGTAAGAGTCCATGATGTTTTCCATGTTTCTTTGCTTAAAATAAATGTACGAGATTTGAATCATGTGATTGATTGCTCTGTGCTACAGGTGGAACCAAAGGGAGAGTTCCAGCCAGAGCCACTATCCATCCTAGATCGAAGGAGCATCATGCTCCGGAATCAAGCAATAGAGCAAGTCAAAGTGCATGGGAGGCATTCAGCTTGACGAAGCCACTTGGGAAATGGTTGATTCAATGAGAGCAGCATATCCTTTTTTGTTTGTTGGTTAAAGCAAATGTATATGAATTGCAAATGTGCAGAGCTATGTATATAAAGCTCCATAAAGAGTATGTGTTTGTTTGAAGCATGTCTTTTGTATTGCATGTGGACACAGAACACTGAGGATGGTGTTCCCCCAAGGGGGGGGGGGGGGGGGGGTTGTAACAGCCCAATTGCTCAGCCCCATGTATGCAATGTAAATACTTTTATAAAAGAAATATGGGCCGAGTATGGGACACAGATTCCAAAGACTAAGGAGGGTAATTGTTGGGATTTAATTGCTATGACAGCCAAGGAGGCTGGTAGGTATGCTTTCTAATTAAGTTGGACCATACAATTAAAGAGGAGGTTGGACATGAGGACAGGGGCAATGCTTCCTTGGAGGAAAAATGCAAGCAAAAGAGGACAAAAATAAATGGCATGACAGCATTGTTGAGGAGATGATGCCCAGAGCATGCATTCGCAAGAGGACCGTTGGATTGCAGACATTAGACAAGGGAGTGGGGAGACGTGGCACAATCCCACAGGCCAAGAAGATCCTACAACACTTGTCGGATAGCAGGTGAAAAACCACCGTGGACGAAAGGGGAGAACACAATTAGAATTGCAGGAAATGGGCAGGAGTGTGAGAGGAAGGAGGAACACAGTTGAACAAGGCAGCAGCACTGAACTTGGAAGAGCAGCTTGACAAAGGAGAGAATGCAGAGGAAAGGCAAAAGGAGCAAGAGACTACAACTATCTACGGTTGGGTGGAGAGTCATTGTCCCAGACTCAGTTACCCCAAGATTTACAAGATAAGTGTTTCTTATGTATGTTTCCCTGTAATGAATGTGTGATGCACTTCTGGTTGGAAATGGTGTTGTTGTGCAAAATACATGACTATTCTACTATTGTTACACAATTGACTAACATATTGTGCAATGTTTAAAGGCATTGGAATGGCCTATAAGAATCTTGATTTAATTGCAGCAATATTTAGCGTGAGAACTTATTCTTATTACAGTATGATCCTTACAATGACAACAGTTTGCATTGACATAGTTTATGTTTCAATGAGATGATGTTGAGGATTTCATCCTCCTTTATTCTTATAAACCTGTGATCTCATATAAGAGACCGCTTCGAGCTCTCGATGATGCAAATCCTGATGATTGGGTCTGTACCTCCATTTTACTCAGATCCATACCAGTAGGTCTGTATTATGTGTTGTGTAAGGCGCATTTTCTCTAAATCCGAATGACTTGGACGTTCACTTTTGGTCCCACGATTTGTTACCAATGAATGCTCATATTAGAATCAGTGTGGAAAAAGTCTGCAAAAAATCCCGATTTAATCCTAAAAACGCGATTTTTTGAACTAAACGATTTAATCCCCCGACTTTTTGGCGACTTTTTCACAAAGGAAAAAATCGCAATTTTTTCCTTATACTCCCGATTTAATCGGGAGTCGACCCAAAAAGTCTTTCTCCCTTCCCAGGCCGCGGATAAAGAGGCCACAAAGGTGAAAAAACTATAAATTGAAGCTTCCATCCATGCATTTTCAAGTTATTGCATTGTATTGTTTGTCATACTTCTTGCGAGCATAGAAGTCTCATTTGTAATCTGTTAGTTTTGAGGTTAAGATATATTTTTGTTTTCCAAGGAAAAACAAATCTTTATACTTCATATTTCTAGTTAGAAAGAAAAGTATACATTGGCTAAGCCTCCAGGCTTTCAGTGATCCAGACTCTAATAGCCATTGCCCCTTCAAAAGATTACAAAAGTACCAAAAGGATAGGCATACAACAGTCTTCCGTAGAAAGAAACCCACACCATCAAAAACATTGTTATAGTTGTTGAATGCTTCCAGGAGAAACAACAAAGAGGAGGCCATGAAGATCAAATAGCAACAACCTGTCCAGAAAAACAAAACCAGTGCCTCAAAAAAGAACCCATTTTTCAGACAGGAACAAAGTACCTATGAAATCTTGTGATAGCAAAGATCCTTCCTGCAATGAGATCACGTTTTGAAAGGGAATCTTCTTTAGTGGTGAATTCCCTGTAAATGTGGGGAAAGGTTATGTATCAAAAGTGGATTTTACCTCCAAGAGTTTTTGAATATTAGATGCCAAGGCTAGGTTAATAATCTGACATCTACTGTTTTCTCAGAAAATAAGCAGCTTGGATTCACCAAGCGTTAATTTTCACATCTATTGTGATACTCACTGTTAATTTTCATTGGACCTACCACCTGACACCTTATTACCCACGCAGATTACAATCTACTAAATAAATGCATGACTTATTTCTTAATACAATTATCGGAAACAAAAATTAAAAGGGGAAGAGGATCTCAGTGACTGATTACTTGATGACTTTTAGATGACTCATGATATACATTTATTATATTTTTTGCTGATATTTTGACTCTTGAGAGTTGAGACTCGGACAGGACTCAAAATTCAGGGGTTGATTCACTATTTTGATATGTGATGTAGCATTAGACTTCATATACATATTATATATTAGCTTTCTTTACATGTTTATGTGGAAATGCATTTATTTGATGTTATGGATACTCTAGATGTTAAAAAAAAAAGAAAAAAGAATAATTTTGTGTTTTTTTATTTTTGCCGACTTTTTTCCGACTTTTTCAAAAAACTCCCGACTTTGACGAGTTTTTCAACTTTTGGACCCTTGCCGAATTAATCCCGACTTTGACGAGTTTTTCAACTTTTGGACCCTTGCCGAATTAATCCCGACTTCGACTTTTTCCACATTGATTAGAATACGTTCCAGAAATGCAACTATTTCGAACATGCAATTTTCTACAAGACGAGTTCACAGGGTTCTTCAAAGCTCGACTTTGTCCATAATCCAACTATGACTTGACTCCAAACAAATCCGCAGGTAGACTAACAATAGTCTGACCCAGACATAGAAAGGAAATACATTGCTCAGTATTATAATTCAGAAATCCACCTACCTTAAAAACTGCAGTCCGCTTCACAAAGATCCCAGTCTTTAAATTTCAGAGAGACACTCGACCTGCTTCAAGACTCCTTACAGAACTTAAGAAAGACTTCGGTGCTCCTATATGAAGAGAAACTTGTGCCAGAACCAGATAGAGAGAGAGAAAAGAAGCAAAAGATTTATCAACTAGGGTGGAATCTTGCACTACCAAAATTGATTGGAAGGAAGGGGTCTTAAAACCCTCAGAGCTCCAACTCAAGAAATCAAATGATTTGATCCACGAATGATGATGCCTCATTTAGTCTCAACCCTCTTTTATTTATAGATTTTCCAGGGGGCTTCAACAATGTGAGGGGGTGTGCATGCAACCCCTAACTTAGCCCTAGCCAACCCAATTTTTGCCCAATGTTGCCCCAACATAGGAAAAATTGGGGTTTTATCCCTTTAACAAGACTATAGCCTACAGGATTGGATAGGCTATTTCAATTTTCATCCCTCATTAATCTTCAAATTGGAGAGGACATTACACAATATTTCCTAGACAATATCTTTGTGCTAAACATTGAATCTAGAGTTTTATCCCCTTCTACTTTGATATCTTCACCCTATGCAATTCCTGAGGTAACAGATTATTTTTCTTCTTCATCTTCTTCTTCTTTTGTAAGACGATGGAGTAAGCCACTTTTACATTGTACTAATGGATAAAGCCATTTGCTTCTACGTTTACTATTGTTCTTTTGTAGTTTCTTTTTAGCTTTTAGGAGTCACCTTTGCACTTTTATCACTGCCACTTTTGAGTCCCTAGACCTACCTTTTAGTTATTTCTAGACAACAATAAGAGTATATTATCTTGTCTTATCTTTGGACTCTTCCAATGATATCATTAATGAAACAAGCATCTTCTTAATGGAAACCCATGAAACCCAAAAGAAATCACTATTCAACAACACAAGCTATTTGCCAATGTTGATCCACCTTAACCCTGGATCTATTAAGCACTAAGAGGGATCAAAAAGAATCTGATGCCTAAATTTCTTGATTCTTAAAATATTGGGGTTATTATGGTAACTATTTTTCCTATTGGTGTTATGTTAAATTACATATCTCATCCAAACTGAGCTGCAGAATGCACCTCACTTCTCTCAGCGCCACTAGATAAAGGCACTTTGACGATAAGTATGTTCTTGTCAAACATTTAGCACTAAGAGAAAACATTTGTTGTGGTTTCATCCTGTGGATGTCATCTCAACAATCATTTATAAATATTTTGACTACTGATAAACAAAGAAAAGTAAAAGCATTAATAACTGCTCCACATGCAATGACTGGTGAGTCAAATATCTACATCAAAAGACATGCTGTAAATAGCATCACAAGGAAACACTTGACACCGGCAATTAATTAAGTTGGATTGACTTTGACAGATACATGTGGAGTTAATTGATCTACTTTTAATAAGTATCGTTTTACTTCAAGATATTTTGCCGGTGTTAATTAAGCAAACATAAGTTCTTGATTCAAAATCAAATTTTAAAACACACAGAAGAAACCAAATATCAAACAACTTCAAATTCTTACCTGAGGGTCCCCCGCGTACTATAGCACCACCAAACTCAGCCTCACCAGAAACATTTCGACTGCAGGCCTGAACTGGGGGCAAAGCATAAGAAACAATCGAAACAGGCACAGAAATTAATTGGACAGACATCTTAAAAGAACGCGATCAAATAATAGAAAGGGAAAATGCATTCTATTGGTCACTGCATAAGTACCCAATAAATGTACAAAATGTTTTCATACTGAAAACCATTTTGAAGCCATATATGATTATGACTTCATTCTGTTTTAAGTTTTCTTATTTAATCATTGCAGAAGAACAATCTAGTAGTTCCAGGCTGGAGTGAAGATTACTGGAATAAAATGTCAAACCAAGGGATAATCTTTTAATCAAAAAATAGGCAATCATATCCAGAAACCCAAATGATACCACATTGGTGCTCTTTCAAATTTCAATAAATAACCTCCATGGAAATTAGCAATAGACCAATCGGAGAGGCAAGAACACTAGAGCAAATTCAGCAATCAAGTGCAGAATGCATTGTGGATCCTGATCCTAGGGTCAAGCCAGTGGTGAAAAATCTTTAAATAGCTCATGTCTAAAAAAAATATTCCTAAAGATTTCAGTGTAACTGGAATCACATATATTCCACAAACAGTTCAAAAAAAACACAGTTTTATATGCACAACAGGGGGGTGGCAGTTACGCTCTCAACCTCACTCTACCTTATCCAATGAAAGTAGTGTAACAAAACATCAAAACGCAAAAAGAAAGAAAAAACCTAGGAATATAAATCCATCACGTCATTTACTTGGTCATTCATTTTCACTCGTAGTCTCCAATCCATGGCAATCCACAAAGAGCACTTCTGTCATTTATCTTCTATGTGTTATAACATCATGATTTATGAACTAAATTCTTCAGAAAATTGTTCATGGTGTAGTTTTGCATCAGCAAGCTTTTGAAGATTTCATTTCCTAATCGCCATCTAATACCCCAAAAAAATTGCCTAGATGGTTATCTTATTATTTTTTACATCCAAGAGGAAGCAATGTATTTGGAAAGAGAGTTCTAATTGTATCAATACCTTCTCTAGAACTCCCAACTAAATAGGATGTAACTAAACAGGATATGCATTCAGAATTAAGCAGATTATTTTCCTATTTAAGCTACAGAAAGATAACAAACTAACCCATGATTCACCAGTGTTGCAAAGATTGGACTTGGAAATAACTAGGAAGAGTCAAGAAATTGGACTCAGGGAAAAATTGGGAAAAAAACAGACTGATTCCATTAAAAACCAACAAGCAAAACTTCAGGTTTTGTAAGAGATTTTGCACTACATGAGAATTTTCATGCTGCAGGCAATTTTCTCATGACACGTGCAGTTTTCTATTTTTTTCTTAAATAGTCACAATTTTTTTATTCCAAATTCTTCTTTGGGAACTAACCCAGGGAATTTTAAAAATCAATAAATCAGCCATTTTTGCAAACATGATTTCACGATTGTTCTTAACCCCCCAATAAATGACTTGTGCCCATAATTTACACCAACCTGGATGATCAAAGTTTGTAAAATACAAAAATGAGTCATTTTATTATCATGAAAAATTTCCTCTAAATCAACATTAACAAACTAGATCATCTTACCTCGATATTGTGAATGCCAATTTTCCCATCAAAAGAAGATGTTGATAAAATTCCAGGTATCTTTGGTGACCACTGAACATCAAAATTCCAATTTGCCCCAGCCGGTAATTCACACACTATCTGCAAGTCAAATTAAGATGCATGTGCAAATAAGACATTTCCAGCTTTTACTTTCATGTCATAAACATAAAGTATAAGAACAACAGTAAAGGGATATTCCACGAGACCAAACTAACCCCTTTTGACCAGTTAAACTTGCAAACTATTTACCAAGAGCAAGTAGATATGCCATACCTCCCCAGATCCAGTGTCCCAGCAAAGAGTGCGATTATCTTTTGCACAAGTTAGCAAGAACAAACTGTCGCTTGGGCACCATGACATAGCTATGACTCCTGAAAAACAAAACAAAGCAAGACCCATAAATCTTCAAAAACATTTACTATGAAAGTACAGGGAAATATGAAGGAATAAAAGGCCATATTAAAACCAAGAAGCATTCACACCATTCACTTCAGATATTCAAGATAGATAAGATAAGAAAAGGTTATACTATTGATACCACAGGTGACCAAAATTTGTCAATGGGACTAGAGAGTACAGCAAGCTACAATAGCAGTATGGGCCAAAATGGATAGAGAGATATGGATGAAATGAAAAGTAAAAAGTGAGTGATAGGGAATAAACCAAGATATAGAAATAAATGATATTAAAAGAGCAAATAATTAAACAATATGAGAACGCCAACAACCCAGCCAAGGGAATTGCAGAGGAAGAGAAATTTGTGTGTTATACGATACCGGGTGCAACAAACCACAATGCAAGGCATTGTGGGTAAACAACTAAGTTAGAGGGAAAAGGTAACATGAAATGAAGAAACAATTTAGATTATTATGATCACATAAAAAAAATAAAAATAAAAACCATGAGCAGCTACACCAATGTACAAATCAAATACACTGGACAAAGCAGAATGCAGCGAAAAAAAAGCTTAGTGATCTGCATCTGGCAGCATAAAATGTATCCATCAGAGGCAACAATTTGATGGGCTATACTGCTCACCTCTGCTATGCCCTACAAATTCCTTGTATGGAGAAATTGTGTTTCGCAAGTCCCAAGCCTGAGAAGAAATGAAAAATAAAGTTATGCATTACAAATTTAATTTCACTTGGACCATCCAGAAAAATAATGCAAACCAATCAACAAAAGTTGTCTGTACCCGTAAATTGGGTGAATTATCATCATCTGAGGCTACAATAAGCTGTGTTGAAGCATCAGGGTTCCACTGCAAAACAGAGCATCGTCTTCGAGTTGCGTCTGGAAAGCTGTTATCAGAAAAAGGATGGAAGTGTCAGTTCTTCAGAATTAAGAATTGAAGCAACCAAAATATTCACCAAACCTTGTATGCACATTAACAGCAGGCTGAAGGTTTTACTTAAGATTACAACTGATTAACAAGTGCATTACCTAATGATAGGTTTCTGGCGTCTTAAATCCCAAACCACTGCACATATTACACACCAAGTTCAAAAGTTTTATTAACATCCTATTGTAGGATACATGGGCTTTCTTTTAACTGATGCCTCATTGGGCAATCAACAAACAAATAATGTAGCAAATTTCAAGACAGATTGTGTCAAATACCAACATCCTCACCTGTTGTTCCACTATATGAAGTGGAAGCCAGTATATGCTGAACCTTCCGATTCCAAGCTAAAAAAGAAATTTCCCCTTGAGCACCTGATCCCACACCCTGCAGAAAAATGTTTACTATTAATCTCCTGAAATTACACATATACCAGTAAGCCTTCGACAACTGTTCACTTGGTGACAATTATCCAAATCTTATCATGGTACCAGCCCACACCTTCAATGGTGGAAAATGGGTTGGTGCTGCAGGATTTGCAAGATCCCATATACAAAGCTCCCCTTCCTCAGCTCCGGAGGCCAACAAATTTGTAGAATTTGTATTGAACTCCAGGCCACGAACCTGCAAACAATAATTTGAGAGAACTATTGTACCAGTCACAAATAAAATTGATAAAAAAAAATTACATCCCCAACAACGAATGAGTGAAGAAACAAAAAAAACCCACAGGTCCTGTGTGTTGTTCAAGCCGTGCAATAAGTGCATCTCCATTGTCCTCCGAACTGCAAGAAAAACACTCTTATCAATCAAGAGCAAAAAATGTACTATCCAGGTTTAAAGAGAACATCAAAAATAAAACAGAATTAAATCATCAATAAAATTTCAACATTATGAACACAACATCTAAACAGTACATATAGAAATTTTCATCTGCAAAGACATCACAACCAATGGAATTAACCGCAGGAAATTTCAGACAACTAGCAAAATAAAAGCAGAAATTGGTAAAAGAACCTCATAGATCATCAAAATTAGGAACTAAAAGATCTTTGAGTTTCAAAAAATAAACATTTTTTGTCATATTTCAGTAGAATGCACCTAATTAATCAGAAGAGAGTTAATTAAAGGCATTAGAATAATTAATCTTTGGTGTCAAACTTTGCACAGCTTTCAGAGTTACAACTCACACTTGGTCTTCGTAATTTTTTGTTCATTTTTTGTAATAACCATGCCCAACACTGCCGCGCAGCATTTCATCTTTCTCCAGGACTTGCTACACTAAACAAACTAATGCCCAATTTCCCTGTACATATTGCAATGTGACATTCATACAGTGCCTATATCGAATGGTTCTAAAGGATTCTACTTGAGAACACTAGTAGACCAATCCTTCTTATTATTCATTGGAGAGAGTTTGTTTCACATCGGTATATACCATGAACATCAAAGAGGAATGATAGGGCTGCAGGGCCAGGGTTAACAGACTCTGTAACTTTAGTACGTTTAACGTGTTCAAATTCTCATATCCCTCAGAGGATACGTTCCCATGACAAATTATGTTCTTGGTTCAACATATTTTTTTACACAAGCGTTTCTAAGGGCTTCTTCACTTTGGTAAATGCTATATTCAAGGTGCAACTTCTTTTGCTGCCCATTTTTATTTGCTCCTAAGCTTGGCCTCTTTCTGTACAGTCATTTGGGACCGTCCTCAATGACGGAAATGCAGAGATACCCGTTTTATCACAGCAAACAGATCAGCAAGCTTTTGAATGAAAACCAGATAACCCACTCTGTTGTGAACTTATAGAAACACATATTAGCTCTAAGATGAGGTAGTTTACTTTCAGACAACTGATTTAATTGAATAGGGACTGCAGCAGTATTTTTATCCTAGAACAAAATCCTTAACAAGGATATGGCATGTTCTTTTCTAGTAAGCTTGCAACTAAGCAGAGAGCACAAGGACAGCAATTGCAAGGAAGGGCACCTACAAAGGATACAGGCACATTTGAGCAATGTTCGAATCAGAGTAAGGATGCTACCACACCAACCCTGGGACTTCGACCTTTTGAAGCCGTATAGTACTTCATAAACCACCTTTCTCTTGTAATTGTAGTCACTTAGAAATTAAGAATCGATACGCTACACTCCAACTCAATGTAGAGCATGAGATCAATCCTTTAGAATAACAGTTTGATATATAATTTACAGTCAAGGAGAGATGAGACGACAATGAACACTGCAGTTTGTGTGGGCCTTCCAATATTTTAGCATTTTTAATAGTCAGATCAATAACAAGAAACTATGAATTATCATAACATAGTGAATCCATAGTTTGCTAAATTAATCCAGTGCATCAGGATGCACTGTGTAAAGCAATTAACTTTGGTGGATTGTTGAACGCTCGAATCCTTTGAGAAGCACACTTAGCAGAGTAATTAATTTGATCATATTGTGGAATCTCAAATCACATGAAAGGCATACTGAGCCTACATACTACTTGGTTGCAAGTAAAGGCAATTTGTTTAAAGTACATAATATAAAGTGCTCCGCATCAAGAACTGAATCACAATATACAGGATATAAAGGCAAATGTCAGTTTGCAGGAGCAAATTCTACTAAATTATGGGTTTTACATGACCAGGGAAGCAGATCGGATTTAGCAAAAAGATTGTAAAACCCAGTAAGACAGTAAAACCCAAACAAAATCTAGAAAGAACAAAAGCATGCATACTTGATAAGAGTAGCTGGATTCCAGATGTTGATGGTTCCATCAACTAGTCCACCGGCAATTATTCCGAAGGAGCCACCGGCGCTCCCCCACGAAAGCCGATTCAATCGTTCGTTGCTTGGGCATTCTCCGACGACGGGGAGCTCCGGATCGTCGGACTGGAAATCCAACTTGAAGATCTCTAAGTTGGCTAAGGAGCTGAATGACAAGTCGATGGCTCCGGCCATCGTACCCGCTGCCAACAGGGGCGCGTCGGGGGCAAACGCCACCGACGCGGATCGAGACGTGGATTTTATGGCAGCCATTTGTACACGATCTCACCTTCTTCTGCCCTAATTCACCTCGATCGCCACTGGATCTGACTGTGGAGATAGCAGTTCGACACTGAATAGCCACGAATTTTTTCAGGAAATTCAAGGCATGGATTTGGCGGAGGTTTATGCTTCAGAACAGAGCAGATCTGCGAGGGTTTGTCTGATGATTCAGACGAACGACGGATTCGAAGGATATAAAATGAAAAAATGACATATATTTATTTCCTAGCATACTTTTATCTTCTACTTGCCTTTCAGGCTTTTGCTAAAACGACCGATCGTGGTATGACTTAGAAATCATAAATTAGAGAAGCAATTAAGGAAGGTTATTCCAAAAGTCTAACAGTTCGTTTTTAATTATGAGGTTTTTATAAAATTTTATTGGTGTTAAAAGACAATTAAATTGATTTCATTGCTCTTTACATTGTTTTTATTTAAAGTGGGTATTTGCATTTTTTTTTAATTATGGTGAAGTGGTAATTTTTTGGATTAATATAGGGGAGATTGAGGTTCAACCCTGTGGCTACCTTATAACACCAAAAACATAGCGAACTTGCCCTTTGAGCCGAGATCATAGCAGGCCACATAATCAATGGGATTTGGATTTGAACCGCAGTCTTGTTGGTTTCACCAAGCCGAGATCATAGCAGGCCATATACTCAATGGGATTTGAACCGTAGTCTTGTTGGTTTCACCCAACCAGACTTACCGTTAAATCACATATCACTGTGTTGGGTCTTTGCATTGTTACTTTGCAAGGAAGTAAGGATCCTTGTGGCTAGTAATGTTAAAGGATCATGGAACTTTAGCTTAAAAATTATGATAATGATATTAATATTGTTTTGGAAATTTTTATGGGTCTATATGGCGTTTGTTATCTTATTTTATTTTTTAACAATGTGTTAATGTGGGGTTTATTAATAAATAAAGGTAAAGTGTTTTTAATTGAAATTGTTTTTTATTATATTGTGTAATATGAATTGAGTTTGTTTTGTTTCTGCATATTTCATTTTATTGAGAGGTGCTCTCTATGGAAGAGATGTTGTAATGTTATGTCATGTTATGTTACATTATCTAAATATTTCGACTCGGTCAAATTATCGTATTCTGGGTTTTGACAACCCATAGTATTCTTCTCTAATTTAGCCTATTTAAAGACATAAAATTCCAATTAATTTTCCTCTTTTTTGAAAGAGGTAGCATTATTTGAAGAGATTAGGTACATAAATCATTCCTCTAAGGATTCGTTTAGGTTATGGCCATACTTTTATTGGGAAAAGGGTTTGAAAAAATATTTAGAGGTAGATAAACTAAAAGATCATGTTTCGTAGTAAAATTGTTTCATTTAGGTTTTGGCCATACTTTTACTAGAAAAAAGGTTTGAAAATATATTTATAGGAAGGATAGTTTATATACTAGAGGTTGGAAAACCACAGTTTTAATCATTTTCATAGCATTTTGTCTAGAACTTTAATGCGTCAACATAAAACTATTGTATATTATTTGAATTTACTCAATATTTGTAGTTTTATTGTAGCTTATTGAAGATCTCCGACCGAGGATGGACTTTAAGTGATATTTGAAGAGATTAGGTACATAGATCGTTCCTTCTAATAAAATAAAGATTCGTTTAGGTTATGGCCATACTTTTATTGGAAGAAGGGTTTTAGAAAATATTTATAGGAGGGATATATAAACTAAGCTATTATGTTTTGTAGTAAAATTGTTTAAAAACAATGAGATTTGTTTAAGTTATGGCCATATTTTTATTGGAAAAAGAGTTTGAAATTTTATTTATAAGAAGGATATATAAACCGAGAAATCATATTTTGCAGGTGTATATATATATATATATATATATATATATATATATATATGAAATTTGTCCAAATATACAATTTTTGCATCTGTGGATTAGCTTTAATTGAATAATCAAAGGAGACACTATTACAGCAGATTAAATTTGGGCTTTAATTGAATAATTAAAGGAGGTACTACTACGAACAATCTATAAGTAATATTTCTAGGCTACTCATTGTTTTGACAAGTTGGAAAACCTAAAAATAATATTTTGTGCCTACTCATTGATAAATTGATATGATAAAATTGTAGTCATAATTTCCCTGTAAATTTGACACAAATATAAAAATGTTATCAATTGAAGGTACTAAGCCTTTAAGTCTTTAATATCTTGCATTTTCATTAGCTTTATAGATTTATTAGCTATAGTTTATATTGCATTTTTTAACTATTAGTTATTATATTTAAATAGAAATAGAAAAAATCAAATCAATAGAGGAGAAAGTTGTTTTGTTTTTTTAACAAAATGCCATGAGGACAAATTTACTTTGTTTTTTTACCAAATCAAATCATTGTAATCTTTAAATTAACTAGAGGATTTTTTAGAGGAGAAATATGCTCTTTTTTTCTTTTCTTTTTTCTTTAAATACTAAATTTTTCAAGTGAGAATTTGTAAATTGTGACTTAATACTACAGGGAGTTATTGAGAGAGTTTCGATTTGGCATTAAGTGTCACTCACCATCGACTTGGCATTAAGTGCCACCCACCACAACAAATTGTTTGTATGTTAACCACTCGATGGATCAAGCAAACCATCTTTAAATGTTGTGTAAAACGATGGAAATGTATGAAGGGTCAAGGAGAGAGCCAAGTAGATCTCAAATGAGAAAAGCCTAGAGACAGGTAGTTATAGGGTGAGGGTGAAGGTTGAGGTTTAGGTTAAAGTTAAGCCTAGAGACAAGTAGCTCTCTAGGCTTTAGGGTGGGGGTGAAGGTTGAGGTCGGTTAGGTCTTAGGGTTAATGTTAAATTTGGATTGCTTGAGATGGTATTATTCAACTCTTTTATTTAATTTTATAGCTTTTTAAAGAGATTATTAACCTAGTGATTTAAATTTTTAACATAAACACATAAATAAATATACGTACCTAAGGAGTATAAGCACATGCATGATAATCCAATTGTTTTATTTAATTATAAAACCTTTTGAAGAGCCCATTGACTTAGTAATTTAAAGTTCTAACAAAATCACATAAATAAGTACAGCCAAATTGCATAAACCAACCTAGATCCATTATAACTCCAAATCTATCAAGCACTAAGAGGGATCAAATCTATCAAGGTCCAAACCTCTTTTTTGAGTGCAAAACCTCTTGGTTCTCGTAGCATTTGGTACACAAACAAAGCAGCTTTGTCCTCATGGCATTTTGTAAAAAAATTAAAGCAACTTTCTTGGAATCGATCTGCGAGTAGTCCCACCCATGTTCAAATCTCTGGAGGTGTCACCCATATCACCTGTAGTGTAGGAGGATACAAGCAATATGAAAGCAAGTCCCATCCCCAACTCCAGCCTCTGGAATTTTGGTGTTTGGAATCGATTTGCAAGTAGTCCCGCCCGTCTTCTGTTGAATTGTTTTTTTCTATTTATATTTAAAACTAACAACTAATAATTGAAAAATGAAATATAGTTAATAAATCTATAAAGGTAACTAAAATGTGAGATATTCAAGACTTAAGTGTCAATTGATAGCATTTTTATATTTGTGCCAAATTAAAGGAAACTATGACTACAATTTTATCATCAATTTATCAATGGGTAGGCACGAAATATTCATTATTGTTATTGTAATGTCGTGTTATATTATGTTATCTAATCATCTTGACTTGGTCAAACTACATAAAAATAAGATATATTATTTTATGGAAGACATATGTGTGTGTGTGTGTTAACTACGGATCTATCAAGCACCGAGATGGATCAAATCTCTCGAGGTGCAACTCTTTCATCAAGTTTTGCACTAAGAAAATGTTAATTTTTTGTAACATCGAGAGGTATTCTCGTATGCCAAAAGGTCGCCTAAGTCAGCACCCCCCCCCACCCCCCCAAGAAAAAAAAAAAGGGCATCGTGTAGGCTCATAAAAAATAAAATAAAATGGGCATCATGTAGGCTCATATAAAATAAAATAAAAAGGACAAGTTGGCCCCACCATGAAAGGGTGTGTCCCTTGGTAAAAATTCACCCATTCAACTTGTATATATACATGATGTGACACTTCAACTTGATCACACAACACATCACATCATCTCTTCTAAAGCAGCTAAATGTGGGAGCAAATACAAGCCAAAGTGACTAAAGTTGACCAAACTTGAGTTTTACTAAGTTTGACAAATGACCAGAGTTGACCGCAATACAGATCTGACTGCAAGCAATTGACTGTAGGATCGAGCTTGAATGCAGGCCAAAATTTTGATTATTTACCAGTGTTGACTTTTGTATTTTTGGTTGGTTTGACCAACATTGAATGGTTGGAAATCGACCATGTTAACTGGTATTTGGACTTGGATTTTGGTACAGATTTCTAGACACTTTGGAATTGTAAACCTTGCAGAAGAATATTTATCCTAGAAGAAAACTTGTTGGGCTTTCTCCTGAGTTTGGGATTCATAGGGAAAGTTTGTTGTCTTTATTATGCATGGTTGTCTCATTATGATCTTTACTATTCCCACTACATTTACTATTGAAAATTTATGTGTATAATTGCTCAATGATATAAGTGGAAAAAGGTAAATTAATTGAAGATCATTAGGTAGTAATTATCGGATCAAAAGATTGGTTTCTACTATGCATCTTGTAGGAAAATCAACATGGTATCAGAGCTTTGTTGAAAAAGCAACCATTAAAGTCATCCTAAGAGGCAAGTGTGATTGACTTCACTTTGTGAAGATTAACCCTAAAAGAAGAGTCATAGCTTAGAGGAGGATGAATATGTTTGTAGAGGTTGAGTTTATTGTCCTAATTGAGGCTGAATTTTGTGACTAGTCTGGAGGTCTGTATAGTAACCATTATGTGCAAAAGAAGGAGCAGAAGCCTGACAACCAGCATTAGAGGGTAGTCTGAGGTTGGGAGAACAGGGCAGAGGCATAGTTTTGATAAACCGAGGTTGATTTAAAGCCTAGAAAGGCCAACTGCAAGTCTGTTTGTGGTTATAATAGTAGTCGCTAGGTGTATTAACCCTGGAGTAGGGCCACAGGGTAGATAGAGCTGGTCAAAGGCATATAACAACAAATCAAGGGCAACCGAGGGCTAGTGTGAGGGGACAGAGGCTAGAAAGAGTGTTAGTAGACCTATGTTAGTCTAAGTTTGAATATGTTTAAGGTTGACAAAAGGCTACTAAAGTGGGCAAACCAACAATGGACTAAATGTGGGAGCAAATACAAGCCAAAGTGACTAAAGTTGACCAAACTTGAGTTTTACTAAGTTTGACAGATGACCAGAGTTGACTGCAATACAGATCTGAATGCAAGCAATTGACTGTAGGATCGAGCTTGAAAGCAGGCCAAAATTTTGATTATTTACCAGTGTTAACTTTTGTATTTTTGGTTGGTTTGACCAACATTGACTGGTTGGAAATCGACCATGTTAACTGGTATTTGGACTTGGATTTTGGTACAGATTTCTAGAAACTTTGGAATTGTAAACCTTGCAGAAGAATATTTATCCTAAAAGAAAACTTGTTGGGTTTTCTCCTGAGTTTGGGATTCATAGGGAAAGTTTGTTGTCTTTATTATGCATGGTTGTCTCATTATGATCTTTACTATTCCCACTACATTTACTATTGAAAAATTATGTGTATAATTGCTCAATGATATAAGTGGAAAAAGGTAAATTAATTGAAGATCATTAGGTAGTAATTATCGGATCAAAAGATTGGTTTCTACTATGCATCTTGTAGGAAAATCAACATGGTATCAGAGCTTTGTTGAAAAAGCAACCACTAAAGTCATCCTAAGAGACAAGTGTGATTGACTTCACTTTGTGAAGATTAACCCTAAAAGAAGAGTCATAGCTTAGAGGAGGATGAATATGTTTGTAGAGGTTGAGTTTATTGTCCTAATTGAGGCTGAATTTTGTGACTAGTCTGGAGGTCTGTATAGTAACCATTATGTGCAAAAGAAGGAGCAGAAGCCTGACAACCAGCATTAGAGGGTAGTCTGAGGTTGGGAGAACAGGGTAGAGGCATAGTTTTGATAAACCGAGGTTGATTTAAAGCCTAGAAAGGCCAACTGCAAGTATGTTTGTGGTTATACTAGTGGTCGCTAGGTGTATTAGCCCTAGAGTAGGGCCACAGGGTAGACAGAGTTGGTCAAAGGCATATAACAACAAATCAAGGGCAATCGAGGGCTAGTGTGAGGGGACAGAGGCTAGAAAGAGTGTTAGTAGACCTATGTTAGGCCAAGTTTGAATATGTTTAAGGTTGACAAAAGGCTACTAAAGTGGGCAAACCAACAATGGACTAAATGTGGGAGCAAATACAAGCCAAAGTGACTAAAGTTGACCAAACTTGAGTTTTACTAAGTTTGACAAATGACCAGAGTTGACCGCAATACAGATCTGACTGTAGGATCGAGCTTGAATGCAAGCCAAAATTTTGATTATTTACCAGTGTTGACTTTTGTATTTTTGGTTGGTTTGACCAACATTGACTGGTTGGAAATCGACCATGTTAACTGGTATTTGGACTTGGACTTTGGTACAAATTTCTAGAAACTTTGGAATTGTAAACCTTGCAGAAGAATATTTATCCTAAAAGAAAACTTGTTGGGTTTTCTCCTGAGTTTGGGATTCATAGGGAAAGTTTGTTGTCTTTATTATGCATGGTTGTCTCATTATGATCTTTACTATTCCCACTACACTTACTATTGAAAAATTATGTGTATAATTGCTCAATGATATAAGTGGAAAAAGGTAAATTAATTGAAGATCATTAGGTAGTAATTATCGGATCAAAAGATTGGTTTCTACTATGCATCTTGTAGGAAAATCAACATGGTATCAGAGCTTTGTTGAAAAAGCAACCACTAAAGTCATCTTAAGAGACAAGTGTGATTGACTTCACTTTGTGAAGATTAACCCTAAAAGAAGAGTCATAGCTTAGAGGAGGATGAATATGTTTGTAGAGGTTGAGTTTATTGTCCTAATTGAGGCTGAATTTTGTGACTAGTCTGGAGGTCTATATAATAACCATTATGTGCAAAAGGAGCAGAAGCCTGACAACCAGCATTAGAGGGTAGTCTGAGGTTGGGAGAACAGGGCAGAGGCATAGTTTTGATAAACCGAGGTTGATTTAAAGCCTAGAAAGGCCAACTGCAAGTCTGTTTGTGGTTATAATAGTGGTCGCTAGGTGTATTAGCCCTAGAGTAGGGCCACAGGGTAGACAGAGCTGGTCAAAGGCATATAACAACAAATCAAGGGCAACTGAGGGCTAGTGTGAGGGCACAAAGGCTAGTAAGAGTGTTAGTAGACCTATGTTAGGCCAAGTTTGAATATGTTTAAGGTTGACAAAAGGCTACTAAAGTGGGCAAACCAACAATGGACTAAATGTGGGAGCAAATACAAGCCAAAGTGACTAAAGTTGACCAAACTTGAGTTTTACTAAGTTTGACAAATGACCAGAGTTGACTGCAATACAGATCTGAAGGCAAGCAATTGACTGTAGGATCGAGCTTGAATGCAGGCCAAAATTTTGATTATTTACCAGTGTTGACTTTTGTATTTTTGGTTGGTTTGACCAACATTGACTGGTTGGAAATCGACCATGTTAACTGGTATTTGGACTTGGATTTTGGTACAGATTTCTAGAAACTTTGGGATTGTAAACCTTGCAGAAGAATATTTATCCTAAAAGAAAACTTGTTGGTTTTTCTCCTGAGTTTGGGATTCATAGGGAAAGTTTGTTGTCTTTATTATGCATGGTTGTCTCATTATGATCTTTACTATTCCCACTACATTTACTATTGAAAAATTATGTGTATAATTGCTCAACGATATAAGTAGAAAAAGGTAAATTAATTGAAGATCATTAGGTAGTAATTATCGGATCAAAAGATTGGTTTCTACTATGAATCTTGTAGGAAAATCAACATGGTATCAGAGCTTTGTTGAAAAAGCAACCACTAAAGTCATCCTAAGAGACAAGTGTGATTGACTTCACTTTGTGAAGATTAACCCTAAAAGAAGAGTCATAGCTTAGAGGAGGATGAATATGTTTGTAGAGGTTGAGTTTATTGTCCTAATTGAGGCTGAATTTTGTGACTAGTCTGGAGGTCTGTATAGTAACCATTATGTGCAAAAGAAGGAGCAGAAGCCTGACAACCAGCATTAGAGGGTAGTTTGAGGTTGGGAGAACAAGGCAGAGGCATAGTTTTGATAAACCGAGGTTAATTTAAAGCCTAGAAAGGCCAACTGCAAGTCTGTTTGTGGTTATAATAGTAGTCGCTAGGTGTATTAGCCCTAAAGTAGGGCCACAGGGTAGACAGAGCTGGTCAAAGGCATATAACAACAAATCAAGGGCAACCGAGGGCTAGTGTGAGGGGACAGAGGCTAGAAAGAGTGTTAGTAGACCTATGTTAGGCCAAGTTTGAATATGTTTAAGGTTGACAAAAGGCTACTAAAGTGGGCAAACCAACAATGGACTAAAGGTCTACAAGGAAGTTTAGGCAAAGGAAGGGGCTAACAACAAGGTGATTAGTGAATGTTATGTTAAGGAGCTAAGGAGTCTTTATTGATGTACTCATCTTGGAGTCTTTATGATTGTGTGGTATGAGAAGACTTGGAGGGTACAACTTGTATTGGAGTCTTGAATGAGAATGTCTCGGGGTTTATGGGATGAAACCCTAAAGCAAGATTTGGAATGTTAGATGCAAGTGGAATTCGTGTGATGCATACTTGGTTTATCTCCTTGATAACATGACTTGGTGTTGATGCTAGCTTGTTGTTGAGCCATTGGTGTGCGTAGATAGGGCGATGATTCTACAAGATGAAGAAACCCCAATCCGTACAGTTCATGCAAGAAAAAAAGGAAGGGAAAGCAACATGCATCAACAACTGATGATGAAGATGAGGATGAGCATCCACCTCAGAAAAAGACTAAGAAATTTGAGCTTGATGAGACTGCAGATGGAATTCATTGATTTCTGCAAGGAGGCAAGAATCAAGAGGGAGTTGACAATACAACCCTCTTCAGTTCCCTTCTTGATCAAGAGATAAATACTTCGTATTTTTCTTCCTTGATCAATATTATTATTTTTATTTTGGTTAGCCTCTTGTCCTTATATTTTTCTTGGTTATGATTTACCTTCCCTGACCTCCTGAATAGAGGGAAGAATGGGTACATTGTGGTGACTACGAATGTAATGATTCATGGAGCATGCAGATGTTTGTCACAAGAGGGTTCTCCCAGAAAGAGGGAGTGGACTACGGGGAGATTTTTACTCCAACCACTAAATGGTCAAATTCTTGGGCTCAAGCATAGACTCGGCAAGTGTGATTGATGTTTGAGAGGGAGGATTTTAAAGATTGCTAGGACATCCAATACCGTGCCAAATGGCTGGAAGAGCTTCCATTTCCGAGGGAGAAAACAATCAAGTAGAATGAAAGGTGCAACCTTCTAAGAGGATGTCATGAATTTGTCATGTGCTTAGAGACAAGAGGTCTCTAGGAGTTGTATGCCTTCTATGAAGGGACCATTCCAGGCAACACGATATAATTTAGTGAAAGAGGGAGCTATAGTAGTAGAAGGACTTGCCTGCGTGACAAAGGGAGCTACAGTGGCAGAAGGACTTACCTACATGATACAGGGAGAAACAGTGGCAGAAGGACTTGCTTACGTGACAAAGGTAGCAACAACAACATAAGGAAATGATTACATGACAAAGGGAGCAACAGTGGAAGGGGGATTTGCTTCTATGATAGTGGGAACAACCAAGATTACAATAGGAAGGATTTGCTTCAGTGTCGGAGGGAGTTGGCCTCAAAATTCGATAGGAAGGATCTTGGCCTCATGCATTATTTCTTGGCATTGGAGGTGTGGCAGAGACCTAATGAGATCTTCCTCAGACAGGGAAAGTATATTGTCCAGACTTTGAGGAGACTCGATATGATGAACTGCAATTCCATGACTACTCCTATGGTTTCTAATATGAGAAAGCTGAGTGATTCCACTTCAGATTCATATTTTGGTGGAACCCACAATGTATAAGGAATTGATTGGATCCTTGACGTACTTGGTTAACACCAAATCGAATTTTTTCTTTGAGTCAACACCTTGAGGCAATATATGGTTAAGCTGAGGCAAATACATTGTGCTGCAGGAAAGCATGTGGTGAGGTACTTTCCTGGTACAATTAGATGTGGTTTGAGATATGTCTCAAGTGGTGAAGTAAAGTTGCAGGAATATATGGATTCAGATTGAGCAGGGAGTGCAGACGACCAAAAAAGAACCTTGAGGGTGCTGCTCCAACTTGGGATCAGTTATCCTAGTTTAGTAGGAAGCAGACATATCTTGCACTCAGTTGAACAAAGGTAGAGTATGTCACAACCAGTGTCACAAGTCAGGAAGTAGTGTGGTTTTTAGAAGTAGTGTGGAGATCAAATATCACTTCATCCGAGACATGGTGTGGAGAGGAACAATGGAGCTCAAGTACATATCCACAAATGAGCAGATTACAGACATTCTCACCAAGCCTTTGTCGAGAGTGAATTTTGTATACTTTAGAGACAAGCTTGGTGTGATGCAAAATGTCTCCCTCGTTGAGAGGGAGTGTTTATTTCTTTGCAAGACCAAACAAACCCTCTCTTCAAATGCTAGAAGGACTTGGATGGGTCATTTGACTAGGGGAGATGGATAAATTCACCTGAGAATCTAGAATAACTTGGTTGGGTCATATGGATTTGACCAAGGGAAAATGGCCTAGATAAATTACAGATTGGATAGATCTTCTCCTAAGCTCATGAACTTTTCTTATGGAGGAGAAAATTTAGCTAAGGGGAAATTTGTTGTAGCCAAGGAGAATACCTCCCTCACAAAGTGTGAGTGTTAATTTTTGTGTAACATTGAGAGGTATTCATGCATGCCAAAAGGCCACCTAAGTCGGCCTAGAAGATTTGAGAAAATAAAAATATTTTTTAATTTTTTTGGCATCACGTAGTCTTAAAAAAGAAAGGACAAGTCGCCCCCCCATGAAAGGGTGTGTCCCTTGGTCAAAATTCACCCATTAGAATTGTATATATACATGACGTGACACTTTAACTTGATCACACAACACATCACATCGTCTCTTCTAAAGCAGTCGCACATGGGAACAGATAAAGGCCAAATTGACTGAAGTTGACCAAACTTGAGTTTGAATAAGTTAATGCTGACCACAATATGGATCTGATCATAGGCCTTTGACCACAGGCAGTTGACCACAGGATTTAGCTTGACTGCAAGTTGAAATTTTGACTTCCGTATTTTTAATTGGTTTGACCAACATTGATTTGCAGGAAATTGACCAAGTTTGATTGGTATTTGGACTTGGATTTTGGTACATATTTCTAGACAATTGGAATTGTAAACCTTGTTGAAGAATATTTCTCCTAGAAGAAAAGTTGTTTGGTTTTCTCCCAAGTTTAGGTTTCCTAGGGAAAATTTGTTGCCTCTATTGTGCATGGCTATCTCTTTATGATCTTTATTGTTTCCGTTGCGTTTACTGCTAATTTTTTGTGTATAATTTCTCAATGATATTAGTGGAAAAAGATAATTTGTTTGAAGATCATTAGGTAGTAATTATTGTAGGTTTTAACCTTATACATAAATGACCTGCAAACGGATTCTTAAAAACAGAAGGAAAAAAAAATATACAATGGCAAGAACAAAAAAATATACACAAAGATTTTCTTTTGAAACCCAAAACCGATAAAACCAGATTGATTTTTCATTATATTCCTTTCAATGTTACAATACATTATATACATGTCAAAGCATTCATAAACCCCAATCCATCAACCCTGAATTATAACATAATAGCAGATACATTGACCAGATCTACAAAATACCATGAGTAAAACCATCAAGCCCAAACCATGCGCAAAACCATGGGTGGGTTTTCCTAACATTCTTGGGTCCACCCCCCATCCTTGGACCCTCCCAACCATTATTGGGTCGGCATTATTGGGACCAGATACCGTGCAGGGGGGCTGATGCCCCCCTTGCAACCTCCCCACCCGCTGCACCCGATGCAAAGTAACAACACGTGGTGCTACTCATGAAAAGAATATAAATCATACGCAACAATTATCATATTAGAAGATTAGTTTCTACTATGCATCTTGTAGAAAAATCATCAAAAAAAAGGTTTGCACCTTGAGAGATTTGATCTCCCTCGACACTTAATAGATCTGTAGTTAAGATGGATTTAGATTGGTCATTATTTCTCATTAATTAATTTTTAATAATTGGTTTTTGTATGGTTACTTTGCCTTACTATATCCATAACATTGTCATTGGGTTATTGTAATTGCTTATCAATAATGTTTTGTCGTATAATCAATTTCTCTTATTTTATTTACATCCTGGAATTTTTACATTTTTTCTTGAACTTGTATGTGTTGGAATATCCTTTACGTTATGTTTTTCAAACTTTAATAGTAAGAGGGGTCATAATGTGCTTCGACTTTTGTAAGTTTTTTTTCTTTTTTTGATGTGGTTTATTTCCAGCTTCCTTTCTCGTATACAATCCAAATTGAATCCACACAAAAGAAATTGTTATCAACACAAGCTCTACAATGATCACCGTTGGAAAAGCTTGAGGCTACAAATGAGGAAGGAGACCAAGTTGATGGCATGAATGCCCCCATGCCATTATAATTGGTGTCCACCACTACATTAAATCAACTCACAAGGCAAGCACATCAGACGTAAAGTTACAAGGAATAATTATTTTGCTAAGAAAAAAAAATGTACTGAAAAGATAATAATAAAAACATAACACCTCTTCTCCAATGTACTAGAAAAAAAAAAAACACGAAAACAAGAATCGGCCTTGGGGAAACTTAAGGGTTTGGATTCATTACCTTTCAATTATCCCCCAACTGAGTCATCCTCCTATATATTATTTCCCCACAAATGAAGAAGGGTTGTTTAACTGAGAGTGGAGGGAATGCTACCTAGACTTCCATGAGGAATGTGAGGAAGAACCAAAGAGACTATAAACTACCTATTGCCACATAATAAAGAGCTTGGTTAAAAGCCAATTGAATGTTGGTTTTTCCACTTGGGTGTCAAATTTGAACAATGACTCATATGTGATATTTTTCTCTATTAATGTGTGATTTATTGTGTTTTGTTTACTACATTGATTATAAACTTTTCTACATGTGTTTTAATGGATCCTAGTGGCAATTGAGACTATGTGTAAGTGGCAATCTTCATCAGAACTTTCAATTTCTACATGCTCTATGTTTTTCTAGCCATTAGAGACCCCAACAGTCAGGAAACCTCCATTATTAGATACCAATTCAGAGAAAATGTTGGCTTATGCTTCAAGGTCATTACAATATTTTAGGGGGTTTCTAAATTGGTTTACTTTTTGGTTGTTGGATGATTTTATCTCTCCTACGAGTTTCAATCATTCCCCACATACCATACAATCTTCCCTAAGATGAAATTTCTTCTTGGTTGTGCAATTCCTCTTAGCCACAAATTGTACACACCCTCCAAGCTACAATTTCTCCTTTGTTGCAATGTATGCCTTCATATCCAAGTAAATTTCTTCATGGTTCGACATATTCCATCTCCCATGAGCTATACACTCTCCATTAGTTAGTCGTACAAATATTCTAGTCAATTTATTCTTGGTTGGGTATATTCCATCTCCAATAAGGCATATGCTCTCCATTACTTCGGTGTATGTGATTTGTTAGCTAATTTGTCTCATTCTCTCAATTAGTGTTGAGATATACTCTCCCAGTAGTTAAGGATTTAATGTTAGCTATATGAATACTTCACTATGTTAGTTTTGGATAATGCTCACATTTCTTCACTATGTTAATTTTGAATTATAGTCACAAATATTCTCCAGGTTAGTGCTTGATCATACTCACATATATTCACTTGTGTTGGTATTGGAAAATTCCAAAAGTAAGTGAATGGTTATTAGGCTCAAGGTAACATTGAGTTTAATCAAATGAATTGGATTTTGAAATAGAGTTGTTAAAGTACTCATATTGTTAGATCATGTGAGGAGTGTGTTGGAGCTAGTTTTGGAAGAAAAAAAAGAGTTGGAGAAATTTTGCAAGAGTTTTAGCAGTTTTGGCGGAGTTGCGTGTAAAAAGGTAAAGCATAAAACAATGAAGAAAGAGCAGTGTGCAAATTTGTTGCAGAAGGAGTAGTGCGCAAAATTGGCACAAGAAGGAGACATGCATAGAAAGGAGCGACGCGCGAAGCGGATGAGGCAGAGTGGTTAAGTTTCACTGTATCTTTTGTTGATTTTCTAGTGCAATTAGGGTTGGTGCAATACTTCTAAAATTTTGATAGTTATGTTTGATGTGGATCTTATTTTTAACTTATTCCATATAGCATTCATCAATTATACTTCAAAAATTCAATAATAAAGAACAATAGAGACCATGACGCACAAAAGGGAGACAAGATTTACCCTGGGAAAACCCACTATGGTGAAAAGCCCAACAACCTTTTCAATAGAAAAATTCTTCATTTTCATTTAGAGAGACATCTAGATCTATGGTCAAACCTGGTCTTCTCCTCCAAGTCAAGTCACCCAAACTGATCTTGCACTTTGCAATTCATCCTACACTTCCGGAATTTTGGCCCTGCTAAAATAACCAGTTGCCTAGAATTTCAACCCTGCAACAGTTTCTCCATGATCTAGATTGAATACATTATATTGTTTGTCATCCATCTCGATGCATTCGAAGTCGAAAAAGTGGAGGAATAAGCTCACAAGACCATTTTTACTGGCGGGACCCAGTTTGACAAAACGAGGTATGAAACCTTCCAGGAGTGTTTTAAGGCATCAAATGACGTTTTGGAGGGTAAAAATTTGTTGCTTTAGCATAACATCTTTTCAGGTTATTCAACACACAAATATCTTTCCAACGGTGCAAGGAGTGCGTCAATCAGAGTCTGTATGAAAAATTTATGCCACTCAGAAGTTGACCTTCCTATTTTCACCACCATGGTTCGAGAGGATGTCGCGTCAACCCCCATTATTCATGGAAAAGGGGCTAGCCTCATAATTGTGATGTAGAATACTCTAGAAGAATCTATATTGTAACTTTGTTTAAGAGTTGAGGTAGTCAAACTTAACCACTAGTAGGCTATCAAGTTGTGTTATAATGAGGCCATTAGGAGGAAGAGGCATTCCATTCTTTTGAGTGCATTTGTTCCATAACTGAGCAAAAATAACTAATAGGGATAGGAGGTAGAGCACATAGAGAGGATTTGTGCATTGTAGTAGCCCATGGGCCACAATGATCCAGGTGACTCCAGAAATAGAAGTGGCCTTGAAAAAACTCAAAAATCAAAGTCATTAGATTGAAATAAAATCAGGACCAAATCGTAGTGCTCGTTCTCCTGATTCCAGCGGCACGAATGACACTCAAATCTGAGTTCGTATGCTCAAGATATAGTCAGTCAAAGTTTTGGTCAAACAAGGTCAAGTGGCAGTCACTAACGAGGAAACAATTTGGCGAAGTACCGACGCATGGAATCTGGCTGCCGGAATGGGCGAATTTGTCGACTCTTAAATTTTCCTAGTAACCCCCAAAATTCGGTCAAAATTTTTTGAGTAGTGTTTTCATAAATTTAATAAAAATAAAAAATAATATATACTTGTTGGCAGGCCACCACCCCCATCAACCCTCCAACCACATATTAATATATATATGGGTGGCAGGCGGTCAAACCCTACCACCTCGTCACCTTATAATAGGCATCATTTATATTGGGGAGGGGTGGGCAGGGGGGCGTGGGTGTCGAACCCGCACCGAGCCCCGCTGGCGCCAACCCCATATTCAACCAACAAATGTTAATCGTTACGTATACCATGCATTCTAGATAGCCGTGCTCCAAAACGTTAACCACATGCCATATCAAACGAAAAATGCCAAATGTTAAACGACTTGCCAACCAAAATGTTCCCAAATCGGGTTTTGAACCCGGGCCTCACGCACCCCACTTGGGTATGCCGTAAATGGCCCAAGTGGTTAATCGTTGTTATACATGCCCAAAACTTTTTATAAGAACCATAGTTATGCATTCATCGAGGCAACGAAATGGAGACCAAGAGAGAGAGGAACCACGCCCATCTGGACATGAATTCTGAGGCGGGTATATTCTAGGGGAATATTCCACTAAATATTCTTTGATGCGATGAGGAATCTAAAAGATTCCCTGGAGGGTGATTTTTCATAGTGACGAAATCATGCCAAATTTATACTCAAAAGAAACAAAATTTCGTAGGGAACATGATGGTATGGTCCATTTCCTCATCTGAGCAGCAAAATTTCAGGTACTCAGCGGTGAGGAATCTTTACAAAATCTTGAAGAATATTTAGATTCCCTTGGAGGTTGATTTTTTACCAAGGCGGAATGATGCCGACTTTATAGTCATTTTTATTAGGATTTCGCAAGGAGCATAGTGGTGTGCTTAGAATTTTCATCTAAGCAGAGGATTTTTCACCCATATCCAAGAAGGAATCTTTGGGGGAATCTTCGAGATTCCCTTGGGGCCAGATTTTGACGGTGTCCGAAAGGGGCCAAGTTTACAGTCGTTTGACACGTTTTCATGCCATGAATCCAATGGTGATGTTCGTTTCTATGGCCGAGCTTTGGATTTTCAGTCCATGTCAGGAAATGGAGGTATAAGGGTCATTCATGTAATTTGATTTATGTTGTCATTTAATGAAAGATGCCTCCCCACTTTGAGCATGGCCCGGAGACGTAGCCCACACTGGTGAACTCCATAATCAAATCGTTTTGTGCCTATGATTTCATGGTTGCTTTATGATTTCCGCTTCTTTTTCACGTGTTTTAAATTACTTGGTTACATGCTCTTTTATATGCAATTATGTATGAATCCTTGAAGTAAAAAGATATGGATCAAGTTTGGTATAAGAGCAAGTCTTCTTGACGCGAGTTGCATGAGTGAATGCTAACCAGGAACAAACTCCAAAGAGGCGAAGGAAAACTCGAATCCTTTGATCCCGAAGTGGGGCATGCAACACAAAGATGGAACATGGAAAATGAGGAAGCTCGAATGGAGGAAGAGCGAAATTATCGCAAGATCTTCTTCACCATGGCAGATAAAGTTGACAAGTTGTTTGCAGAATATGAGAAGACAATCAAGCCCGAGAAAAAGGAGCAAGATGATCATGCATCGGTAAACCATGAAAGTGGAGGAGAAGAGCCTCCTCCCTCTCTGTCTTCCTGTGAAAGTTATTCTTCTTCCTCTTCTCTTCATTCTAAAAGGCATCATAGGAATGCATCTAAAAAGCCCTTTTTCAAGCTGGATGTCAAGTTTTATTTACATGTATTTAGTGGAGAATCTAATGCATAAAAGCTAGATAACTGCATATGACAGGTTGAAGTGTATTTCCGCATACAACAAATCAGAGAGGATGAAGCCAAGATCTAGCTAGCATCCCTTCGATTCAGTCGCACTACTCTCGTCTGGTGGGAAGGCTAGTTGTAGCAAGGTGGTAAGAATAGTTGCAAGCTTCTTTCATCTTGGTTTGAGTTCATTTATGCTTTAAGAGGACAATTTTACCCATTGGGTTACAGACAGAAGGCCATGATGGAATGGAAACATTTGAAACAAAGCAAAGGTCAAACTGTTCAAAATTTCAGAGAGGAGTTTAGAAAACAAGCATTAGCATTTAATGTTCAACTAGACACTTCTGAGATGTTGATGAAATATATTGGCTCTTTGCATAGTTATATGCGTCATTCATTGTTATTATTTGAACCTAAGTCTCTTGATGAAGCTAGTGTGAACGTTGTATGTAACAAACCTGGTTAAAAATCCATGTAATAGTTAATAAAGGCAAAATATTTACCAAGGTCATGGGACACGTATTCCAAGTTGAATGGGGAAAAAGCATAGTGATGAGGATCACTGACGATTGATTAATGGCTAAGGAAATTGGCAAAGGCTTTAGAAAGGAAAAGTGGTATTTTGGCACATTTATTTATGAAAATAATGGAAATTAGGAGAAAAGGGAGGTGAAAGGTCATAGGTTGCATGTGAGGAGGAAAATGAAGGAAAATAATGGAAAAATGAAGAAAAATAGAGGCCTCTTTGATAAAAAGGCTTATGAGGATCAGTTGGTAGATTTTTGTCAATTCAATTTTGGAGCTGTCATTTTATTCTCTCTCTCCCATACTCTTGGACACTTAAAGTTTTCTTGGAGCACTCTTGGGGAGTGTGGAATAATTGGATGCTTGGAGCAAGAAGGCAAAGGAAAAGTAGGAAAGTTCAAGAGGACATCGAGATTAACAACCACAACAGGTTTTGCTTGCATGTGCCGAGTTGCATGTATGTTTTCCTCACTAGTTTTGGCATGCATGGCATAAACATGTGGTTTATTGGTCATATTTTGTCATTGGCATGGACCATTTCCTATATTGACAGTGGATTTTCCTAGCCTTGCCATTTTCAGGATATCCATGGTGTTGTGGATTCATTTCTTTGATTTTTCTGGTTGGTTCTCATGTTTCCTTTAGCTTGGGTTGAGTTACTAGTTCCTGGAAGCCTTGGTTAGACAAACGTTCTGGAAGCCCTGTAACAACTTGGGTTGATTTACTAGTCGTGGAAGCCTTGGTTGGAAAAACGCTATAGAAGCCCTTGGTGGGTCGAGTACTAGTCCTGGGTGGACAAACGCTCTGGAAGCTCGACGAAAGTTGTGGGTTGAGTTACTAGTCCTAGAAGCCTTGGTTGGAACAAACGCTTTGGAGTCCTGGAAGGCTTGGGTAGAGACCAATTTGGTGATGGTTTGTGATGTCTGACCGTGATGTGGAATCACTGTTTGATCGGTTGAGGTGGTTTGGCCTATGGAAGCCCTGGTTCGATTTTTATGGATTGTTCCATGAGATCCCACATTCATGCTTGGAATATGGCATGAGGGTGACTGACTGAAGAGATATTTGGCTCAATCATGTCTATGGTTGGGTGGTTCGTGGAAGTCCAAAACCTGGTTGGCCTTTGCATCATTAATATGAGTTTGTTTCTCCTTGTTAATTCATGAGTATTATATTGGTTTATATGTGGATTATATGGTTGTTGTTTCCTTGGTATTTCTGTTGTTATTATGCTGGTTATGAACATGTATTATGACAATGGCTATGTATGGCTCTCATCATGTTTTTACTTGTAAATGAATGAACAATGTATCTATGGCCTAATAGATGAAATTGCAGTTAATGTGTTGTGGTATCAATGCTTCTTAGCAATTTTCAGATACGTATGTGACCCCTATGTTCAGTTCTGCTGTTAAGACATGTAGCTTTCATGTTTGTGACATGTTTGACGAAATGCATGTCATGGCTAGTAGGGGTCCAGTCTAGTCCTTGTTGATGTTTTTGCAAATGTATCTTTGTTCCACTGTGAAATTTCATTTATGAAGGTGTCATTGAGTTTTGGGCAATGACCCAAGCTCTGGGCCTTGAAAAGTGGCACAAATCCCAGAGTCGCAGGCACAACACTATGGAAAAAAAGTCCCTGGAAGCTCCCTTGTCCTTATTGTGGGAGCTTATGGAGCCTCCTAGACGCACCGTGCTCCATATCAAGGGACCCTCCAGGGGTTTGATGCAGTAAAACTTCAGTTGGTCTCAGGGGCTAGTTACTTGAGTGGTTGGGATGGCTCCTCAAAGTTTTTTTGCTAATGTAGAAGGTTTGTGTGATGTGTTCCGCTAGTTCCACTTCCTTAACTGACACATAGGGAGTCAAATCATATCATAATATCTCCTTGTCACATGTTTACCCTGGTTGGTCGGTTACTTGAGTAGATGTGGGAGGAGGGTGTTATAGAGTGGTATTAGAGCATGGTTCACCCCTTGGACTGGATAGGTTGTATGTTGGTCATGCATTCATGTCAGTTGCATTTGTGTTTATTACGTTGTAAGACCATGTGCTTATTGCATTTGTATGGCATGGTTTATGGTTGCAGTGAGGTCACCATGGGAAGTTGATGGTGTCGTTGTGGAGTGCGTTGTCATGAGTGTATGGTTGATTATGCATTGTTTATGCACGTTAGTATTCACATGTGTTCAAGTGTATAGTGATGTGGTGGTTGTTGTCATGCATGAGGTCATGGTATGTGTAGTTGATATGGTCATGCATTGATGACTAGACTCTAGCTAGAATGATGGTTATATGGTTATATGGTTATGTGTTATATTTTTATATGTTATCATGGTTATGTTATACATGTATTATGTTGATTTGTTGATCCTGCAGACAGGGTATCCTCCCCGAAATATGCTAAGGTACGTTGGTTTATTGTGATTTTGTTTAGATGACATGGTATACCTTACATGAAGAATATCAAATATGGCTAGTGAGATGGTAGACTATAGTTCCCAAGACTCTCCCTATGGATCATATGAGCAGCGTGGTGTTGGGCACTCTTCTATTTTGGCAGACACACTAAGAGGCTTAAAGGCAGAAATAAGGAGTTTTAAGGTAGACAATGACAAAATCATACAAGCACGAGAGAAACAAGCAGAGGTAAATGCAATGATACCTCAGATTTTGTCAGAATTGCAGCGACAGGGACCACTTCGAATCAGCCATGAGCAGGAGGACAAAATTAATGGGGCATATGGCATCAGGTCTTATGGTGAGTACATGTTTGATAAAGAGGACACGATTAGAGATGGCAGGTCCTTGGATACTCCGGATAGGAGAGGTGATGGACGCAGGTACTATTCTAGTTCTGGTGCAGACAGGCATTATGATCGGCATCATTATCATCCTTACAGGAGGAGTGACAGGGGATATTTGCCAGATGAGTTTAAGAAAGCAAAGCCACCTACATTTGATGTAAAGATGAAGAAATAACAAGATGCAGAGGCATGGTTGCTTGGTATGCAGAGAAAATGAAAGCCATAATAACTACATTCAGTTTCAAAGGTAAAGAAGATATATGGTGGGAAGATGTGAAGAATTTAAGAGGTATTCACGAGGAGGACTTGACTTAGAGTGAGTTCAAGAGGGTATTTCGAAAGAAGTATCTATTAGATAGATACTTTGATGACAAGGTAAAAGAATTCTATGAGCTAAAGATGGGATCGATGACAGATGAGGAGTACACTAGTAGGTTCTTGAAGTTGTTGAGGTGTGTGCCTTACCTCGAGGAGGAGAAGGCCAAGATTTAGAGATTCATTAGTGGATTATTGATTGCATTCAAAGACAGGATTGAGTTCAATGAGCTTAAATCATTGGAGGAGGCCATCTGAAAGCTAAAGCATTGATGTGAGCAATTGAAGTGCAGGTATGAGACTAAGAAAGATTGGAAGGGAAATTATAAGAACAAGGGAAAATGGGAAAATAAGCGAGCAAGAACTCAGGATTTAGGTAACAAAGAGAATGTTGCACCACCTAAGAAGTTCAATACAACTGACAAAGGATAAGGACATCAATCTGAGGATCATAATAAGGATGAAGGTTGGAAGCCTTTACAATGTTGGACCCTTAGAGGAGAGCATCGTAGGAGAGATTTTCCACGGCATCAGGGTGGTAGACCGCAGATCTACAGTGCTCAGGAGGCATAGACAGTGAGATATGTTGGGCAGAGTATTCCTAAGACCTATGCAGTGCAGGATAAAAGACTGTAACACCCTCATCCCACATCTACCCAAGTAACCAACCAACCAGGGTAAATATGCTACAAGAGTCCACTATAATGGGATGCAACCTACTAGGTGAACTTAAGGAAGTGGAATCGATGGAAACACACCACACAAACCTTCCACATCAACAGCAAAACTCCCAGGAGCCATCCCAACTACTCATGTAACTAGCCCCTGGGTCGCACTAAGCTTTTAGACCATTAAAGCCCCGGACGCTCCCTTGATATGGACAAGCATGCGTCTAGGAGGCTCTTGACGCTCCCACAACATGGGTATGCATGTGTATGGGGACTTTTCTCCTCAAACATGTGCCTGTGACTCCGAGATTTTTACCACTTTTTCAGGCCAAGAGCCCAGGCCACTGCCCAAAACTCAATGACACTTTCAAAACTGAAACATAATAACATAATAAGGATACAAATGCAATTACTTGAACAAGGACTTGACTGGACCCCCACTAGGCATGACAAACATTTCATCAAACATGTCACAAATACGTTATCTACAAGTTTAAACAACAGATCTGAGCATAGGGGTCTCATACTTATCTGGGAATCACTAAGAAGCATTGTTCCCTTATATCATTAGTTGCATTATCATATATCAGGTCATAGATACATTGTTCATTCATTTACAAATCAAAACATGCGGAGAGCCATAAATCATCACTATCACAATACATGCTTCTAACCAACATAATAACAACAGAAATATCATGGATACATTAGCCATGGAATTCACATATAAACTAGTACAGTTACACATGAGATAACAAGGAAAGAACCTCTTATTAATGAATGAAAAATCCAACCTGGTATGGGACTACCACATTCCACCATAAATTGGTTGAGCCAAATATCTCTTTAGCCAATCACCCTCATGTCATATTCCAAGAATGAATGTGGGACTCAAACCAAAAGAACCAACCAGGGCATCCCAAGGCTAAACCACCTCACCCTCATCAATAGAAACTAAGCTTTACCACAATCCACACCAATTCAATAGGCCAACCCAATAAACATGTAATGACGGGCTTTACCATGATTTCCACCAGATCACTAGGCCAAAACAGGCATGAATTCCACCTGATTTCTCCACCTACACCGTAAGGAATTTTCTTGTCTCCTACTCTCTCAGGCTTTATCGCATTCTATATTCTGATCCAGGGATCACTAGGCCCTAAACCGAGACTTCACCCTCTAGGCTTTACCGTATATTCTGCCATTCATCAAAAAATATTTCTAGACCTAATCAAGGGAAACCACTTTTAGTATTTATCGTATATCCCGTCATTAATTGGTCAAGGATTCCTAGGCCCACCGAGGCACACAATACCTGGATTTACTGCAACCTACAGTCTGATTCAGGGGTCACTAGGCTAGTGGCTTATCGTAATCCACAATCTGGTTCAGGGATCACTAGGCCATATTCTTTCTTTCGGAGATCCACTTCACTCAACTTCAAATCCATCCGACAATCCAAGTCAACCAAAACATGAGAACCCCATCACACCATGGCTATCCGAAAATTGCAAGGCTAGGCTGAAAACATTGTCACACCTAGAAAATCCCATGCCATGACAACAAAAAACCACATGCAATACCATGCACTCCAAATCTAGCAAGGAAAAAACACATGCAAATCAATACCTGCAAAGAATCTTGTTGTAGCTGCTTGATCCTGCTCTTCCTTGCTTGATCTATGATTCCTCTTTGCCTCATTTGCCTTTCTTGATCCAATGCCAAAGTGGTCCAAGAAAACTCTAAATGTCCAATAGTGTGAGAGAGAGAGAGAGTAATGAGAGAGCTCCAAAATTGAACTAACAAAAAGGTACCATCTGATCCTCAAGAGCCTTTTTATCAATTAAGCCTCTATTTTTTATTTTATTTTTCCATTATTTTCCTTCATTTTCCTCCTCACATGCAACCTGTGACCTTTCACCTTCCTTTTCTCCTAATTTCCGTTATTTACATAAATAAATGTGCCAAAAATGCCATTTTGCCTTTCCAAAGCCTTAGTCATTACCTTTGTCAATTTCCTTAGCCATAATAAACCAAATGAACACTCACACTATGATGTTTTGCTCAATATTCGGCTTGGAATAAGTGTCCCATTGACCATGGTTATTATTTTGCCTTTTTAACTTTTATTACATGGAATTTTCACCAGGGCTATTACAAAACCCTCCCCCTTGGGGGAACACCGTCCTCGGTGTTCAATGACACCAATAACCAACAAGATTGTTGAAAACAAAACATACTTCCCATGGAGATTTATAATACAACTCATTGCAGTATTCACCATGACCAATGTTGAAACATGACAATCATACCGTTTACTGGAGTTTTATAACACATCTCATTATGGTATTTACAATAATAACCACATATACACACATACACATTTGTTTCACCCAATAAATAATCATACGGTGTATGCAGCTTTATAAATTTAGCTCGATACAATATTTACAATAATATACACATATGCACATTTGCTCAACCAACAAATAAAGGATACAACACCCATATCAATCAACAAGGGAATCTAGAGGCTCACACATCCACCCTCAAAAGTAATGCCATGATTCACTTCCTTCCCAGGAATTCTGGAATCCACTACCAAAGTCAAAGTTGCATCCAATGCCCAACTCTACAATCATGCGCCACTTGTCCTCTCAGCAAACAGTTACCAACTCATTGTTCTAGGGCGCACTCCCAATGTGCATCTGATTCCATCTGGAAATGCTAATGACGAAAACAAATCCATCCTCAGCCTTCCCTTCACTGCTACATAGTCCCTCGAGAAATATGGTCACCCCCTTCCGTGTAGTCACACACCTTCCAAGTTCCCCAACTTCCCCTATCCCGGGTGATCCATTCCTTGGCAAGGCTTCCTCACATTGGAAGGTAAAAAACCAAGGCATATACCTGCCTCAAAACCATCTTACAAGTCATAGCATGCTCATGGAAGTCAATGGACACTATTGGGTACCATTGTCCCACAATGGCCCTTCTCCTGAATGCTTTACCAACATATTGTTGCCTATTCCAATTCCTTTTGTTGTTGTTGTTAATGCTTGTCATTAGTTTCGACCTCCCAACCGGGAATTTCATGCTTTCCTATACCAAGCACATAATTTCAATTAGATTTAAAATAAAAATGGAAATAACTTCAAATCATACCTCATTGGTGGCCCATCAATAACGTATACTTGCAATTTTGTTCGCTTCCTGTCACAACAAGTCAAGCTAGCATCTTTGACCAAATCATCATGTATAAACATATCAAATCAGGTTAGCTAAAAGTACAACCATCATAGATCAAAATCATAAACCACATGTAACAATCATAAACCAGAAGCATAGATCACATGTAATCATCATAGACCATAATAATAAATCACATGCATAATAAAATTGAAATAAAATATTGATACTTGTCCTTTAGTCAATCCTTATCTTCTACCTTCGTCTTTATTTTGTACACACCGGATCATTTTTCACACTCGACAAACACCCAGTGCCTTCTCCTCAACCATGTGCACATACCCATAGTTTACATCCCACGCATGCAACCACACATGACATGCAACACCATGCAATAAATGCACCTACACCTTACATACAACTCATACATCTACACCCAGTGTACAACACAACACATACATACACCTACACCCGGTGTATGACACAACACAATACATGTACTACACAGAGTACAACACAACGAGTACACATGTCACGATACCACAACTACACAATGCACATACATAGTACCAGATTCTCGCAACACAACATGTACGACATGCACACAATACCACATGTACACTAGTACCATATGCGAAACATGTACACAGTACCACTTGTACAAAGCACTACCTACACAATGTGTGCACAACATCACATGTACACGGCACCACCTGCACAACGTGTACACAACGCCACATGTACAACGTGTACACAATGCTAGACGTACACAACACCACATGCATGACATGTACACGACACCGCATGTACACAACACCGTATGCACGACATGTACACAACACCATTTGCAAGACATGTACACAACACCACCTGCACATAACACCACATGTACAACATGTACATGACACCACATGCTCACAAAACCACTTGTACAATCATGCACACAACACCATATGTACATATAAGCACCACATGTACAACATGCACACAACATTGCATGTACACAGCACCATGTATACAACGTGTACATAACACCCTATGTACACAACACTACATATCTAACATGTGCTCAGCACCATATGCACACAACACCGCATATCCATTGTGCGCTCAGTACAATATGTACACAACATCGCATATCTGACATGTACATAGCACCATTTGCATCCAACACTACATATGTAATGTACACACAACACCATACATACAATATGGACAACATACACACAACAGTAGTACCGCACATCCAAAACTACAGTGTCTCTACCAGGCAACCTCGCTTTTAGTGTCTCTCCACAATCCATGCTTATCCTAACATATCACGGACCTCACTGCTTTCATTCGGCTGATGTATCCCTCAAAGTTACATGTCATAACATAAACATAGGCATAATACAAGCATACAATATAAATACATATCCACGTGATACTAACCTCGTATATTTTTCATGATTACTCTCCCCACTTGATTCCCCATAAGACCAGGAACCTCGTCATGCCATTCACCTGCATAAGCAATCATTCCTCCACAAAAATGATCCCTGAAAACCCGGTCGAATAGTGACATAGATACATAGATACATATACATAAATATTAGCATAAAACAATCATGATCTTGTCAGGCAACGACATACATACACACATACATCCATATATAAACATCAACATAATCATGATCATATCATAATTACCAAATAGCATAAGGTCAAGGTTAAGAGAATTCCCTTTATCTGTGCACACCGTGCACAACTTGATAACAATCATTCCCAACATACCAAGGCTTTGACGCCTGAGATCCATTTACTTTACCCTTTCTATTACCTTTCTCATGATTGTCCTGCCACCGTCCATTTACCACAATGGACCCAACCATTCCACCTAACTGTCATATTCTTACCTTCAACTTCCCTTACTCATGCACTGAGCTTCATCCAGGCCTTACATTCAGCTCTCTTGAGCTCCATTAACTTCCTCCATCCCAACCAATTCCCAATACCCTCAAAACATAAATGGTGAGAACAATAATTAAATAAGAAGAAAACAAGGAAAACCAATAACAATACGACACCACAACCAAAGTGGCATGGCCATGCACTAGACGCAATCAAAATCACAAATCAAGTGCAACAAATCACAAAAGATCAAAAGCTCAAGACTAGCAACAAACACCATGACTCAATCCCCCCTGGTTCCAAAGGAAAGCTCAACCTGAGCCCTCTTCAAGATTTCATGGCAACCTCTCTTGCCATGCAGCTCCCTGCATCACACTACCATAAACACATAATTGTCAATGTATAAATAAGTATAACAATATACCAATTAGCTTACCTTGTTATGCCAAACACATTGCCTTGCACCTGAACACATTTGTTCCATGTCTCAAGGGACTCCAATTCCCTTAACATATCTAGCTATAACTAGACACCAATTGTTATACCTTTCAAATACATGTCCATGAATATAGCACATATCCACATAATTTCAGATAAATTAGGGTTAAGAAGACTTCTTGTATGCAAAGCACTCATTCGTTTGGAATTGCAGTTTCCAATCATAGCCAAAGGATTTCTCACCCAATTCCTTTCTTTTACATTTACCTTGCTGCAACTGAGTCTTACTATGCACTGTCACATCACCCAGTGGATAGTTATATAAACAAATCAACTATTACCTTGTCATGCTAATACCAAACATGTCTCCTGAAATTGTTCACACATGTCGACCACATGTTCCAAATATCAAGACAATCACATCTATAAATTTGAAATCAACCTTTACCAAGACTAACAATCATGTCATAATCCATAGTCAACTCATAGTCATTACACATATTACATAATGCTACAACTATCACCTACTTATACTCAAGTACATATCAACCGTCTCAACACATATGTGTTATTACAGTTGTCTTAAAACAAGATCATTCCTTCATGCAATCCTACAGACTCGTACTCATATCATGCAATAAATCAAACATTCAACAGACTATAAACATACCATGTTAGGTAAATCAACTAGACGACATAACAGACACCAAACACTCAAACACCAAATAGAGGACATAATCAAATAGTGAAGAACCAAATATACGACATAAGAAAACTCATACCTTAATGTATCTCAGGGGAGGCTATCTTGTTTGCACAATCAAGATAGATTAGCACAATATAACTTCACAACATATCAACTCAACCATAAATAAGGTCATGATATCCATAATAGTAACTAGCTAACATTTTCACATCATAAACTCATAAACAATTATCATTCATGCATAACAATCACATATGCACCATCAATCTAGATTAGTATGACATAATATCATAATGTATTAACTCATACCTGAATGTCATAACCATGATCTTCTGCATAGGTCAATCCAAATTAACATGATATATATATAACATCAAAGATCTTAAATGAAATAACCCCAACCATCAAGTTAACTAACACATAACAACAACAAGTTAACATATAACATACTCATCAACAACATATAACATAATCATCAAGTCAACTAACATAAAACAACAATAGCAATGCATACAACCACAAGTTACTATCATTCATGACTACCTGACACATGTGCATATGACTACACTAATCAACTAGCATCTATCATGTACGTAACCATAACATTAATAGAATGAAAGGCATACACATAACCATAATGCATATAACAATCCTTAACCTACATACGTGCATGCCCAACATGCAAACCTGTATGATGACATGCTCTTGCCTCAAGGTCCAATGTTGGAATTTCACCTTGATGGTCGACACCTCCTGCTTTATCTCAACCAACTCATTAGCATCATAGCATACCAATAACATCATGATGACCTACTTGCATACAATGACCTCACAATGCATGTTTGACCTACCATACATGCATAACCATAATCATGACACTGCATAACAAATTCTTATAAAACCATACACTCATGATGACACATCCTACAACAACACCAACAACCTTCACACAACGACATCACTACAACCATGATCAACACCATGCAAATGCAACAAGCACATGGACTGCAAGCATGAGGAACACATTTGCAACCAACATGAATGCATGACCAATGCACATCGCCCATCCAGTCCAAGAGGTGAACCATGCTTTGATACCACTCTGTAACACCCTCATCCCACATCTACCCAAGTAACCAGCCAACTAGGGTAAATATGCTATGAGAAGGAACTATGATGGGATTCAACCTCCTAGGTGACCTTAAGGAAGTGGAATAGATGGAAACACACCACACAGACCTTCCACATCAACAACAAAACTCCCAAGAGCCATCCCAACCACTCAAGTAACCAACTCTTGGGTCCCACTGAGTTTTTAGACCATTAAACCCCCAGACGCTCCCTTGATATGGACAAGCATGCGTCTAAGAGGCTCCAGACGCTCCCACAACATGGGTATGCATGCGTCTGGGGACTTTTCTCCTCAGACCTGTGCCTGCGACTCCAGGATTTGTGCCACTTTTTCAGGCCCAAAGCCTAGGTCACTGCCCAGAACTCAATGACACTTTCAGAACTGAAAGATAACAATAGAATAAGGATACAAATGCAATTACTTGAACAAGTACTTGACTGGACCCCTACTAGCCATGACAGGCATTTCGTCAAACATGTCACAAATATGTAATCTACAGGTTTAAACAATAGATCTGAGCATAGGGGTCTCATACTTATCTGAGAATCGCTAAGAAGCATTGTTCCCTTATATCATTAGCTACATTATCATCTATTAGGTCATAGATACACTTCTCGTTCATTTACAAATCAAAACATGAGGAGAGCCATACGTCATCACTATTATAATACATGCTTATAACCAACATAATAACAACAAAAATATCAAGGATACATCAGCCATAGAATCCACATATAAACCAATACATTTACACATGAGATACCAAGGGAATAACCTCTTATTAATGAATGAAAAAGCCAACCCAATATGGGACTACCACGTTCCACCCGACCATGGATTGGCTGAGCCAAATCTCTCTTCATCCAATCACCCCCGTGCCCTATTCCAAGCATGAATGTGGGACTCAAACCAAAAGAACCAACCAGGGCATCTCAAGTCTAAACCACCTCACCCTCACAACAGAAACTAGGCTTTACCGCAATCCACATCGGATCACTAGGCCAACACAATAAACATGTAATGACGGGCTTTACCATGATCTCCACCAGATCACTAGGCCAAAACAAGTATGAATTCCATCGGATTTCTCCACCTACACTGTGAGGAATTTTCTTGTCTCCTAGTCCCTCAGGCTTTACCGCAATCCACATTATGATCTAGGGATCACTAGGCCCTAAACCGGTATCTTCTAGGCTTTACCGTATATCCCTCCATTCACCGAAAATGATTCCTAGGCCTAATCAAAGCCAATCACCTATAGGCTTTACCGTATATCCCACCATTAACTAGACGAGGATTCCTAGGCCCACTGAGGCACACAATACCTGGCTTTATCGCAACCCACAGTCTGTTTCAGGGATCACTAGGCCAGTGGCTTTACTATAATCCACAATCTGGTTCAAGGATCACTAGGCCATGTGTTCTTTCTTTCGGAGATCCACCTCACTCAAATTTGAATCCATCCGGCAATCCAACTCAACCAAAACATGAGAACCCCATCACATCATGGCTATCCGAAAATGACAAGTTTAGGCTGAAAACATTGTCACACCTAGAAAAACACATGCCACGACAGTAAAAAACCACATGCAATACCATGCATGCCAAATCTAGCAAGGAAAACATACATGCAAATCGATACTTGCAAATAATCATGTTGTAGCTACTTGATCATGCTCTTCCTTGCTTGATCTCTGCTTCCTCTTTGCCTCCTTTGCCTTTCTTGATCTAATGCCAAAGTGATCCAAGAAAACTCTAAGTGTTCAAAAGTGAGAGTGAGAGAGAGAATAATGACATAGCTCCAAAACTGACAAAAAGGTACCAACTGATCCTTAGAAGCCTTTTTATCAATTAGACCTCTATTTTCTTCATTTTCCATTATTTTCTTTCATTTTCCTCCTCACGTGCAACATGTGACCTTTCACCTTTCTTTTCTCCTCATTTCCATTATTTTCATAAATAAATGTGCCAAACATGCCATCTTGCCTTTCCAAAGGCCTAGCCATTTCCTTTGCCAATTTGCTTAGCCATAATAAACCAAATGAAGACCCGCACTATGATGTTTTTCCCAACATTCAACTTGGAATAGGTGTCCCATCGATTGTGGTTATTATTTTTCCTTTATTAACTTTTATTACATGGAATTTTCACTAGGGATGTTACATAGACAGACAGATCACCAGGCGTCTATTATCGAGATGGACAGTAAGCTTTGAGATCAAGTTGTTTCTATTTTGATTTACCTTGGATCTAATTATAGTTATGTTAATATTGACCTGGTGGATAAGTGTGGTTTGAATAAAGAAATGCATGCAGAGTCTTGATTAGTGCAGTTGGCTACAGGTACCAAGAAGAGATTACATCACTGGGTAAGAGCTTGTACATTGATTTGAATGGTATGCCTACCACAACACATTTGAATGTATTGTTGTTGGGATCATACTTTACGTTGTTGGGCATGGATTGGTTGTACCTCCATAGAACCAAGGTGGATTGTAATGACAAATCCATTGAGTGCTTGGATGACAATGGGAAACAAAGAGTCTTATGGGATAAGAAGAAAGAAACATCAATTAGAATGGTGACAACTATGTAGTCCAAGCGTAGTCGCAGGAAAGGGTGTGTGTTATTTGTAGTGCATATTTTTAAGGACAAAGGTAAGGAAGTTGAGGATGCAGATGTTTTGAGCAAGTACCCAGTTCCACAATAGTTTCAAGATGTATTTCTTGTAGATATTTCAGAGTTTCCACCTCACAGGGAAGTAAACTTTTCTATTTAGTTGGTGCTAAGGACAACTCCGGCACCAAAGGCACCTTACAGGATGAGTACACCTGAGTTGATAGAGTTAAAGCTATAGTTGAAGGAAATGTTGTAGAGGGGTACATTAGGCCAAGTGTATCGCCATGGGGCACACCGATATTGTTTGTTAAGAAGAAGGATGGTACTCTCAGGCTATGCATTGACTACAAGAAATTAAACAAAGTGACCATCAAGAAATGGTATCCATTACCGAGGATTGATGACTTGTTTGATCAGTTGAAGGGAGCAGTAGTGTTCTCAAAGATTGATCTGAGATCTAGATATCATCAGGTACACATTAAAGAAGAGGACATCTACAAGACAACTTTCTATACCAGGTATTGGCATTATGAGTTTTTTGTAGTTCCATTAGGTTTAACTAATGCTCCAACTAGCTTTATGTGCTTGATGAATAGTGTGTTGCGTCCGTATTTGGACAAGTTTGTTATTGTGTTCATTGATGATATATTGGTATATTCAAAAAATGAAGAAGAGGATGTCAAGCATTTAGCAGCAGCGTTGATATTATTATGAGAACATCGCTTGTATGCTAAGCTCAACAAGTGCAATTTCTTTCAAACTGAGGTACACTACTTGGAACATGTGGTTTCCAAGTGTTGAAGAGTGTAACTAGGTTCGGTCTTCATAATGACATGTAACTGTGACTTTTGTAAATGATGTAAAGAAGGAAAATAAAATTATTATTGTAAGACTTGCTTCATGGGTTTCATGAGCAAGGGATTTTATTTTAGATGGCTCCCATTGTGAGCCTTTAGGAATTGTCATAGAGTTAATGTCATGTATGGAATGTATATAAGTCTATAAAGGTGTCTAGAAGCCCTCCAATGACAAGCACTAGTCCTCCTCTTCCTATGTCGGCCTCAAGATGAAGCAAAACTCATGTTGGCTCACAATTATGGAGACACAACCCTTCAGATACACATTTCAACTTATTTGTGGAGGACCAACCACTATAAATAGGCCTGAAGACACTTCGCATTTCCACAGTCAGAAATTCGCATATACCTATGAGATTTTTGGATGAACATAACATTGACAAGTTCAGATTTCTAGTATAGTCAACAAATGGTTCGGATCTCTAAATTTGGGTGGATAACTACAGTTAGGAAATTCAGATGCACAGATGCAGAATACATCTATGTGATTTTGGATGGGCAGTGACAAGATATCTTTGTGGAAACTACAGTGACACAATTTAGAAAGGAAGCAAGACTTCAATTGCTATTATCTCACAATCAAGGAAATTTAGATCCATCTGAGACTCGAATCACAGAAAAGTGAGAACAGTTCGGATGGGTCAACGAAAAACAGGGAGCGATGAAGAGACAACAAAGATTTGTCTAGTTGAGGATTTATTAGTCAGTGATGTATCACAGTGTTTTGGTGCTGTTGCAGACGTCACATTTTGGTGACATTACATTGACATGTTTCGGTGCCATGACTAGTATATCTACAGTTCGTTGAAGAGATGATCTCAGTGCGAAAAGGATCGAAGAAGAAGAGGAGTCAAGAAGAAGAACAAATAACTAATGTCTTGGTCTTGGTATTCGTCAATTGGAATCTGTATAAGAAGAATTTGTGTGGGTTTTCCTCTCAAAGAGTGAGAGGTTTTGGCCCTGGCTGATAGCCTACATTATGTGTCTCTTGTCTATTTATGTTTATGCATTGGTAGTTGTTTGATGAAGAAGAACACTAATAACTTAAGAAAAGAGAAGATCCTAATCCTATGAAGTAAAAATACTCAGAAGCAGTTACTAATGAAGAGAAATCACCTAATTCATGATTCCCTAGATTTCTCAACATGGTATCATAGCTAAGGTGTTGAAGTCAAAAGAAGGGCATCTAATCAAAGAGACACTCAAGGATCGAGTTTCAAGAAAGGCATCAAAGCAAGTTGAAGGCTATCAAAGCAAAAGATCAAGATCTACATTGAAGAATCAAACCCTAACTCGAAGAAGCAGTATACAAAAGCAAAAGTTTTGGATCCTATAGTCATCATTAAAATAACACAAAGACCCTCATCAAGTTATCTACAAAGAAAGGTAGCTCGAAGTGCTTTAAAGTTGAAGATCACATCATCTTGAAGAGAGTCGAAATCTTAGGAGCATTTATGATCTACACTACAGGAGAAGTCAAAGTATCTTGAAGGTGAGAAGGCATTATCATCATCTTCAAAGCTATAAGGCAAGCTCCCTATCATTGCAACAAGGATCCCCTCCTTATCCTTGTAGAAGATCATCCGAGGAAGAAAAAAAACATCCTCATCGATCACCATCAACAAAGAGAGCTAGATCTAAAGGCGTTGTCATCATAAAAGGAGTAATCTCCTCTCACTGATGAAGGGTTTTTCATTTGGAAAAAGATCATCCAAAAGGAGCACCAATACATCTTATTCAACCATCATCAAAGTGATCAAGTTGAAGATTTAATCTTCACTTGTCAAGTAAGTATGTTTCATTCTTTACTCAGTTTGGTAAAATGACTTCGTGTTTGCAAGGATATCTATAAGTTGGTTGGGTCATCGAAATTCCTTACATGGAAAAGGAGGATAGACATAGTCCTCGAAGAAAGTGAAGTCATTGAACATATCAATGGAAATGTCTCCTTTGAATACATGGAAAGGGATCAAAGGGCTCAAGAGATTCTTATGTAATCAGTCAAATATCCCTCATCCCTATATAGCAATATTGGAGACATCAAAGAGATATATATGATAGGCTGGTAGAGCTATTCTATGAAGATGCGATAAAAGAAGGTTACATCACTTAGATCTTATCTACACAAATTAAATGTATCAAAGGACAAAGGGTTATCTTCATAAGATCTCAATTGCAATATTTGGGAGAGATAATTCTCATTGTTCTAAATGCACTAACTAATGAATAAGGTAACAATGTCTATGAGGATAAGAAGGCTATCACGTTCAACAACTTGTGGTTTCTATGCAAGATAGAAGAAGACAGGTTGAGGGCAAAAGTATTGAAGGATCAAATGAAAGGATTCAAACATTTTGTTGAAAGGAAAGAAGGACATAGCTAAGATTCAATGCTATGAACATTACATGAAAGATTGTCCTTAGCTTAAGGAGGACAATAACAAGAAGAATAGAGAAGTCCATTTCACCGAAGAAGTGGAGGAAGCTGAAAGAAGGGAGTCCAAGGAAGAGGAAAAGAAGCATTAGAAGCATGATCTCATGACATCACCATAGGGAAACAAGAAGGACCGCTAGAAAAAAAATTATGGTAGTCAACTTTGAAGGATATAGCTCTTGGTGACCTCATTGAAATATCAAAGGAATAATTCATCTAGGACAAGTGTCATCATACATCTGTGAAAAGGGAAACATCTGTTGAAAAAGGATATGAAAGATCCTCAAGATTCTCTGATGGAATCCTCATCGAAGGGTTCACTGATCTAGAGAGGAAGCAAGTGTTTCACCAGGAACTCCAACTTGTGAAATTCATGGGATGATGGTATGATGACATAAGAGATGTAGAAGATAAAGGGGTTGAAGATATTTTCAATCAAGGAAGCTGCTGAGAGAAGCCTAGATGACCTAAGTTAAATGAGGGTATGTATGCTTGTATTAATTATTATAAAGTCATGTTGTATGGTTGCAGGTAACATGGATCACAGTTCTATCTTGGGAAGCATGATCAAAGGTTAGGAATATCCTCCTATAAAAAAATGCGAAAAGGCATGGGTCACACTAGATGGAATCAACATAATATCTCCTCATAGGAAGTATGAGGTGGTTGACTACAATTAAGGAACTTTGATTGGAAGCTCCTGGGAATGAAATAAAATGTGTGAAGAAAGGAAGGAAGATACTCTGAGATATGCAACCATGGTAAAGGCAATCAACATCCGAAAGACCAAGAAGATTTGACTAAGAAATTTCTTGGAAAGATATGAAGGTTGATGGAAGTCTGGAAAAGATGGAGACCCTTGACAATGGATATCTTTGGGAGATACGTCAACATGTATGCAGGATGCTGATGCAAATCAGCAGATGTCATGATGAAAGACCATCACAAAGGTAATTTTGATTTAAGTGTTCATTTCTTATTTTTGAACAAATATCTGGATGGGCTTATGCAGGACTGCTAAAGGGAAGAAATGTGGATGAATTCCAAGAGGACCATATAGAAGGATGTAAGACCCTTCCAGAAAATATGGCATGAAGAAGGTAGCATGACATGAAGCAAGACCAATGAATACTAATATATCGCTTTCTGATGAAAGGAATAATGACATGACTGACCCATGGATGAAAATGATGGATGATCTATGCCCTATGAAGAAGCCATAAAACATGAAGACTCCTTGACAAAGAAATTCAGGACATCGAACGAAGGAGCTCTTCAAGTAGTTGGTTAAGGAGTTGTTGTAGGTCCCCAATTAAGAGGGAGCATGAAAATAAGTTTCTTACTTGGAAGAAACTTGGAAATTCGTAAGCCAAGAGGGAGCATAGGTACATTCCTTCTGTAGGAATGAGTACATTCCTTTATTGGAATTGATATGTCCTCCCTAATTGAGAGGGAGAGATAGACACATCATTCTAGTCTTCACCTGGGAAGTGGAGGATTGGATAATCATCTGGCATCTGATACTCTTTGAGGATGAGATAGGGCATCCAAGAAAAGAGTAGTCATTGACCGATATTCTTTGAGGACTGGCTATCCAAGATAAGAATAGTCCAAAGAAGGTCATACTCTGTAAACACCCGGGTGGATTATGTACCTTGAGAGAAAATGATTATGATGTCTATGAATCATTGGTATCGTCAACATTGTGCTTTGATCAGGTGGATAAAGCTGATAGTCAAGGCCTTGCTATGTGACAATGCTGGTTGATATGATGCTATGCAGACGGGTTACCGATTTGACTCTTCTTATAAGAAATTATTCAGATTGAGAATGACCAAGTAGCATTATGAATACCTCCCTAGTTAAGAGGGAGTGTTGAAGAGTGTAACTGGGTTCGGTCTTCATAATGACATGTAATTGTGACATTTATAAATGATATAAATAAGAAAAATAAAATTATTATTGTAAGACTTGCTTCATGGGTTTCATGAGCAAGGGATTTTATTTGTTAGATGGCTCCCATTGTGAGCCTTTAGGAATTGTCATAGAGTTAATGTCATGTATGGATTGTATATAAACATATAAAGGTGTCTAGAAGCCCTCCAACGATAAGCACTAGTCCTAATATTCCTATGTCGGCCTCAAGATGAAGCAAAACTCATGTCGGCTCACAATTATGGAGACACAACCCTTCAGATACACATGTCAGCTTATTTGTGGAGGACCAACCACTATAAATAGGCGTGAAGACACTTCGCATTTCCACAGTCAGAAATTCACATATACCTCTGAGATTTTTGGATGAACAGAATAGTGACAAGTTCAAATTTCTAGTACAATCAACAAATGGTTCGAATCTCTGAATTTGGGTGGATAGCTACAGTTAGGAAATTCGAATGTCTTTATAATTTCGGATGAACAGATTCATAATACATCTCTATGATTTCGGATGGGCAATAACAAAATATCTCTGTGGAAAATACAGTGACACAATTCAGAAAGGAAGTGAGACTTAAATTCGTTGTTGTCTCACAGTCAAGGGAATTCGGATCCCTCTGAGATTCAAATCACAGAGAAGGGAGAATAGTTCAGATGGGTCTGTTATCACTGTAAAACTTCCTTAAAAAAATTTGGACAACTTACATGGTTTCTCAATTCTTGTATCAGTCATGGTCAAGTCATGGTGTTAAAGGGTCTCTAGGTCATTTCATGCTTTAAGGGTTAGGTCATAAGGTTAGAAGTCTTTTAAGATCATATCTCTTTTCCAAATAATGTTTGACAGCCTCATTCCATGTTTTAGAAGTCTTACCAGGTGTTTATAAGTCATATCTCACATCATTTTGGAGAAATTTTGAAAGTAGCTACGAAATCACTGAACTAGGAGTTTTCGTAGCGCGCTACGAAACCCCTGTAGCAGCCTGTTTCAGCAGAAAAAACTCTGCTTTCTGCGTTTACTAGCAAATTTCCAGAAGGGGTTCTGAGCAGCTGAAAACTTAATTTTGAAAACTGAAAGAGGATTTTATTCCTAACATACCAAACTACAAAAACCTCTTTCATTTTCTTCAAATCCATTTTGAGGTGGGAGGAATTTATGATCAAACTTGCGCTACGAAACTGCTGTAGGTGCAAGTTTTCCACATGAATATTTCTCTATTTTACACCTGTTTTTTCAAAATCAGTTTCTGGTCACATGAAAGGGTATTTTGGAATTATTAAGGAGGTTTATCTTCATCAACTCTCCTACTACAATAACCTATCTCAATTTCTTCATAAGTGTTTTCAGTTGGGAGATACTAAGCTTTCATTGAGACCCTACTTTCAGAAAACGGATTTTTCCTGTTTGCCACGTGTTTTTCAAGGACAGTTTCTAGACAGCTGGAGAAATTTTTTAAAAAACCAGGAGAGGTTTTTGTTCTGGACAACATGGGCTACAAAAACCTCCTTCAGTTTCGTAAAATGTGTCATGGATGAAGAGATAAAGGCTCTGTCCCACGTGCCAATTTTCAAGGATCTAAACCTAAAAACAGGGAAACATGTTCCCTAATTTCTAGGGTTTGTCATCAGCAGTTGGGTGACCACGTGGGAGGCTTCATAAAATTCGACTTCTTGAGGTTGCAAGTTGTCAAATAATTCTTTAAATGCTTAGATAAGGTTGTTGAATCATGATAAGGAGTTACACTCCTAGTTGTATTAGGTCTCTAGGACTGCTAGTTAGGTGTCATTTGCATTTAATAATTAGTTTTATGTATCAATAGGTGTCATAGTAGGATGAATTCGAATTTCCCTCATGCTGGAGGAGGAATCTCAGTTATGTAAAGAGCTCTATATATAGAAGAAGATATAATGTAATCAGGGTTGGAAAATGTTAGAGAAAAAGACTACTTTTGTAAATGATATGCAGGGATTGATATATACAGAAGCAATTGGACTTTTCTGAAGCTGAGATTCTTAGTGTACTTCAGTGAGCTTCATCTTTTATCTTTGAAATGCTTTACTTCCATAGTCTTAATGCTTACTTCTCAGGATTCATGAAGGATTTTTAATGTTCAGAATATGTGATGTTGTCCTTTCCTTAATTCTTACAGTGGTATGGATGTATAATCACTCAGAATTCACTGAATGTGCTCTGACTTCCTGTATACATTCATAAACTGTGTGGTCCCATATGAGTTTATGTTCTGAATGTTTAAATGCTGAATGCCCTGACTTCCATGTAGGTATTAAACTCTGATCTATCACTTTAAATTCTTTCCTTTTGAATACCTTGATGTATCATTACTCATAATTCATGCCCACATGCTCTGACTCCTATGAACTTCAAGTTATTGAGACTTTCTTGAATGTGTCACTCTTTCATTGAAGTATATACAAGCCTCAGTTTTATAAGAAGAGCTATTTGTTATCCTTATCTCTGTCACTGACTCCATAGCCCAATGGTAGCAAGTCTCCATCTTCCAATCCACAAACATATAAAATCACAAACCATAGAGTTAGCCATCTATCTTATCTTTATTCAAAATCATTAATCCATCAAGAGAGAGCCCTCTCAGGTTGAGGAGGCTAAGCCTCAGCCTAAAGATTGGTTTGAAAGAGTTACATAAGGTCTTCCTGATCAGCAGCCTATCAGGGGCATGATTTTGTGATAACATTTTGGTGCGTCTGCTGGGAGCCTGAAGTCTATTCATTCCCGAAATTTAGAGGCTGAACTTCTGAAGGTAGCAGGAGCTCAGACATCTTTTTGAGGCTGCAAAACTACCTTGGCGACTCCACACATCAAATAATAAATTGGAAGGTGACTCCACTGCTAGAAGATCAGTAGATTGATGAAGTTACAAGATGAATTCCACTGCAAGAATGAATGCCAGGTATGCTCCTATGAATTGGTCTCATATCCCTGGTTTTCCAAATCCTATGCCAAAGGTTGATTGGTTAGAGGATCTTCCAATATTCAAAGATGAAAAGAAAGACGATGCTGCTCTTCATTTGGTTAGGTTTCATATGCATGTGCGCAGTCTTAAGGTTCATTTCCCTGAAGATTGTCTCATGAAGATGTTTATGACCACTTTAGAAGGAAAAGCATGGTCTTGGTATAAAAGTTTGGAAAATGGTTCAATATATTCGCTTGCTAGTTTTCATGATGAATTCTATGAGATGTATAAAGAATGTTATCCTTCCTTATTGCTGCTTAAAGATTGCTGTAGGCATTCTTTAAGTCTTATTCAGTACTTGGAGGATTGTTATGATGATGATGAATTTATGGATGAAGAAATTTTAGAGGCTCTTCATAACAATGCATTTCAACACCAAGAAGAAAGTATAACATCTCATGAAACGCAGCGTGAAGATCAGCAGGGGTTTACTTATGAAAACCATGTTACATCCTTTGATATAAATGAGAAGATGCAGCAAACTTGCCAAGATTTTGATCACAATGAGTATGAAATTGATTGCAAACACCAAGAAGAAGTACCGGAAGATAGCCTTTATAACCCTCAGGTAGAGGAAAAGGTTGTTCATTTTTGTAATTCCTTGCAGCAGCTTGCATCAAAGAATGATCTTTATAATGAAGAAAATTACATTGTTTGTGGGCATCATGCAGAAAGGCAGTTGGATAGCACATCAAAGGGGTCTTGTGTGGTTGAGAATCAGTTGTCTGAGGATTTAGAGTGTTATGATGATCATCAAAATAATCATGTCTTCTTTGACCCTATAAGTGAATACATGGCAAAGCTTTGCACACCAGTATTTCATTTTCATTTGCATTATGAAGATCAGGTACATTATAAGTTGATTTGGTCATCTCACTATCATGGTTATTTTGAGGTTGAATGCAGTCAAGAGCCTCCAATATCAGAAAGAACAATTGATTGGCTTTATTGGAAATATCATGTTGCTTGACCTAAAGTGGAAATTGGAGCTAGTAGGTAGGTAGGAAAATGCAAATAAGCTCAGGGTAGGTTGACTGAGCATCTATTTCAGTAGGTGCAGTTTGAATTCTTCTTACAAAATTGAAAAAATTATTCAAGGCTTGAGGAGCAGATTGGGCAGAAGTTCAAAGTTTTCTTCTAGAGGATGGATAGCGGCACTGGAGCTACAGGTTCTTAATGTACCACAAGGGCACACTATCCCTAGTGGAGCCACTGTTATCACTGTAAAAATTCCTTAAAAAAATTTGGACAACTTACATGGTTTCTCAATTCTTGTATCAGTCATGGTCAAGTCATGGTGTTAAAGGGTCTCTAGGTCATTTCATGCTTTAAGGGTTAGGTCATAAGGTTAGAAGTCTTTTAAGATCATATCTCTTTTCCAAATAATGTTTGACAGCCTCATTCCATGTTTTAGAAGTCTTACCAGGTGTTTATAAGTCATATCTCACATCATTTTGGAGAAATTTTGAAAGTAGCTACGAAATCACTGAACTAGGAGTTTTCGTAGCGCGCTACGAAACCCCTGTAGCAGCCTGTTTCAGCAGAAAAAACTCTGCTTTCTGCGTTTACTAGTAAATTTCCAGAAGGGGTTCTGAGCAGCTGAAAACTTAATTTTGAAAACTGAAAGAAGATTTTATTCCTAACATACCAAACTACAAAAACCTCTTTAATTTTCTTCAAATCCATTCTGAGGTGGGAGGAATTTATGATCAAACTTGCGCTACGAAACTGCTGTAGGTGCAAGTTTTCCACAGGCATATTTCTCTGTTTTACACCTGTTTTTTCAAAATCAGTTTCTGGTCACATGAAAGGGTATTTTGGAATTATTAAGGAGGTTTATCTTCATCAACTCTCCTACTACAATAACCTATCTCAATTTCTTCATAAGTGTTTTCAGTTGGGAGATACTAAGCTTTCATTGAGACCCTACTTTCAGAAAACGGATTTTTCCTGTTTGCCACATGTTTTTCAAGGACAGTTTCTAGACAGCTGGAGAAATGTTTTAAAAAACCAGGAGAGGTTTTTGTTCTGGACAACATGGGCTACAAAAACCTCCTTCAGTTTCGTAAAATGTGTCATGGATGAAGAGATAAAGGCTCTGTCCCACGTGCCAATTTTCAAGGATCTAAACCTAAAAACAGGGAAACATGTTCCCTAATTTCTAGGGTTTGTCATCAGCAGTTGGGTGACCACGTGGGAGGCTTCATAAAATTCGACTTCTTGAGGTTGCAAGTTGTCAAATAATGGTTTAAATGCTTAGATAAGGTTGTTGAATCATGATAAGGAGTTACACTCCTAGTTGTATTAGGTCTCTAGGACTGCTAGTTAGGTGTCATTTGCATTTAATAATTAGTTTTATGTATCAATAGGTGTCATAGTAGGATGAATTCGAATTTCCCTCATGCTGGAGGAGGAATCTCAGTTATGTAAAGAGCTCTATATATAGAAGAAGATCTAATGTAATCAGGGTTGGAAAATGTTAGAGAAAAAGACTACTTTTGTAAATGATATGCAGGGATTGATATATACAGAAGCAGTTGGACTTTTCTGAAGCTGAGATTCTTAGTGTACTTCAGTGAGCTTCATCTTTTATCTTTGAAATGCTTTACTTCCATAGTCTTAATGCTTACTTCTCAGGATTCATGAAGGATTTTTTATGTTCAGAATATGTGATGTTGTCCTTTCCTTAATTCTTACAGTGGTATGGATGTATAATCACTCAGAATTCACTGAATGTGCTCTGACTTCCTGTATACATTCATAAACTGTGTGGTCCCATATGAGTTTATGTTCTGAATGTTTAAATGCTAAATGCCCTGACTTCCATGTAGGTATTAAACTCTGATCTATCACTTTAAATTCTTTCCTTTTGAATACCTTGATGTATCATTACTCAGAATTCATGCCCACATGCTCTGACTCCTATGAACTTCAAGTTATTGAGACTTTCTTGAATGTGTCACTCTTTCATTGAAGTATATACAAGCCTCAGTTTTATAAGAAGAGCTATTTGTTATCCTTATCTCTGTCACTGACTCCATAGCCCAATGGTAGCAAGTCTCCATCTTCCAATCCACAAACATATAAAATCACAAACCATAGAGTTAGCCATCTATCTTATCTTTATTCAAAATCATTAATCCATCAAGAGAGAGCCCTCTCAGGTTGAGGAGGCTAAGCCTCAGCCTAAAGATTGGTTTGAAAGAGTTACATAAGGTCTTCCTGATCAGCAGCCTATCAAGGGCATGATTTTGTGATAATAGGGTCAAGGAACAACAAGGAGCGATGAAGAGATAACAAAGCTTTATCTAGTTAAGGAGTTATTATTCAGTGATGTATCATTGCGTTTTCGTGCTGCTGCAGAGGTCACATTTTGGTGACATTACATTGACATATTTCGGTGCCATGACTAGTATATCTACGGTTTATTGAAGAGATGATCTTAGTGTGAAAAGGGTCGAAGAAGAAGAGGAGTCAAGAAGAAGCACATAGAACTAGTGTCTTGGTCATGGAGTGGCTAATAGGTCAAGGGTCTTGGTCTTGGTATTCGTCAATTGGAATCTCTATAAGAAGAATTTGTGCGAGTTTTCCTCTCAAAGAGTGAGAGGTTTTGGCCCTGGCTGATAGCCTACATTCAATGTGTCTTGTCTATTTATGTTTATGCATTGGTAGTTATTTGATGAAGAAGAATACTAATAACTTAAGCAAAGAGAAGATCCTAATATAACGAAGTAAAAATACTCATAAGCAATTACTAATGAAGGGAAATCACCTAATTCATGATGCCCTAGATTTCTTAATGCCAAGAATGGCATAGCAGTGGACCCAGAAAAGGTAAGAGTTATCATAGAGTGGGCAACTCCCAAGAATGTGGATGAGGTGAGATCTTTCATGGGGTTAGAAGGTTATGACAGGAGGTTCATCAGGAACTTCTCGCAGATTGCTTATCATATCACCTCATTGCAGAGGAATGGTAATAAGTTTGAATGGACATAGGAGTGTGCGACCAGTTTTGAGCAACTCAAACAATTGTTAACACATGCACCAATTTTGAAGATTGCAGATCCGGACAAAGAGTTTGTAGTATGTACAAATGCTTGTAAGAGAGGACTTGGTGGAGTCCCTATGAAGGATGGACAGGTGTTATTCTATGAGTCATGGAACCTGAATGAGCACCGAGCAGAACTACCCGACATGATCTGGAGTTAGCAGGGATCATACATGCATCGAAGATGTGGAGGCACTGTCTTATTGGTAGGAGGTTTGTATTGATGAGTGATCACAATGGTTTGTGGTATCTATTTGAACAACTGAATCTGAATGGCAGGAAGGCTCGGTGATTGGCCACGATGAGTGAGTTTGACTTTAAGATAAGGCATATCAAAGGTAAAGAGAACAGGGTGGCGGATGCTCTTCGCAGGCGGATATAGGTAAATCAAATAGCAGTTATGAGCTCCTATGGGACAAATTTACATGATTGGATCTTGCAGGTAGGTCAGCAGGATGATAGGTATATGGAGATTATGCACAGGTTACAGCAGAGTATAGGTACAGGTACATGTAGTGGTACAGGTACAAATGCTGGTGCACAAAATGTGGATTATCATCTTATGGCAAATGGATTGGTTAGATTTAGGGACATGATATATGTGCCAGATAGTAATGAGATCAAGAAGGTGATCTTGAGGGAGTTTCATGTGAAACCATATTCAGGTCACTCAAGTTATCAGAAGACGCTGACAATAGTGAAGAAATTCTATTATTGGCCGAATTTGAAGAGAGACATAGCAGAGTTTGTGGCTAGGTGCTTGGATTTTCAGTAGGTGAAGGCAGAGTGTAAGCATCCAGGTGGACTGCTACAGCCGATTCTGATTCCAGAGTGGAAATGGGAGGTCATTTCCATTTAATTTATCATAGGTTTGTCAAGGACAGTGAGACAATATGATTCCATCATGGTAGTGGTGGACAGGTTGACAAAGGTAGCGCACTTCATTCTAGTGAAGTCTACATTCTCAGTGAGTGATGTAGCACAAGTCTTCATCAGGGACATGGTCATATTGCATGGAGTTCCAAAGAAGATTGTGTCAGACAGGGATGTGAAGTTCACTTCCAAGTTTTGGAAGGAGTTATTTGTAGGTTTGGGCACAGAGTTGGCCTTCAATATCTTATCATCCATAGACAGATGGACAGATAGAGAGGGTCAACAGGTTATTGGAGGACATGTTGAGGATGTATGTGATGCATCAGCAACGGAAGTGGGAAGAGTACCTTCCATTGGTAGAGTTCGCTTACAATAATGGGTACCAGGAGTCACCGAGGATGAGTCTATTTGAGGCATTGTATGGGTGGAGTTGTAATAATCCCATTAGTTGGAGTGATCCAATTAACAAGGTGTTGATTGGACCAGACATGGAGTGAGAAATATAGGTAATCAAGAATAATTTGAAAGCAGCACAAGATAGGTAGAAAAGTTATGCAGATTGGAATAGGTTGTTCAAGGAGTTCAAGGTTGGGGAACAAGTTTACTTGCGCATCAAACCGAAGAAGGTCTCCTTGCAGATTTGTTCAAGTGCCAAGATGACACCCTAGTTTTGTGTACCTTTTAGGATTATTGAGAGGATTGAGCTAGTGGCCTATCGACTTGCATTGCCTCCGACAGTGAAAGTCCATGATGTTTTCAACATGTCATTGCTTAAGAAGTATGTTAAATATGTTGATCATGTGTTTCACTGGTTTGTATTGCATGTGGAGTGAGAAGGATAATTCCAACTGGAATCGCAGTGCATTTACAAAGAAATATGCCCATGCTTCAAAACCGAGCAATCGAGCAGGTTAAAGTGCAATGGAAGCACTTTGGGCCCGATGAAGCTACATGGGAGATGGTGATCATGTGCTCAAAATTATGCTCAAAAATCAAAGTGTCAAAATATTGTCAGGCTCAACTTCATATTGAAGAGCTCGTCATTCTAAATCCAACGGTGTGAACGACACTAAATTCCGAGTTCGTATGCAAAAGTTAGAGCAAGTCAAAGTTCAAGTTTGACTTGTCTATGTGGCAGGATTGGATGACATGGCAAGGGTCCCAACGAATGGGGAAGTGCCAAGTGGCAGGTTGCCATTGGGTCCCACATGTCACTTATCGGGGAAAAACAAAGGATGCAAGACAAGAATTGGCCCCCGATAGGTTGGGTTGCGATTTGCGATAATCGCATATCGCACCCAAAACCCTGATGTTATTTGTTACCACCGATAAAGTTTCGATTAGAGGATGTTTTACTGATGTAAATGATGACTTGGCCTGTAAATATGATGGATAATTAGTAGTAGAGGGTAGATTCATTAGATTAAAAGTCAATTTGAGCACAAATGAATCAGTTTTCTCACTTTTAGAGGCAAGTTGTTATGATGCCTAAACCTTAGTTTCTTGTTCAGTGTTGGTTAGATTAGCTCATCATCTTAGGGTTTTGACCCCTGAGGATGGGAGGAGGTTGAAACAATGCATACATCTTCTTCTTCTTTCTCATTGTAAAGGGTTGGACTCATTTGGATGCTTATGCCTTGATTGTACATCATTTTGTAGCAGTTTAGCAGGAGATTAATAAAAATTGCAGCTATTTCTTTGGGATCCATGTGGTATGAAGTTTAGTTCAGTTTCTTCTCTTTTGATCATATGTTATAATGTTTTGTGTACTTCATTAATCATTTCATTGCTTCTAAGTGAATGTTTTCAAGTTGATAGGCAGAATTCATAACATCACTGCTCTGCTTTGGGGAAATATTCACCATTATATGTTTTCTACAGTCTAGGAAGGATCCATGGTAATCACATGCTCTTCCTAGCTTCTCACCAGTCTTAAAACACCTCACCCATCAAGCCCTAGAGTGCTAAACCTTATGCCTACCTTGCCCCATTGAACACCCTGCAATTTTGACCTAATTTCCTTGCCCAAACTCTCTGGCTCCTCTTGATCCAGCAGAACCCCTTCAAATAAAATCAAACCTTGTGCTACTATACCTAGCCTAATATCATTTTCCTGATCCAATCATCTTGGCTGAGATCCTCACGGAAAGAGTCCTCTCCTGGCCTAGTAGGGCTAGCTACTTAGCTAAGCGTCGTTTATGGTTACCGTGGCATTGCCTTCCTTTAGCCTGAGGTTCAATCTAGGTGATAACATAGTGGTGACCATACTGGGGAACGAGCGAAAAGTTTCGTATTCCCTGGGAAAAATCATCAAAGTTTAGATCTGATTGCTGATGGTGAACAACGATCAGATGCATGCGAAGGTTGAAATCATTCACCTGGCGACTCCAGTGTCGAAAAATCCCAAGGTTTATAATTTTTAGGGCAACTCCACTCTTCAAGACCCAGTAACCTGAAGAATTTCTTGGTGACTTCATTGTTATCAAAATGGATTCTCTTGCTCGAAGGTATGCTCCCATGAGCCGAAATCACATTCCAGGTTTCCCAAATAAAATTCCTAAGGTAGATTGGCAAAGGAATTTTCCTATGTTTAAAGAGGATGATAGGAATGATGCTACTTTACATCTGGATAGATTTCACATGCATATTCGCAAGTTGAAGGTTGATTTTCCTGAAGACTGCTTGATGAAGATATTCATGGCCACTCTCGAAGGTGAAGCCCGATCTTGGTATGAAATTTTGTTGCCTGCTTGTATATACTGTTTAAAGGATTTTCATACCATGTTCTTTGAAAGGTATAAAGAATCTTGTCCATCCTTCATATTAGTTCAGAACTATTGTAAACATGTTTATAGTTTTATTGAAAATCTTGAGAAAGTTTATGAATATGATGACTTCATGGATGATGAGATCATGGAAGCCCTATATGAAAATCCATTTCAGCAGCATAAAGAGAGCTTAGAGGATACTTATCAAGATGCTTAGGAAAATTTGCAGTAGGTTCAAGATCTTAGTACAATTGAAAATGATGGAAGACAAGGTCTTATTTCAGATCTGATCATAGCAGAAGAAAGTATGTAGGAAAATCAAGTTCCATTTTCAGATTGTGATAAATTCAAGTTGGCTATTTGAGATCTAGATTCAGATCATGATGATGAAGAGTACCTTGTTCTGAATCCCATGAAGGAGAGCTCTGTTGTTGAGATCATATGGAATGAAGAAAACAAAGTTATTGACCCAAGTGTTCTCATTTCATTAGAACAAAGCCTTCACAAGGAGGTAATCCAGTCCTTTTATGAAAAACAAGATGAGATCTTTGTTCAAGTAAGTGAAAAATCTTCTTTGGATAACTCAGTGGTAAATGATAGAAGTGTTAGTTTTGAGTTTCAAGAACTATCTGAAGTTTTCCCTCGTATGACTGATGAGTGCGATAAGAAACATGACAATCTGGTTGCCATGTCATATGAAGATGATCAACAATGTATTCAAATTGTAGAAGACCAGGGAATTGAGGATTGTCATTCAGAGTTTTCTTCTCATATTTCATGTTTTGAAATGTTATTTCAAGAAGACAATAATCGTTTTAGTCAAATAAAACGAAAAGTTTATCTCCTTTGTTTGAAGATGAGATAGATCAACTCCTGAAAGGTCATGTTATAGCCCAAGCTAATGCAGGTTTGCAGTGTTCACATAGTCAAGAAGGTGTTAGTGAAGCTTCTTCCACTTTTGAAAATGAGAACAGTCTTGAAATCAGATTTATAGATCAGCGAAAAGATATTGTTTTCTTTCATGAAGATGATAGGGCTGTCATGTTTGATAACCTTGAAGAATGTTTTCTGTTTAAGAATGACTTGGACTATAAAATTAAGGAGTATGGGCCTAAGAGAGACAGTATGCCAGAAATCGAGTTAGAATTTCTCATGCTCGAGGAATTTACAGCCAACACTTAGATAGCAGAAGTTTATACTTCTCTATGCCTTCCTATCAATCAACAACCAACTGTTCTTTCAGATCAGAATGAAGGGAGTACTTGTATTTTTGCTGCTGGATCTCAAGACAAGCTAGTGCTTCAGGATTTTCAAGATCCCTTCGACATTCTTTTGCAAGCATTAGAGAAGATGAATGTTGTCTGGTTTGTTAGCATAAGCCTTGGTTTCAGTTGTTATTGTGAGTTGCCTACATGTACATTGTTTTGCCTGCTCGGGGAAAGTGAGAGCAGAATTTTAGTGAGTAGCCATCTGCTGGATTGGTTACATTGGAAGGTTCACTTCACATGATTGTACATACTTCTTCAATAGGCAGGTGGTTGTCATCAGTATTTAAAGCCCTCAAATCTCGATGGTCTGCTGCCATTAATAAGTTTTGTAAGTACTTGTTTCAATTAAGTAAGTCTTGAGTCATTTTTCAGTCAATTTCAAGTCAGTTTAGAGTCAGTTTGTGTTGTCAAGTCGTCAGTTTTTAGTCATGCATTTCAATTTGAGTTTTTGACCTTATTGGCCCACATGGTTAGGCACTTGGTCTATGGTGTTCTTGACACCTCCAAGGAGCTGCCATCCCGAATAAGGCCAATGTTAGTGTTAGTATTTGTAGCCTTCCACCAGTGATTAAATATGCTCTTATAAAGTGGTCTTGGGTTGTCAAAGTCAATTTTTTGTCATTTCAGTGAGTCTTCAAGTAAAAATTTGGTCACTAGGTATTAGGTCTAGGATTTGTTTTCACTCCTTCTAAAGTCTTCCAAGTATTGGTTCATGTCACCATTCGACTGAGTGTACCATCATTCAAAGAGTTGTCATCATTATTTCAGGTTCCAATGGGTCATTTTACACCTTGTTTGTCCTTTAGTTGTGCTTAGGTAAGGCTCATTTCCCTCTCCTAGGGTTTTAAAGGTAATTTTTCTTGGATGGTCAAATTATCAACAAAAATTGTATCCTAATGATCATACACCTTCCCCTATCCTTAATATACCTTCTTAAACACTTCCCATCACTGATATCTCTCAAATTCATCATTTTCCCACAAACCCTAGCCTATTGCTACAATTTGACACTTTTCTAGGTTAGGCTTGTGTTTTTCCCTTTTGGACCCCTTCCCCTCACTCAATCCTTGAAATTCCACTTTCCCCTGCTTCCTAACATTCCCCCCTACTTCCTAATTTTTTCTCAATAATTTAGAAGCCCCTCATCCCCTTCATTTCCCTTCATTTCTACAAATCCCTTGTTCCACACATCAGGATAGGTTTTATTCAAATGATATTTATCAGCAAGAAAAGATGAATTTGAAAAAATTAAGAGAGGTTTTTGTCCATCATAGATCCAAGAAGAAACACCTCCTTCACTTTTTACACAGGTCTCATGGTTTGGGAGAAATGTCAAAACAATCATTTGCCACAAGAGAGTTGCTGCACTTATGGAGTGACCTTGGGAAAATCAATCTTTCTCCTAGATGGAGTGTCCAAATGACTTGCTTGATGAGTAAAATGATAACTAGGCACAGATATATTTCCAATGAACTATCATGATCTCAATTTGGAGTTGAGGAAGACCTCCAAAAGTTGACTGCAACAACACTATGCATTTTGGCAGCCTCATTCTGCACATTTTGACTAGTGTTGGGAGATTGAGCTTTTGACAAGGAAAATGAGCTCCAAATTGAAATATTCAAGATGTTTTGGAAAGTAGACTCGACAATATTTCCAATGCGCTATTCCATGGTCAATTTGGACATCGAGAAGGTAGTAAAAGGTTGGCTTGAAGTGGCGCTGCGCGTTCAGGCCAGAGTGCTGCGCGTAGGCCAGTTTTCTCAGTGAAAAAAACAACGGCGTTGCGCATACAAAAGGGTGCTGCACGCCTGTAGGAGGCGTTGTGTGTTGAGCTAGCAAGGGCCAAAAAGCCTCCAGCTACCTAAAAACATCAAAAATCACCCTCTCTTCCCTCAAGCAAGTAAGTTTCCTCACTGTACTTCATCATTGGTTTGCAATTGAAGTTTTTAAAGGTAATTTACAATGGCAAAAGTGAAACCCTAGATTCTTCCTTAATTATACCCTAGAAACCCTAACCCCCATTATTTCTCCCATCACCTATCACTAAAGCCTTGAACCCCTCCCCTATATCACTCCATAACATTTTATATTCCTTTGTCCTTCATCCCACAAGCTATACTTCAAAAAAGGACCCAAGCCCCTCTCCCTCATTTTCATGATTCATACCCTCCCATTCATTTCCTAGCCCACAAAATACCTCACAAGGTCATCTCCCATTCCCTTATTCCTAATCACTCTTTCTCACCCCCTTCATTACTTTTTTAGGAGTGCACAACTTCAAAATTTGCAAACATGGATAGAGAAGGCAGAAACTATGAGAAGGAGGAAAACACTGGCAGTGACAGTTCAACATATAGACCTAGGCATCAGAGAAAACCACACAAGGGAGGTAGAATTATCAGGGAAGAGCCATCAAACCTCATAGAGTTGCAGGCCTCTCATTTGGTTGTCACTTGTTTCAGGCATCTAGGGCGCTAAGAGTTCTGTGAGTAGGTAGAGAGAGTTCAACACCACCCTGAGCTCACCAAGCTTTTTGTAGCCAATCTTCAGGACAACAAGGTGACTCTTGCTGGGGTTACATTTACAATTTCACCCTCCATTATTGAGGATGCAACTAGGATTCCAAATGTAGGGGAGAAGTGGTACAAGGCATAGGACCTGGATGAACACTATTATGAGCCTTACATCAAACCGAGGTACAAAAATGAAGCAAAAAGGCTTTTTCCTTTCAGGTTCCTTGAAGACAAGTATGCCCCCATGATGAAATATTTCACTTGTGAGGGCAGATTTTCCAGAATGTACACCTATCACATCAGGCTTCTCATTCATTTTACTAGGGTGAGGATGTTAAACCTCCCTTATTTCTTGTTCAGGAATATTGAGAAGATGGCCCACTTTGTGCAGAAAAAGCCATACCCTCAATAGATGAGTAGTCTTTATCATTATTCCCTAATCAAGACGATTATGCTTCATCATCTTAACCTCCTCAACATCTCCTGGGAGGCATCTATTGCTCATGACATCTTCAGGGGTCCTCAAATTCCTCCACCAATGTCCCAAGAATCAGGAGGACTTTCTAGTAGTGCTCAGGTGAAGACAGATGAGAAGGCCAAAGAGACTAGAGCTACTAAGGTGCCCAGGACCTACATGACATACCCCTCGGGGCACAAGAAGATTGTTTGCAGCTGATAGGCAAGTGTTTTCTCCACAGGATGTGGAAGGGGCTTTGCCTACTTCATCAACACAGCAGGAACAGGTGCAACAGCTGCACAAAGGGAAAGAAAAGATGCAGGTGGAAGATCTTGATGATGAAGAGGAAAGAGACTTTGATTTGACGGAGCATGATGAGCCAGAACAACATTATATTCATCATGGCATAGAAACAATTGACTTGGAGGCTCAGGATGAAGAAACAATAAAAGACATCATCATATAGGAGAAAGAAGCTCAAATCCAAGCATTGATGGACAATTTAGAGAGAGCCAAGTATGTCATCACATATCTAGAACAAGAGAACAAGCAGCTGAGTGACAAGCAGGTCCTCATGGAGCTGGAACTTCTCAAGATAAAAAGACAAGGTGACAAGGGTAAGTCAGCAATGCAAGAGGAAGAGGCACTGGTCACTTTGACTCCAATTGAGAAAGAAATTGAGGGTGATAGAGAGATTTGGCTTGAAAGATTCAATTTTCACTTAGAGAAGTTGTTGCAAAAGGCCAATAGGGACAACCAGATCATCAGGCACATTGCCTACCACTACAGGACCCGAAACAAAATTTGCAACATGAGGGTCAAATAGATGAAAGCAAGGCTAAGACGGGATCTAAAAGGCAAAAAAGAGGAGGATAGGCTTAGGTTTCTTGCTGAAGCTTCCTTGGCTCATCAGGATACTTGATGATGGTGCTGCTCACCAATTTTGGTCAAGTTTGGAGGATTTTTTTTTCTTTGAAAATTCTAAACACAGAATATCTAGCTCAACGCGCAACGCCAGCTTTTCCTAAGGGAACCCAATGGAAAAATGGCTTGCATTTTTGGATTCAGAGCGATGAGTACATGCACCCTATGGATTTTCTAAGTTTTTGGGGCAGAACTGGTCCACCAAAAAGTAAAAAAACACCCTAAAAATGACCTTTCTACCACTTTTTGGACACAGAAGCAGTCTTGGGAGAATCAACTTTTGAGGGGTCAAATGAGCTTCAAATGAAGAAATTCTAGGTTTTTTGGAAAGTAGACTTGAAGATATTTCCAATGAGCTATCATGATCTCAATTTGGATGTCGGGAAGGCCTCCAAAAGGGACTTGAAAGTGGCGCTGCACGTAGGACAAATTTTGCACAGGATGGCCATTTTTCTGTGTTTTGATTGTGTTCATGGATTTTCTCTCATGGAGGATGTTTTACTGATGTAAATGATGACTTGGATTGTAAATATGATGGATAATTAGTAGTAGAGGGTAGATTCATTAGATTAAAATTCAATTTGAGCACAAATGAATCAATTTTCTCACTTTTAGAGGCAAGTTGTTAGGATGCCTAAATTTCAGTTTCTTGTTCAATGTTGGTTATATTAGCTCATCATCTTAGGGATTCGACCCCTGAGGATGGGAGGAGGTTGAAACAATGCCTATATCTTCTTATTCTTTCTCATTGTAAAGGGTTGGACTCAGTTGGATGCTTATGCCTTGATTGTACATCATTTTGTAGTAGTTTAGCAGGAGATTAATAAAAATTGCAGCTATTTCTTTGGGATCCATGTGGTATGAAGTTTAGTTCAGTTTATTCTCTTGTGATCATATGTTAGAATGTTTTGTGTACTTCATTAATCATTTCATTTCTTCTAAGTGAATGTTTTCAAGTTGATAGGAAAAATTCATAACATCACTGCTCTGCTTTAGGGAAATATTCACCATTATATGTTTTCTACAGTCTAGGAAGGATCCATGGTAATCACATGCTCTTCCTAGCTTCTCACCAGTCTTAAAACATCTCACCCATCAAGCCCTAGAGTGCTAAACCTTATGGCTACCTTGCCCCATGGAACACCCTGCAATTTTGACCTAATTTCCTTGCCCAAACTGTCCGGCTCCTCCTGATCCAGTAGAACCCCTTCAAATAAAATCAAACCTTGTGCTACTATACCTAGCCTAATATCATTTTCCTGATCCAACCATCTTGGCTAAGATCCTCACGGAGAGCCCTCTCCTAGCCTAGTAGGGCTATCTACTTGGCTAAGCATGGTTTGTGGTTACCTTGGCATTGCCTTCCTTCAGCATGAGGTTCAATCCAGGTGATAACACCTACTACACAAAAAATGAGAAATACATGAAAAACATGATTGCAATCACGTTTTTTCATGTATTTCTCATCTTCCATGTAGTTGGGTCTATCAAAAGTATGCAACATGGGTAATCCTTGGATCATGAATTAAATTTTGCATCCAACAAGTACTCCCACTTGAAATTTGAGTAAAACCTTAGGGAGATAAGTTTAAAATACGAGTTGAAAAAGTAGGGTTAATATTTTATTATTTTTTAATCTTTTTACTTTTTTACTCCAAAAATGGTGAATCATCCCCCATGGTTGACATCATCATCTTGAATCATATTGGTTCTTATAAAGTTTATTTTGGTTGTACATTCTTCTTAGGAGACCCATTTTAGACCTCGAAATTCCCCTAGTGTGGCAACAAGAAAACCCTAGGAGAATTCGATTTCCTAAACCAGATCCTGAAACAGAGAGAGAGAGAGGCACCAAAATTTCAATTTTCCTCTTCTCTAGATGTTACAGGGAAAAGTGTCTATGCAGAAAATCCCACTAAGGTGTGGTAGCTACCTTAGAAACAAACAAAGTAAAGGAGACCAACCTCTGTCTTGCGCTTGGTTCCTAATTCGATTCCTCTCTCTTCTGATAGTCCTTTGCTACTTGCTTCCTTGTACACCCAGCTTCACAGAGTACCTGTAGAATCAAAGTAGCATAACACTATACAAGAACATGGATCTATTATCATAAGCAATCTAGGATCAGATGTAAATTGACCATACAAATGCATGAAACATAAATGACATAAGAGTATAGAGGAAAACTTGAATAGCTTTATTGATAATCAAGAAAGAGCCAAGAGAGTTACAACCAATTGTTCTGACCCAGCATCATCCTCTCAGCAAGTAAGCCCTTCTTCACCTCATGTAAAGCTTAGATCACCCAACACTATGATGTTGCCTCAAGAAACCAACAACAATTCCTTACAAGATGGAAAATTCCAGCCTCTGGATCTCTGGGATGAGGGATCCATATATAGATATCTGTAAGGGAGATGAGTCATCTTGTGATTTGATTAGTGTCTTCCCTCTGATAGTTCTTGCTTCCACTTGGAGATTGATGATCTCTTACTCATTCTTGGTCGAATTCAGAATGGCAAGTGTCACAGGAGAAGTTTCTGGAAGATTCCATGCTTTTCCACCTCGCGGATTGACACTACCATTTGTCTCTTCTCGCCCATCGCACCCCATAGAAGGGCTTTTTGAAATGCAACGCACCCACTGAGTGTACTTAGGTGAGATGCAACGCACTTTGCCTATGGAGCAGGTGAAATGATCCTGTTTTGACTAGTTCTGAGTGTTTTTCATGGAGAAATTATGGGAGAAGTTGTAATCAGTTGACCTTGTTCCTTTAGGGGCTGGAACAACACTTTTAGGGACTTAGGAGCCCTTGGTTTATGGACATTTTATGCTTGGGGTTGCAGTGCCCAAAAATGTCTATAATAGTTGCTCCCTAAAGCATGAGGTCGTTAATCTTTTTTGATGTCGGGTGAAATGCTTTATCATGAGGGTCCGAAGTTTTTTTAAGCTGGGAGGAGACCTGTAATAAGATACAATACAATACATTATCTTCATAATATTTTCATGATCTAGGTGAGGTGGGAATTCCCATACTCAGCTTTATAAATTCATTTTCATGTACATAGGACAGACAATCATCTGAGTATAGACTGATGATTCTGGTAGAGCCACCATCCCTTTGATTGGATGATTATCTGTGCAGCAATGATGTACATTTGATGTCTTTATTTCCCTGAATATATATCGTAGCCCGGATGGATGAAACTAGATCCGAGGTCTTCAATCTTGTTGGGTCTTCACTCAAAGTACAAGTGATCCATGTGAGAGATATTCTGGAGTCAAACATGGAAAGACATCGCCTGATTACCAGCCAATGATGTAAGCTGTTAACAGGCGCGAGAGGAATCACCGATAATGATAATGACCCTCAAGGTACTGCAGTACAATTCACGTGGTGTGAATAAAGGACTTGGCGTCGAACACCACGCAAAATATTTTGGTCGAAGGCCATTGATGTAAACCTATCGCCGGAAGTGAGAAACTTGCCATTGAGGCATGCAAGCTTCAAAGTACTGAAAGGGGTGTCCCTAGATCGACTTCTTGGATAATGAGCTGATGTCGACAAGAAGCGATTCGTCATAGGAGGGCCTTAATGAATCCCACATCAATGACACAGAATGGAGCAAATGATTTTAATGGAGGTGAAAACGATCTGGTGATATAAGGTTCAGGGTGGCGGTCATGAAAGAATGGAGCGTAAATGTATTGCAACGGGTCAGACACAGGTGAATTCTCTGAGTGACTTCTCTTGAACATATCGGTGACACTGACGTGATGGATTGGTAGCATTAACCCCAAATGTGGATGGTGTGATGGGACCATGGTGATGTGACCGGTGAATGAAACAACCCAACCCGACTTGGATGCGGAGTGAAAGTGTCATGTTCAAGAGCGACTTGCTACCAACAAAGTTTCTTCAAGTTTTCTTCCCAAATTTTCCCCAGTCATTGCTGACCAGTACCTCTTTATTTTTGTTAAGCTTGAGGAGGATAACGTATGCTTGTTATATAATTTGCCCTTCGGGCAAACCCATCGCTATGTTTTAACGAGCCTAGCGATAGTGAAACTCGTTCTTGTCTGCTATGGACAAATTTGTCGCTATTAGGTTTTAACGAGTTTAACGCCAAAGATAACTCGGTCCTTTTCAATTTTAGAGAGTCTGAAAAGGGACGTAAAGGAAACTCCAAAATCCTTTTTCGTCATCTAATCCCTTAGTCCGAAAAGGTATAAAACAATACAGAAGGGATGAATTTTTGATACTTTTAACGAGCCGAACAAAACAAGCACTCGATCTTTTTGTGTAATAATCCCTCAGGTCCAAAAAGATTAAAATCTAAAGGAGGGATAACACTTCCGGTCCCTTTAATGAGCTGGAGAGGCCAATGGCTCGACAATCTTTTCATATTTTACGAGTCATTTGAAAAGAGCTTAAAGGAGACTCGTCTTTGAGGAACGAGTGATAAAATTGGGTAGCAGCTGATTCCAGGTAAGGTTTGGAATTCTCCAATCACAGCAGTGTTACAAGGATGGCTAGTGGGATCACTCTTCGCAGCTGTTCCTCAAAAGGGGTAAACAATCAAATGGAGGTGAATGATCGGCCGATACAGAGTGGAGGTGATGATGGGAACATGACCAAGGCTTTAAAGGCTGAAGTACTACATTCACGATGTTTATTTACCGGGAGTTGGTTCATTTTTTATTGAGCTTAAATGCTGGGGGAAACATTTGCTCATTGCTTATGCTTATTTTTTAACGAGCATGAAGTCCGCGTTAAAACTGCTCGATATAACGGTCATTTCTTAACTTTACCATAAATAGCTTTGTCCTTTCAAAGATTGTATTGCATGCTCAATTGCTTCATCAAACTAGTTAGAAATGAACAATATATGTTTGAAAAATGAGTTAGGAAACTAATATTTTACTCGAATTACGTAAAAAGTAATTTAAAAGTGCTTTTACCTCTCATTTTACCATTTCATTTGAACTTTGGCTTGTTGGAGCTTTGGAGGTGCTTTCCTCCTTTGATTTTCATCAGCTGATTCCGGGAGATTCTGTGGACGATTTTTGGCGCCGTCTGGACCAGGTAGGAGTTAGATCTGAGCTCTTTCATTTCATGCTTTTCCATTTTGCATTCTGAGCCTGATTTCTGGTTTTTCTGAGCCTCTGGTGTTTGAAAAACTCGCCCTGGCTCCATCGCACTCTTTGTGTATCGAAAGGTGCATTGGATGTTAGCCTGTCTACTGGCCAACTGACATGCAACGCACCCAGAACACTATTGTAGGTGCGATGAGCGCAAGGAAGGAAATTTATGCACCGTTTTTTGATGGAAATTTTGTCTGTTTCTCACCAAATCAGGATCTAACTCTTCTCTTGTTTGTTTTCAGAGATTTTTGGAGCAAGATGGCTATTACATGGCGAGAACGTGAGCATTAAGAAGAGGATATGCTTGCTTTACATGATCCAATTACAGTAAACGCACTGCGGAACTGTGGCTTGCTGAAGTTTTTCCGCATTTCTAGCATGAGACAACAAATCAACTTGCTGCAGTATTTGCTCGATGCTTGGGATCCTACCAGCCAGGTGTTCCAGATTAGGGGCAAATCCATCCCCTTGACTGTAGTGGACATCTATTTTTTGACCGACTTATCGAGGCGGGGTGCCCCCATCTCTTTATTAGGTTCGGCCTGAGGAGGTGAATCTGTGAGAGATTATGTTTGCAGGTATTGCAGAGAGGGATCTCAACCGAGTAAAGACGACAAGATCATCATCCGATATGTCACTGACAGGTCCCTGAGGACTATTCTGTTCACTTTTGGTAGGACAGCTGGTGGTGCGGCTCTTCATGTGGCTAACCGATCTTATATGCAGTATGCCTTGGAATGTCTCCAACTGAAGGTGTTCCACTGGTGTGACGCAGTCTTCCTTGTGATGAAAGAAAATTTGACCAAGGTGAAGAGCGGGAGACTGAAGAACTTTGGATATGGTTCTATCTTGACCGCCTTCGCCTTGGAAAAGATACCACTGATGCAGCCGCAGTATATTGCACTCGGTTTACCTCCACCGATTGAACCACGTATGCAGAGATGGGTCGACCATATGTCTAGGCATGCTGGTCAGTCTCAGATTTCCTTTTCCGATACCTTCTTCGGGTGGTTTGATCGTCAGGAGATGGTTTATTCCGAGTATCCATATGCTGGTATGGACTTCCAGGGTGACCCAGATTTGGTACTGCCGGCTGGCGAACAGTGGGGTGCCATTGGTAAATTCTTTGACCATATTCCTATTTATCGTTTTTCTTTTATAATGTCCTCATGGTTTATTCTATCAAGACTAATCAAAAATCATGTGTTCATGCAGATGTCGGTCCTGTTCGGCCAGTAGTACGCCTTAGAGTGCCAGCTGCCGCCCCAGCAGGAGAGGTTGTTGGAAGGGCTATCCTTCGCGACCTCGATGTGGCCGAGACTCTTTCAATACTACAGGATCAGGTCGAGGGCCTCACTCTCGGTATTCCAGATGTGAGGACTGACGAGCTGCCTTTGAGGTTGCAGCGACATACTACTGGCGTGCCAAGTTGATGGCCTAGGCTTTTACGCATGATTGCACAGGCGATGACTTGTTATCACGAGCATCATTAGACTAGGGTGCCCTCTAGCGTTTTGAGTTTTGGGTCATTTAACCGATTTTGTCTTGGTTACAAAACATTATGTGTAAACCATAAATAGTTATATATATATTTTTGATTTTCGGAGTTCTATTTTGGTTAAGTTGCATGATCCTGATGAAAATATTGATGAGATGCTTCTTTTTATAAATGTTGCAAATGTCTATCTAACACATAATTTTCCAATGAGTCAGTTAATGTGTTTAAGGCTATGGAAATATGTTGATATTGAATAAAATCAAACTGCCTTTCCAAAATCTTGACCCTTATGAACATGCGATAGATAGCTGGATTTCAGAAGGAGTAGATACCAGTGAGTTGTAGAATGACGAGTTGTGAGTCTATCCTAACGACCAGTCAGCATATGCCATGTGTGATGGCATTAGAGAGAAGTTCTATCAACACGCTATATTCAACGATGTTATTCGTTGACCGACCAATGCATACCCCTTTGAAACTTACTAACTCGCCACTTGGGTCAAAAATGGCCCAGGTCGCAGAAGATAGGTTCTGCGAACTACGACTTGCTCCGTCGGCATATCCAACAAAAGATTCCAATAGGTTCGACATCTGCGACAAATGTAAAAAGTGGATTTACTTGACCAAAACAAATACTTTAGCGAAAACAAAAATGTAACAAAAGCATATAGGTTACCACACCGAATCACGCATAGTAACGCTTAAGATACAACCCATTACAAGGTTGTGCCAGTGGAATCCCGTCATAATCCATTAACTCGTAGGCTCCTTTTGCTAACACTCGCTTAACAATATAGGGGCCCATCCATAAAGACTTGAATTTACCTGCCCCCAATTTATCAGATTCTTGGTCATAAAGCAAGACCAAGTAACCTTCTGAGAAGACACGGGGTCTGACATTCTTGTCGAACTGCGACTTGACTCGTTTCTTATGGGCTTCGTTAGCCAAAGCGGCATCACGACAGGTTTCATCCAATTGGATTAGTTCCAAGAAACAAGCCTCCTCTTCTGAAGTCCCGGGGAGAAGGTCGATTGCGAGTTTGAGGGACGAGATTTCGCACTGAACAAGTAAAATTGCTTCTAGGCCATACACCAGTTGGAAAGGTGTAAACCCGGTTGCATTTCTTATCGATGTTCGGTATGCCCACAAGGCATGCGCTTCAGGACCTTGTTGATTGCTTCAACTTGTCCGTTGGCTTGCGAGTAATATGGAGTAGAGCTGTCGTGAGACAACCCTAATTTGGCAGCTAATTTGACCATCATGTGATTGCGAAAATGCGATCCATGATCTATGACTATAGCCTGTGGGACGTCGAATCTGGCGACTACATGATTGAAAAAGAAAAGGGCAGCTATTTCACCTGTGTTATCTAATGTAGGCATCGCCTCGGCCCATTTGGTAAAATAGTCAACTGCGACTATGATATACCCATGCCCCCGGTCGAGGTGGGGTTACATGTCATGAAATCAATGCCCCATTTGGCGAATGGCCCAACAGCAACTATTGGCTGCAGAGGTGCGGGTGGTCTTCTGGTTTTTCTATTGAAAATTTGACAGGCATGGGAACTTCTGACTGCAGTTATGCAATCTTTGAACATTGTTGGCTAGAAGTATCCTGCTCGTAAATTTTTTTGCGCTGTAGCGTAACCGGATTGATGCCCCCCCACACGCACCTAAATGGCAATCATTCAGGACTTTTTCGGCCTCCTCATGAGTTAGGCACCTCCTTAGAACTGTATCGACACCACGACGGTAAAGTGTATCACCGACGATCATGTAGTCTTTTGATTGGTATCGAATACATTTTTGTTCGGAGCGAGAGTTATTGGGCCTATATTTTTGGGTTTGGAGATAAATGATTATATCTCCATACCATGGATTGCTTGAAGATATCAGAAACAAATTTTCGTCCACGATCGTTTCTTCGGATGTTTCATCGTTGGACGACGATGGGAGATCGCATAATAACTCTGCAAAACCCAGTGCTTTCTTTGAATTGGATTTTACAAATTCCATATCAAACTCTTGTAGAATTGCAATCCATTTTGAATATTTTCCCCCCAGCAACTGTCGCGACAATATATAAGTCATGGGGTTGCAATCTGACAGAATGGTAGTTTTTCGAAAGAGGACATAGTGTCAAAATCTCTGTATCGCTTGAACAGCTGCGAGCGCTAGCTTTTCAACATAAGAATATTTTCTTTCTGTATCATTTAAGTTCTCACTTAAATAATATATAGGATGTTCAATTCCGTTGTCTTCTTGAACTAAAACCATTGCAATGGTTGTATCCGCTACAACCAGATACAGGTTAAAGTCTTTTTGATAATCAGGAGCGTACATTAATGATGCTTTCATTAGGGAGTCTTCCAAAGAATCAAAGGAAGCTTGTGTGACCTGATCCCAAACGAAGGGCACTTCCTTTTTCAATAGACGAGTATAATCTTTAGCAAGTTCGATGTAATTTGGAATGAACCTCCTCAGAAAGTTTGCTTTCCCTTGGAGTTTCTGAATCTGAAGCAAATTCGTAGGTGGAGGCAAATTTATGATTCCCTGAACCTTACATGGGTGGAGACGAATCCTGTATTTCGAGACTACAAAGCCATGTAAACGACCAGAACTGACACAGAACACACATTTGTGTGGATTGAGTCGTATCTTGCAGTGTCGGCAACATAGAAATATCGCTCTTAAATGCTGCGGATGATCAGTCCGCTTTCGCGAATGAGCCGGAAGGTCGTCGAGATATGGCTGAACGATGTTTTTGATGTCATGGAAGGCATAATTCATTGCCATTTGAAATGTTGGCCCTGCGTTCTTTAAACCAAAGGGTAATTTTCGATATGCGAATGTGCCCCATGGACAAATAAATGCAGTCTTTGACTGGTCCTGTGGGCGGATATTTATTTGATTATACCCGGAGAATCCATCCATAAATGAAAAGATTTCACATCCGGCGTATTCATCAATTATCTGGTCAATGAAGGGTGTAGGGTAGTTGTCTTTTGGACAAACTTGATTTACATCCCTATAATCGATGCACACTCTAATCTTTCCTTGTTTCTTCATAACAGGAACAATATTCGATATCCAATCGGTTAGAGGAATCGGGTAAATGAAACCAGCATGGAGAAGTTTTTCAACTTCTGCCTTGATGGCAACGACTTTCTTGGGGTGCACCTGCCATAGCCGTTGTCGTACTGGTTTGACATCTGGATACATCTTGATTTCGTGTTCAACAATACTCGAGTCAATGCCTGGCATTTCTTCATATGACCAAGCAAAGACATCTCTGAATTCGCGAAAAAGAGCGTTATATATTTCCAGTTCTGAAGGAGAACAACATTTGCTAACATAAATATTCTCTACAACGTCTGTTTTGTTCGAGATATTTATGGCGATAGTCTCTTCAATGTTGGATAAGTTTCGCTCGGAATCCACTGTGTTTACAGTATTTGATAGAAAATAAAAAATTGAAGGATGATAAAGGTCATCAGGAGTATCTTCTTCACAATCCGGAAGAAGGGAACGATGGTGGTAATCTTCCCATGGTGCCCCTTCAATTACCATTGATTGAACAATTCCTTCGTCGGTGTCATGCACTCGCGACCAAGGATCTGAAGGGGTACCATATTCCTTAGACCTATCTATCCAAACGCTTGATGAGCATTGCTTTGGGTTTGCCTCCCATGCTAGGAACATTGATTGCTACAATATTTCTTTGGGCTTGGAGGCAATACCTGCGCATGATCCATGTTGATATTGTTTTCTGAGATCTTTTTAATAGAAGATATCATATTGCAGGTTCCTACCGACGCTAATTCCGCCGGATTGATTGGAGGCGGAAGGGCAAAAGTTCCCATTAATATAGGGTCTTTTAGTAGGCCTACTCCGATATTTTGAAGCAAATGGGGGCTTCCATGGATCATTGGAATGCTTCCCGTAACTTGAGAACCATTGGGGAGGAAGGTTTGTTGATCGACGATTGTAATCCCTCCTTGAAAGGGAAATGCAATCTTCCTAAAATAGGCCGACACAACAACAACCATAGCATATATCCATGGTCTTCCCAGTAGGATGTTGTAATCGAGGTTTCCGTCGATTACTTCAACATCTATTTCTACTGTTTTCCCTCCTAGTTCAACCTTCAAGTTACTTAGAATACCATATGGGGTATATGTTCATCCGTCAAATGCTTTTAATGTCGTCAAAGATCGCGACAAGGTTGGAGATCCTAGAGTTTTCCAGCAACTCATCGACATAATACATGTAGATGCCCCCTCATCAATAATTGTTCGATGAACAGTTTTGTTGAGGGCTTTCACTTGAACGAGGAAAGCTAGTTGAGCTGGCAACTGAGGATCATATCCTTTATGATTAAAGGATACAAGATTGGAATCCTTTGGGTCTATCCCACCGATGGTCAATAATAAAGCCTGCTTTTGGGATGGGCAATTTTGCAGTACCTCAAGTGTCGACATAGCGGATGGCGATTGGGCCAAATCTTCCACTATATTATAATGCTGTGCTGCTATAGCATGAGGATTAAATGTCGACTTGTGTACTTCTCCCTTTGGCGGTTTTATTGTCAACTCAGGAATGATGGGCGGCGCAACTTCTGTCGAAGTTGTTGTCGAACTACTAGGTTGATCTTTATCCTTGTTGTTCGACAGCTGTGGATTCCCGTAATCTTTTTTCCTTGTCGATATCAAAGCATCAGTTTGCTGTTTGGAAACTGACAACATCAGCACTTGAGACGGGTAAGCATTTCCACTGTCAACCAGATTTGTTCCCGGATTTGGAAATGGATCAGTTAATACTGCCGAGGTTTTTGAATTCTTGAAGAATTTTTTAAGCTCAGCTCTGTGTGGACAATCTGCTGTCCAATGATCCTCATCGCATATAAAGCATGGACGATTTGGTTTCCTATTTCCAGAAGGGTTTGTAGAAGATTTTTCAGGTGATGATTCTTCCTGTTTCTTCTTCTTCCCTTTGCTTTTCTTCTTGCCCCATGGTTGCTTGGTTTCTTTGCCTTTATCTGTCGAGACGACATTTACTTCCGAGGCAAGAAGTTCTTTTGCATTTTGACTGGAAATCTTACAGGCCTTTTTAGATGTAGCCTTTGTCGATTTCGTGTTTGTTGCCCCTATCACGCCATCTCCGGCATGAGAGTCATTGTTTGATTTAGGAGGAGGAGGGACCAAAAATTCCGGTCTGGGAGCGTCAGGTATTTTATCGTAGAGCGTGCCAGACTGAGTATAAATCAAGTCTAAATATTGCGCACGAGCAATGACTTGCTCTTCGGTGACGACTCCCCCTTTTGCCACATCTTCCGTAATGGAAGGCAATAATGAATTAATAAACCATTAAGCTAAAAGCTGATCAGGAACATACGTTTTTACCATTCTACGACGACGTCACCACTCATGTATATGATCAGATATGTGAGTGGCCGTTGTTTGTTTGAAATTGATAAGAAGTTCCGTTCCCATTTCGTACCTTATTGGTAACTGAAAATGGGTTAGAAAGGTCGTGGCTAGGGTACTGAAGTTGTCAAACGAAGCTCTGGGCAATTCGATATACCATTTTGCTGCCGGACCAGTCAACGTGCTCTGAAAAAAGCGAAGCCTAATCGAATCATCGTTTAGGGTGTTTGATGAACACCACAGATGAAAGGTCATCACATTATTTGACAGATCTTCACCCCGATTTCCATTAAATTTAGGAATATCTGATAGAAGTTTATGTGGAATCACTGGCCACCAAGGGGCGTAAGCGATTGGATCGTTTGTTAACCGATTTAAATAAGGTAACTCTAAAGTTGCCACGAAGGGTAACTGTTGATTCAAGTTAGGTGAATCATACCCAGGATAAGATGGAATTGCCTGAGCAGTTGGTCTTTGCATACCAACATAATGCATTTGATGCTGGTAACTTTGGTAAGGTTGGTGGGCATGACCATTGTAGAATGGTTGATTTTGACCGTTTTGAATATACAGCTGCCCACTTTTTGCAAAGATTTGTTGCTCAGATCCTTGGTATACTTGTTGGAATTGTGGTTGTTGGTATTGCACTAGCCATGGTTGTGAAGCCATGTGCTGTTGTCCGATATTAACTGTTTGACCAAGATGAGGGGTAATTGTACCCGTTTGGACCTGTGTTATTCCACCAGTTGGCGATTGTGGTTGAATCGTAGGGTCAAGGGGCTGTTGCATTACAACCTGAGAAACCTGAGGTTGGCATACAACAGGCAGCGCTTGTACTTGTGACACCGTCACAATAGCTGGCGTAGTTGGTATATTTGACATAGGTAAACATTGTTGCATCGAAAATACAACTCTTGGTTGTTGAGGTAGTATTGGTACCCAACCGCTAGACGTAATTCCAGCATAACTCGAATTTTGTTGTGAACTCCCGTATGGCTGTCCTCCCGGAGGGGACAACGAAAAGGTATACTGCCCCCCATACGGCGGTAATCTGGTACTTAAAGGAATGGTTTGCCCTTGAGGACCGGACTGCCCAAATTGACATCTCAATGGATCAATTTGTTGAGACTCAACATAAGAGTTTCCGGATACTATTCCAGATGAACAAACAGGAACGGACCATACTGTCGAAATAGCCCCTGAGTGGGCTCCTTCTAGCGATTGAGAACTAGTTGGGACAGATGGTATACCGGTGAACATTGTTGGAGTGATAGCAGGAAGTTCTGTTGTCACTGTGTCGGACAACATAGTCCTAGATGTTGACGGTTGTTCAGACATTTCTAGTCTATCCAAAAGATTACCTAGAGATTCTACAGGAGGTTCCACTAGTGTTAGACTAATTTCTGATGAAGAAGGATATAGAGTGATCCCGACTCCAAATTGCGATGGAGTACTAGATGGAGGATCCTCCACAATCTCTTCTATAGCAATCAGACCAGGTGGAAGAGGTAGATCGTCAGGTCTGTAGAATATTTCTGGTGCCGAAGAAGGTATGGAATGTGCAGCGACAAATGTTTGGGGAGCAACACTCTCCGAACCGGTTGCAGATGGAACTGGTTCAGTGATACAAGTGTTTACCCTCAGACTAGGATCAATACTACTGTCCTTCGGTGGCTGCTGAACTTCTTTTGTAAAGGCAGGGATACCAGAAATGTTTGGAGTAACTGGAGTCTTTGATGTTGTTGGAACACTTGTTCTAACTTTACCAGGAGATTTGGAACTGGTTAAATGAGTTCGCTTTGTCCGTAATAGTTTCGATTCCGGAGACAAAGCCGGTTGACTCGTAAGCCTCCGCGAATGACGAGGTTTCAATTGACTTTCTTCCACGATTACAGATTACTCGATCAACTAAAAATAAAGGGGAAGTATGTTTCTGAATTAGATGAATTTTAGACGCTTTTGACACAACTTGATTTTTCAATTTTAAAGAGTCGAGAAAAAACAAAAGATGACTCTAGTCGCCTTTGATTTTTAATGAACCTGAAGTGACAAGTGCTCAGATGGACCTTTTCTGTTAAGGAGTCTGAAAAGGAACGAAAGGGACTGCTTTGGAAATCTAGGCGGAGGGATTACCAAACCAATCGCAAAACTGCAGAATACTTTTTACGGTACGACAATCAATCTTCCCGAATGTTGTGTCCAGTGCATTGCGATCGATAGGGCGGCAGACACGACATCCTATGGATAAAGGATTAAGCCTATTGTGGTCTCCCAAAATATACTCGACGGTACGTGGGAGCACAAGTCCGTATTGGCACTTATCGTCTCAAAGTGGAGGAATCACCCAACCAACAGTGAGAACAACAGTTACCAGGCTTTACGACGCCGGAATACGTCTCTAGCCTAGACTTCTAGATGTTGTGCGTTAGGTTCCAAAGCGTTGTTAGATTCATTAAATTTATTTTATAGTTGATCTTGCTTAAGAAATTTTCCTTTCAGGTTCACCGCGTGATGTAGATGTACAATTCCTAAAATGCAATCTAAGATGATAAACAGTCTTTTATCTTCTTTGTGCAATGAAAATCCTAGCTACTAAGGAAAGAAAGACATAATTCTTTCAACAAAGAGCAAAGAGCACACACTATATGCACTGTCCTAAATCAAACCAATCAAACAGTCTAAATGAAAATGCACATGCATGTATTTGTTTTCAGCCTTCTTAATATGTGAATGATAAAAAGAAAGCTAATGCGCAAATCTGAATTACTTTTCAAGCGACAATTACTAACAAGTTTCTTTTCAAGATAAAAAATGAAGACAATGACAACACTTTGTGATTTGGAAATGAAGACTTTCTTTCGACACTAGAAAAACTACAAATTCAGATCAAATACAACAGTAACAGGGTAATCAACTATCAAGAGCAATCAGACTCTCTTTTATGACTGAAAATGACACTTGCGACACTTTCAAATCAAGAAACGACAGTACAATTACGTTACTTTTTTGCAAAGGAGAACTGAAAATGACTCAACAAATACACAAAAACATTTACAGTTCTTTGCACAATGGAGGCGGAATATCAGCAAGGAAAGGGGCTTCAAACAGAGGTGTACTGACCATAGGCAGCAAAACTCATGAATAGAACTGAAAAGAATGAACACAGAAACCAAAATTCAGGAACAATGCCTAGTCTGATCAGCGCACCTGTAACACAGTGAATTTGAAATGCAACGCACCTACTACACTCGGGAAGTGCGCTGAATTTCAGATTCACAGAACAGAGAGTGCGCTGGGCCAGGGACGAGACTTTGCTTGGGTTCTGGGTCACAGTTTGCAGTTCAATTCAGGGATTTTGGCCGAGCAAGTGGTAATAAGTAAATCAACAATAGGGGTAGGTCTAAGGAGGTTACTAGAGCCACCACAAGGGCAATTAGAGAGTTTGTAAATCAGTTGTTTAATTCATAAACAAAACCCGGAGATTGACTGAAGCGGCATTTATCTACTTTGAGTTTGCATAGCAAATGCAGTCCGAAAGCTACCTGGCTCAACTTCAGGCTCCGTTTATAAGTTTATAAAATAAACAAATGTAGATAAACAAACAACCTAGTCGCTCCCCAGCAGAGTCGCCATTTTGTTACAGGGAAAAGTGTCTATGCAGAACTGCTAATCCCACTAAGGTGTGGTAGCTTCCTTAGAAACAAACAAAGTAAAGCTACTTTCATTTTCCTTTATGAAATATAGATGAGAGAAGAATAAAGGAGACCAACCTCTGTCTTGCGCTTGGTTCCTAATTCGATTCCTCTCTCTTCTGATAGTCCTTTGCTACTTGCTTCCTTGTACACCCAGCTTCACAGAGTACCTGTAGAATCAAAGTAGCATAACACTATACAAGAACATGGATCTATTATCATAAACAATCTAGTATCAGATGTAAATTGACCATACAAATGCATGAAACATAAATGACACAAGAGTATGGAGGAAAACTTGAATAGCTTTATTGATAATCAAGAAAGAGCCAAGAGAGTTACAACCAGTTGTTTTGACCCAGGATCATCCTCTCAGCAAGTAAGCCCTTCTTCACCTCATGCAAAGCTTAGATCACCCAACACTATGATGTTGCCTTAAGAAACCAACAGTAGTTCCTTACAAGATGCAAAATTCCAGCCTCTGGATCTCTGGGATGAGGGATCCATATATAGATATCTGTAAGGGAGATGAGTCAACTTGTGATTTGATTAGTGTCTTCCCTCTGATAGTTCTTGCTTCCACTTGGAGATTGATGATCTCTTACTCATTCTTGGTCGAATTCAGAATGGCAAGTGTCACAGGAGAAGTTTCTGGAAGATTCCATGCTTCTCCACCTCGCGGATTGACACTGCCATTTGTCTCTTCTTGCCCATCGCACCCCATAGAAGGGCTTTTTGAAATGCAACACACCCACTGAGTGTACTTAGGTGAGATGCAACGCACTTTGCCTATGGAGCAGGTGAAATGATCCTGTTTTGACCAGTTCTGAGTGTTTTTCATGGAGAACTTCTGGGAGAAGCTGTAATCAGTTGACCTTGTTCCTTTAGGGGTTGGAACAACACTTTTAGGGACTTAGGAGCCCTTGGTTTATGGACATTTTATGCTTGGGGTTGCAGTGCCCAAAAATGTCTATAACACCAGAGACTCCCCCAAACTCGCACTTCTTTCCTTCTTCCGGTAGCAGACTTCGGATCCCCAACACTTCCCAGCACTTCCTAGAAGATATAAAATTGCTTGAGAGAGTGAGTGCTCCAAATGGATTCAACTTCCTTCTATATATAGCCTTCTTGTGGGTTGAATGAGGGTCTCTAGGCCGACTTGATCTTCCTTAGGCCAATATGATATGGAGGACACATAATTCATATTTTTCTTGATACAAAACCTTTTTACATGATCTGAAAGCCCAAGAAGGGTCTCTTCGAATGTAAAATGACTCTACAAACTCAATAGTAATCCTAGGAGTCCACAATGGGGACTTTGACTAATATAATGATGACCCAAGCATGAATCCATGCTTTAATAAGTCATTGTTAAAATAATACAAATTCTTTTCTTTATTCTTTTGACAAGTACATTACATAATGACTCAAGTACATTATTGAAGACCGAACATAGTTACCTTTTCCAACACTAATTGAGTACCAAGACAGGAAAATAATTTTTCCCAAATATTTCCAGTGAAAATGGGATCTCTGTCACTTACTATAATCTTAGGATTTCCATGAAGCTTTTGAATTGTTTCCATAAATGCAGTAGCAACTGTGCTAGCTTTAAAACGATGAGATAATGTACACAAGTTTGCATACTTGGTAAGTCTATAAACTACCACCAAGATGACACTCTTTCATTCAGACTTGGGTAAACCTGTGACAAAATCCATTGACACCTCCTCCCAACTCTGACTTGGAATGGCTAAAGGTTGTAGCAGACCCGGGGTCTTAATTGTCTCAACTTTATTTTGTTGGCAAACCAAACATGCTGCGACAAATTTTTGAATATCAGATTTAGGGCCATCCCAAAAAATTTCCTTCTTGACCCTATGATAAGTTTTTAAAAATATCAAGTGCCCTCGCAAGGGAGAGGTGTGTAATTCCAAAAGAATCTTTTGTTTGAGTTTGGAATTCTTACAAAGATATAAGAGATCCTTGTACCATAATGAATCATTTTTCTAGCTACATGTATAAGATGTACTTAGATCTTTCTGCAACTTTTGAATGAGTGACCACACTTCTTCATCATTCTTCCATTCATCCCTTGCTTCAATTATCCACTCAGGTTAGATAATAGAAATTGAACAAAGCAATGCTTCCACATCCTCATCCTTTCCTGAGAGTGCATCTGCAACAACATTTTGCTTCCCTTTTTTGTAGATGATTTTAAAGTCATAACCCAATAGCTTTGTCACCCATTTTTGTTACTCTTCTGAAAATAATCTTTGTTCCAAAAAGTATTTAAGACTGTCATGATCTATGTTTACCTTGAAGTGTCATCCCATTAGGTAAGGTCGTCATTGCTTTAGTGCATGTAGTATTGCCAACATTTCCTTCTCATAAATAGGTTTGTGTAAATACTTTCCTTTGATTGGACGACTTTCAAAAGCAATGGGTCTTCCTTGCATTAAAACAACACCAATTCCATTTCCTAAAGCATCACATTCCACATATATATATATTTTTTTGTGAAGTCTGACGTAGCTAAGACCGGTGCTTGGCACATTTCCTCTTTAAGATGTTCAAAGGCCTTCGTTGCTTCTACAGTCCAAAAAAATGCATCTTTCTTCAGTAATGATGTTAGAGATGGTGTTATTCTCCCATAATTCTTAACAAACTTGTGATAATACCTTGTCAACCTGAGAAATCCTCAAAGATGCTTTATGGTTGTGGGGATTTTCCATCCTTAATGCCTATAATTTTGTTAGGGTCTACCTTAGCACCCTCATGAGATACAATATGACCCAAATATTCCACCTCCTGTACTCCAAAGAAACATTTGGATGTTTTTGGATATAATTGTTTCTCCGCCAATAGTTTGAGCACCCTATCAACATGTTGAACATGATCCTTCCAAGACTTGTTGTAGATTAGTATATCATAAAAAAATACTAACACAAAATTTCTAAGGAAGGGTTTGAAAATGGTATTCATCAAACCTTGAATTGTGGAAGGTGCATTAGTAAGATCAAAAGGCATGAACAAAAATTCATAATGACCCTCATGATTTCCGAATGTTGTTTTTGGAATGTCTTCAGTATTCATTCTAATTTGACGATATCCTAAATGAAGATCCATCTTGGTGAAGTAAATTTCTCCATGTCATCCAACAATTCATCAATGACAGGAATGATAAATTTATCTTTAATAGTGAGCTTGTTGAGCTCCCTATAATCTGGACACATACGCCATGGTCCATCCTTATTGTGCGCCAATACTACTGGAGCAGAGAAAGAACTTTGACTAGATTGAATTATACCAGCCTCTAGCATTTCTGCAACCATACATTCAATTTCACTCTTTTGGGCATAAGGATATCTGTAAAGTCTAATGTTTGGAGGAACACTTCCTGGAATCAAGTGAATCACATGATAATGATCACAAATAGGTGGGAGGCCTTTGGGAGTCTCAAATACCTTGGAATGATTGTCCAAGACTTTTTGGAAATTTGGAAAAATAGATGATTTCAATGTATGAATCCCTAGTGAGCATAATTGCGCAATTACGCCCTGTTGTTCTTTCTTCAAAAGATTTGTCATGCCATTAGAGTTGATTATCTTTCCTGGTTTCCCTACGATACCCCTTAATTCAACTTCATTTCCTTCCCAAAAAAAAAATCAAGAAAAGTTCTTGAAAATTGAAAACTATCGTCCCCAAAGATTGTAACCATTGGATTCCTAATATAACATCAACACCACCCATTAATATGTAAATAATTGGACTATTCAATACATATACCCCCATGGTTAGCTTGATATTGTGGCACTTTCCAGAGCAATTTATAGTTCCTCCATTTGCAACCATCACTTGACACTCTGGTGCTGGATATAGGAAGCAATTCAATTCCTTGGTTATCTTACAATGAATAAAATTATGGGTACTACCCGAATCAATCAACACACTATTACATTTTTATTCTTGATATATCATTTTATCTTAAGAGTTTGAGGAGTGGTAATTCTCGCCAATGTATTACAAGATATGGTTGGATTCATTTCTTCTTTCTCTGGGGTTGGTTCTTGGTGTATATCCTCCTCTTTTAATGTTTCTTGTTCATTTTCTTCCTCCTCTTCACAATTTATGTAGAATAATTTATTCTCAGCGCACTTATGACCTTTAGTGTATTTTCTATCACAAATTTAACAAAGCCCCTTTTATCCTTTTTCCTCCAATTGTTGTGGTGTCAACCTTATAGGTTGTGGAAGACTAGGAGCAACAACACTTCCATCTTTATAGTTGTGAGTGGTAGACTTCCTTATTGCCATAATTTTGCTTTCAAATTTTCTTGCCACCCTGAATGCCTTCTCCAATGAATTAGGTTCCAAACAACGAACCTCATGTTGGATGTTATCTTTTAAAGTCCCTATGAAGACATCAATCTTATGCTCATCTAGAATATCGATTACCCTAATATTTAATTTTTAGAAGTCTTCAATGTGATCCGCCATTGAACCCTTTTGTTTGAGATTTATCAATTAGCTAAAGAAGGTGTTTCTCTTTGTATCTTCATAATGTGCTATCTTTTTCTCCGTTAAAAATGACCGGGCGACAAGTGCTTTACGAGTAAAAAGCCATCTTTACCATACAATCTGACTTGGTTCTAAATGTAAAGATGCAATACATAATTTTTGTGAGGGTTGCACATCCTGTAGATCAAAATATTACTCCATCTGTAGTATCCAAGTTACCAAATCATTGCCATCAAACTTACTCATATCTATCTTTGGAATGTGGTGGTTCTTAAACCCCACATTGGATTCTCTAAAATCGTAATTGATATTCCTTTTGTCTTCATCATGATTTTCATGGACTGCCTTGACACCACTGGGATGCCTTTCTTCTAACAACTTTGCCAAACCTTCTATCGTGACATTCATCATTGCTTCCATGTTTGATTTTAAACCATCATTCAAAAATCTCACGTCCCTTTTTATACCATATATCTTAACATTCATCATGGCTTCCAATTCATTTTTTATTACTTTTTGTGAGAGCGAAATTTGTTGCACTTGGCTTCATAAATTTGATATAGCATGTTGCAATTCTTCCTCTTCTTCATGCATCATCGAAGAGATTTATGGTTGCTTACTAGGTGTGTCCATTTTTTTGTTTCGAGGAATTTTGGAATCAAACAATGATTTCTATGCTTCAATATGCCCCTTGAATCACTTCAAATTGATTTTTCAAAGAAAAGTTATAATTTTTTTCTTCTTTTAAAATACACACCTTTTTCTTGATTTTTAGAAGCTCGATATTGCAGCTGTTGTATATATGTAATTGCGAATCTCCAAGATCTAAAATTCCATCTTGTATTATCCATATGAGTCTTCTTTGCAACCCAATAGGTCATACCATGATTGAATTCTTCAAGAAAGAGTTATGCCCAATCTCCCACGATGATTTGATTATAGATTGGTTCAACAAGGCGAACTTGTACGACATTCCACGTGTCACTATTTCGACCTTCTACCTTGAAAATGATACCCAAAAAGCTACAGTATGTCCTCTTTCTGTCACTTTTTATGAAATTCAAATTAGATGCTCGGAGAGAAAGTTATGACGATTTTACCTAGGGCACCTGTTTGAGATGGAATTCTAGAGCCTGCAAAAACCTTATCTTCCTTGGACCATATCTCTAAAAATATAGAGAGAAAAGATCTGAAATTTGTACATGAATTTCATCAAGATTTTGGTTCCATGTGGTTGAAATTTCATCTTCTGAAGCTTCGTAGAAAAAAATTATATCAAAAATTCCACGATGACCTGTTTGAAGCAGCGAAACCCTAGAATCCAAAGCTCTGATACCAAATGTTATGCAACGAGCTCACAAATAGATAGATCAATGAATTAAAAATTATCCTCTTTGAGGGAGAAAACTAATTTACATTACATAAATGAAAAATTCTTGGACAATAGAAATGACAAGACCTCCTTTGTATATATAGGAGTTTAAGGATTCACAATATAATCAGAGCCTACATAACAATAATAATGTAAGGGCACATCTTTCAGATTTTACTCTGCGATCAGCTCTGAGCGCTGCTCCGCCTCAGCTTGGCCCTTCGGCCTTTCCAGATCCCAGCGCATGAGCAGATCGAGTCGCGGATCTGTTGAGAATAGATCAGATCGCTGCTCGTCGCCCCAGACTTCAGACCCCTGCGCGTTCCTGACTACGGGTGAGATTGATTAATCGAGGACCTGCCCAAGCGAGGCCCACTGGTCATGGAGGCTTGATCTTAGCCTGTCAAGTCAGATCTAGTGCCCATGGAGGTGTTGGGCATCCCCCAGGCCCCTACCTCTCCTCCTCCATCGACAAACTCCCCAGCTGAGGCGTTCAGTCGGCTTTTGGAAGGGCTACCCAAGAAGAAAAATGTAGAAGCAACGAAATTCGTCAAGAAGCTTGACGATATCCCTGAGATCTCTTTACCCCCGGAAACCCCGATCCAGGTTGCTCTATCCCTGTCCGAGCGGGCTCTCATAGGCCAGTTTACTGGTCTATGGCCATCTCCCAAGTCGACAGAGAGTTGGGTCAAAAGAAACTGGTCGCTGCTGATCAACGAAAGTGTGACCTCATACTTTCTGGGACGAGGATTCTTCCTCTTTGAATTCACCTCCAAAGACGATAAAGAGCTGATCTTTCGAAATGGTCCTTACTTTATGGGCCCCCAGGGTCTGTACCTGAACAAATGGACTCCTGAATTTGACCCAGCAGTAGACGTGCCCAAAGCTGTCCCGGTATGGGTTAGGCTTCCCAACCTCCCGGTTCATTGCTGGAACTGGGATTCTCTGATGCATATTGGAAATGCCCTAGGGAAATTCATAGACCGAGCGAACAGTAAGGATCAATATGACTGTGCAAGGATATGCATTGAGGTGGATTTGGAGGAGGGGATTTCAGAGGCCATCAAACTCAAAGTATGAAGCTAGACACATGTGCAGAAGCTAGACTATGAACAACTGCCCTTCAAATGCCGGAAATGCCAGGTCTATGGGCACTTCGCCAGAAACTGCCCAACGGTCAATGAAGCGGCTCAAGGGAAGGAGGCCGGCTGGAATCAAGTAAGACGGTCCAAAATGGCATCCAAGATCTAGAAGTTGGGAGGAACTACCAGAAAAGGCCTCCAATAGGATCCAGCTCACCAGACCCAATAGTCCCAGCCCAAGATCACTCCAGAGAACAGGTTCGACCCTCTCAGCTCCCAACCAGAGGACACTCATGAAGTGGTAGTTCAAAAGCCAGCGTCCCCAGACAAAGGTTCCCAATCTCCCAGCGTTAAAGACATGGGAGCCGCAGAAAGTTCAAAAGGAACCCCCGAAGTAGTCGAGGAGGAGGATCAAGAATCAGAAGAATCGGAGGAGGAAGGAGAAATAGGAGAATCCCAATCCTCGGTAAGGAGATCTACAAGAGGACGCAAAACGGATCGGGAGAAAAGAGAGCATGAAACGTACAAAGATAAACTCCAGGGCAGTCAACCAACATTGGAGAAGTTGTTAGCAAAAAAGCCGAAGATGGTAAGAAATCAGCATCAAGGCTCCAAGGGAGCCCAGCCAAGCAAAGGTAAATAATGAAGATAATCTCCTGGAACTGTAGGGGTATGGGCAACAAAATAAAAGAAGAGGCTATACGAAATCTAATAAGAATAGAGGCCCCCGACATACTCCTTCTCCAGGAGACTAAGATGGAGGAACCAGATTTTCTCCAGGTAAGCAAAAAACTTTGGAAAAAAAGTAATGCAATAGCGTCTCAGCCCGAGGAGCCTCTGGAGGGTTGGGCACTCTTTGGAATGAAAGCAAGTTTTCGCTGGTGGCAGAGGCATCAAATACCCACTGGGCGATGTTAAAGATGCAGCACCTAATTACAAAAGAAATCTTTTGTCTTTTCAATGTTTATGTTCCGGTCAACGCTGGAGAAAAAAAGATCTGCTGGGACTCCTTAAGGCAGCAAGCAGATCTGGGCAATCTGGAAAATGTCATCATAGCAGGCGACCTGAACATCACTCTGCATTCTTCTGAAAAGCGAGGAGGCTACATTGTCTGATACCCGGCAAGGGAATGGGTTGAGGATCTCCTCCAAGACTGGGATTTGCTAGATATGAAGCCTTTCTCAGGTATGTACACTTGGTCCAATAAAAGAATAGGTCCTGGCCATATTGCAGCAAGGCTGGATAGATTCTTGGTGCATAGCTCCTTTCTTCTGCTAGGCCTAGACGCTAGCATGCATATTCTTCCTTGTAGCACCTCTGATCATAAGCCAATTAAGCTCATCCTTCGAGCTCACGTTGACCTTGGTCCCATTCCCTTCAAGTTTAGCCCTTTGTGGATCAAGGAACCAAACTTCTTGCAGATTGTTAAAGAAAGCTGGACCCAGCCAGTCACTGGATCTCCATTTTATATTTGGGAAGAAAAACTCAGGAGATTGAAATCAGCCCTAAAGTGTTGGGCCAAATCTCTTGTCAATCCAGCAGCTGAAAGGAAAAATATCCAAAGCCAGCTTGAAGCATTTCAATTGAACACAGAAGAGGCTCACATATCTAGAGAAATTTTAGACAAAGAGGTTCACCTCCAACAGTGCTATCATAAAGCTTGCTTGACCGAAGAGGAAACGTGGAGGATCAAATCGCGATGTCTCTGGCTAAAGGCAGGCGACAGAAATACATCATTCTTTCACAAGCAAGCTGAAGCCAGAAAAGGTTTCAACTCCATCACTGAAATTAAGGAAGCAGCTACCATTCATAAAGACTTTGCAAGTATCAAACATGCAGCTCATCATCATTTCAAAGGCCTGTACAGCGAAGAGAAGAATATGAATCAGAACTTTTGTTTGTTGGACGGGATTCCCACCTCAATATCTGCTGATATGAACCAGCATCTAGAAAGCAAAGTCACAATGGAAGAAGTCAAAAGGGCCCTCTATGCCATGAACCCTGATAAATCCCCAGGCCCTGATGGTTTTTCCGCCTCTTTTCTCCAAACCTGCTGGCACATAGTGGGGAAAGATTTATATAAAATGGTTCAAAAATCGTAGGCTTGCCAGAAATTAGGAGGAAGTACTAACTCCTCTTTCCTTGCTCTCATTCCCAAGGAAAAGGGAGCCAACTCCTTCAATAGGTTTCGCCCCATATCCCTGTGTAACATTGGTTACAAGCTGATCACAAAAGTTATTGCTAACAGGTTGAAGCATATTCTTCCTAAAGTCATCCCAGAGAACCAAGGAGGCTTCATACACGGAAGGCATTTAGTGGACAACTTCACACTTGTCCAAGAGGCAATTCTATCAAGTCAGCAACGCAAGGAACAAGGTATGGCTATCAAACTGGATCTAGCAAATGCCTTTGATAGAGTTAACCATAGTTTTCTTTTGAATGTGTTGAAAAAATTTGGTTTTGGGGTGAGATTCATCAATTGGATCTGGGCCTGCATCTCGGAACCATGGATCGCTCCTTTAGTCAATGGTAGATCTGCAGGTTTCTTCAAAGCTACAAGAGGGCTAAGACAGGGTTGTCCCATGTCTCCCCTGCTGTTTGTAATTCAAGCTTCAGTTCTCAGTTTCCACCTAAACAAACAAATGCAAGAGCAGGAGATCTCAGGGATATCCATAGCGAGGGGGGTCCAAAACATAAATCACGCCTTATTTGCAGATGATACTCTGCTTCTTGGGACAACTTCGATTCATTCAGCCAGAAGATTTAAAGAGATGCTAGACGAGTACTGTATGGAGTCTGGTAGCAGCCTTAACAAGGGTAAGTGCCATACTTACTGCTGGAACACCCCGCCCTCTTTGCTCAACATCATCTCCAGATGCCTAGGATTTGCAGCTTCCACAGAATGGACATCGTTCAAGTGTCTGGGGCTGCCCATTTTCCTCAAGCACGCCTACAGTAGCGACTGGATGTCGCAGGTAGAAAAATTTAAAAGTAAACTCCAGACATGGGGAGTAAATTGGCTAAATATGGCAGGCAAGATAGTTCTCATTAAAGCCGTCCTTAACAGCCTCCCGTTATACCAGTTTTCTGTGCTTCTAGCGCCCATTGGTATTCTTCAGAAAATGGATCAATACATTAGAAGCTTCTTTTGGAAAGGGGGTAAACAAAATGAGAGAAGATTCCAGCTTGTTAAATGGGAGACTGTCCTCAAGCCTAAGATGGAGGGTGGGCTCAATTTCAAGAAACTCCCTCAGCAGAACATAGCAATGGGAGCTAAGCTCCTATGGAGACTAATTGCGCCTAAACCAGGCTGGGCACAGACAGCTCTCTGGAGAAAATACCTCAAAGGCACAAGACTGAGATGCTTAGACGGACCTTTGCCTCAAGGAACCTCGCCGTTCGTCAACCTCTGCTCCAAAGCTGCCCCCTTGATTCAATCCAAAGCCTATTGGATTCCCGGAAATGGGAAAAAAATAAGTATATGGAATGATCATATCATGGATCGCGAGCCTATTGGAGAATGCCCAAAGGTGAAATCGCTGAAGGAATGGTTGATAGCAGCTGGGAAAACTAAGCTGTGGGACATATCCACATGGAATGGTACGCAGTGGGCGGGCTGGAGTCTGTCGGATCCGCCCTCAGACCTCCACCAAGAGGTCATCCACCTCTGCGAATTATTGAACGGAATCGCCCCCACGCGCATCAACAGGAAAGATAGGCGAGGCTGGGGCGATCAGTCGACAGGTTATACAGTCGCCCAGGGATATGCATGCCTAGCTGCAATCCCAAATGCGCCCCCAGATCCGGCCCCGTGGAAGACAGTCTGGGGCATCTCTACGCTGCCAAAAATAGATTTCTTTTGCTGGCTTTTATGCCACAGGAAAATATTAACCGAAGACAAACTCCAGAGGCGCGACTTCTACGGACCGTCCAGGTGCTCTTTGTGCCAAGACTCTGAGGAAAGCGCCACGCATCTGGTTCTCAATTGCAAGTTCTCCACTCAGGTCTGGAGAGAACTGATGGACTATTGGAACCCCAGATTCGAGCTTCCAGCCGCCATAATAGATCTGTTTGCCACCTGGAAAACCTGCTATCCCGGACCCCCTCCCAAAAATAAAGTGATCAAAGCGGCCTGGGCATCACTGCTTAAAATTTGCTGCTGGCAGCTATGGCTAGAGCACAACAGCAGAATCTTCAGGAACCTCCAACACAATGCCAAGACGGTGGCAGCCAAGGTAAAGATTCAATTAAAAGAATGTTTGGGAGGTCATAAAGATGACTCCAACCTCACCCAGCTAGACAGAGATTGGGGGTCCTCCTTGAGCCTGCATTTTCAACAAAATATCAGAAACATTGCTCCTCATGAGGAATGGCAAATAAGGGAGAAAGGTAGAGAGGATTTTCAAAACTAGATCCTCAAGCAAAAGGTGCACTCCCTCTTCTTCGACGGGGCAACAAAAGGTAATCCGGGCAACGCTGGAGCAGGGGGAGTAATTAAAAACATAGATGGTGCAAAGATCCTCCATTTTGCCTGGGGATTAGGAATCAACTCCAGCATCCAAGCTGAGGCTCTTGCCCTCTACCAAGGACTCAAGCAGCTCCTGAAGCTGGAAATCAAGGAGGCTAATATCTTGGGGGATTCCGAAGTGATCATCAAACTTATGGTGACTAACTCTACTCCACGGGATTTAAGATTAGCAAGGCTGATCCAAAGAATCAGAAGAATGGCAAAGATGTTTCAAAATCTGAAATACTTTCACGTGCTGAGAGACAACAACAAAGAGGCAGATCTTGAAGCCAATAAAGCTGCACAGCTATCGGCCGGGGCATTGAAAAGAGACGGGGAAGAAGCATGGGTCCCAATTCCTTAAATCATTTCAGCAGATATGTTTTTTTGCTTAATTCTAAAGTTGTTTGTCTGTATATTTAAACTGGGGCAAATTGTAGAAATAAGCACAATTGCTGATCCCAAATGGAAGTGGACAGCAAGTCTAATAGCGTCTCAGAAGGACGAATCCAATTGGATCGTGCCCACTCCTACTGTAATCAGAAGATTGGTATTTAGACCGACCCACTAATACAATTCATAACCATTCTTGTTAAAAAAAATAAATAATGTAAGGGCACCAAAATAACAACAATGGGCTTCTATGGGGAACAAAAATAACAATATGGGGGCTACATGGGCACAACAATAACAATAAGTGGGATGCACTACTATTATAGGGACCTAACAGAAGACAATGCGCCCAATGGAATCAACAATCTGCCTCCCCGAAGCTCAGGTAGTGTCTCGATCCCCCAACCTTCCCTTGGTACTCTATAAATATCCCTACAAGTTCCTATCTAAGTTAATCAAAACTATAAGAGTTCATAGTGTGCATGTTAATGACAAATCTAGTGCTAGTAGCAGTGGGACTAGTAGTAGTGGTACGAGTTTACAAGGATCTCTGCAATTGGGATTGCAAGGATTTGTGCTCTTAGCATGGACTCAATAAAAGATGACGGGATCATTCACAAGGTATCTCGAGTTCTCTGGTAGGGGGAACGAAGATGTAGAACAACACTGGTATCTATGCGAGGCCATCTGAAGGGCCCGCTAAACGCCGGATAATGTGAAGTTAATCAAATTTCAGACCACTCTTAGTGAAAGGGCCTTGATATGGTTCATAGAATGGTTAGAATTACACCAAAACCCAACTATGGACGATGAAAAAAGAGAATTCATACAATAATTTAAACTTCCACAAATCGATCAGCAAGGTTTGTCATAGCTGTGAGAGATAAAGTAGCGGGAGGGAGAGACTGCATGGGAGATGATGCAAAGATTTAAGGTTTCAATCGGTAAACTAAGTTACTCGATAGATCCGAATCACCAAAGGGACTAGTTTATCAAAACATTGTTACCTCTCACCTGTACACCATTGACGCAACATAAGATTGATACACTACAAGATGCTCTCTAGCAAGAAACTCAGATAGAATTTATGGCAGGATACCCTCATGGGTACTAGGGGGGAGAGACATCGCATGATCCATCTATATTGTGTCTCTAACATCAAATCACAAGTCTAACAGAGAAGTTGAAGGATCTGCAAACCAAACGTGTGGTGTACCAATTGCTTAGTGGAAGGTCATGTTTCTACAGAATGTCCAAGGTTGCAAGGTGTAAGTACCACGTCTGCACTAGTAGGAACATCTTGGCCTACACTCGCAACAAGAGTCGTGCAAGTAGGATCGCAAGGTTTGTATCCTACATGCAACCAACTAGAGTATTGTCCGGTATGCAGGGGATATGGAATCTCCCCTCGTCTGTGCCCAATAATACTCCAATACTCCAATGTTCCAAATAGCAATTATTGTGAATTATGTGCTTCAATAACTCACCACAATGACCAGTGTAGAGCACTAGATGCTCTAGCGGATAGATTAGATGCTCAACCTTCCAAGTCAATGAGACTTCTCAAGGAGGTTGAGGAGGAGAAGGAACAAGGGGTGGAAGGGCAAAAGGCAGAGGCCCAGTTTGTTGTTACAACTGTGATCAAGAAGGGCATGTCGGGATTGCCCGCTACCAAGAAGACCATGGTGGTCTCTGTGCTGGGTCAATGTACATGCAAGAGAGGAGTGTAAAAACTAATTGCAAGATGGGAGGAGCGAAACTGAAAGAGGGGAACAAACTTAATTAGTATAGAGCCAATGATATCATAGGAAACCCCCCTCTCGAATATTAATATAGTTACAAGAGGAGGCAAAAAGAGTGGGGTTGACCGAGGAGATGTTAGCACCCTATAATTGAACCTCTAGGCTGAAAAGAGGTTTAAACGAGTAACCACAAACCTCTTTTGGCTAGAAACTGGTCCTTTCCAACCAAAGGGGGCTCCCTCACTCAAAATAATGTCAAAATGTGAAAACAATAAGGCTTAAGGACATAAAACAGAGGTCGAATATGTAAAATCAAAATATAACTTAATGATAGTGGTTAACAAACTTAGGAGGAAGAACCACTGAGCATGGACTCATAATTAAGATCTTACGCGTAATTATCAAAGCTTAGTGAAGCACTCATGGAAACAGAGGCAAGGCAGTCATGCCTTCAAGTTATCATTTTTCACAGTATAGTGGTAGAAAGAGCCTTTCATTACATTCAAAGCACCTAATTGTGAGTGAGTTTTGAACATAACTTGGAAATACACAAAAAGATATTCAATCACATGAAATAGAGCATGACTAATAGATGAATTCTGAAACATATATCTTTGATCAAATATCAAGAAGAAGAACAGTTTACCATAAAGGAGCACCTAACCGAGGGTGAATTCTAGCATAGTTTTAGAAAGGAAATAAAAGCATTTCAGAGCACCAGAAAAGATGAATTTTGAAACTACTTATATCCAATTTAGAGGTGAAGATTTAACATTTAAATGGCAAAGACAGGAAACAAACATACACATAAGAAGGGAAACACAAAACTTGAAAATCATACCACAGGAATCTCTGGTAAAGTGCCAAATGTTTTGCACTGATAATTTTATATTTAGAAAATAAAATCACATACATAGGCCCCTTTTCTCCCAATTTGAACCCCTTTTTCATATCTTTTTCTTCTTAAATACAATTAGGAAGATTTTCTTGCATGAAAAAAAGAGACCAGATACAATGTATCTGCAATCGGCTAAGAAGATCAAGACAAACTTAATCTTGGAAACATCATATTAAAAGCTTGACAAAAAACTTAGCAACATCAAGATTAAGAAAATCAATCTTATCAACGAATCCATACCTATCCTGATCACTAACATACTTATAGAAGGTACCAAAATACCAAAATGCAAAAATAACCCTGATTGATATAGTTGCCCAGCAAGGTGAAATAGGCCTCCAAGCTTGACATAGTTGCAGATCATTCTGGACAAAACCAAGCTAATGGTTATGCTAAAAATGGTGTTGTGTTGGTGTAGAACCCCAAAGATATCCTCTTTTAGCCTTTGTCGACCTCCCAACAGACAACTCACCATTTATACAACATAATTTAAATTATAAGTTTGCTTGACATTTCCTGCTCCAATCTTTTTATAGTGCCCAACCATTCATCACATTCACCTTATAGCACCCAGCACACATCAACCTACCAAAATTTGAATTACAAATCGAATTTTTAAAAAAATCAGAACTCTGTCAGCAAGATATTGTGGAAAATGAGTCTCCAAGTGATACCCGTAATTACAAAATAGTGATACATGTGCCCAAAATGAGAGAGGTTTTTTTTCTTTGGCCCATGTTTGACACAAACCTCTTTTATGTTTTGAAAATTCACTTCCACCTATTATAAAAGTGCGCCAAAAAGAAATGGTAGAAACATAACGAAAATGCAGAATTTTATTTTTTGAAAAATAGGCCTCCAACAATGTTGCATATCTTCAATAAAATAAGACCTGTGCAGAAAATGAAGGATGCTTTTGTTATTTGACTCGTGCGTGGAAAAAACCTCTTTCATTTTTTATAAATTATTTTCCATTCTGTCATAAACCTCTTTTGAAAATGATGTCCAAAAAAATCAGTTTTGGAGCAGAGTGTGGCAGACCTCCAAAATACCCCCTATGAACCCTCAATGACTCTACATGAAAAATGACCTTTTTACCCTCTCATGGACTTTATATTTGCTCAAACTTAATTTTGTAATAAAAACCCCTTTATGACATGGAAAACTTGGAGTGATCTTAGACAATGACCCCCTAGACTATGACATTAGTGATCATAGGCTAAATTGACATACATACCCCCAAAATGAATAGAAAGAGGCAAAGACACTTTGATCCCTAGACCCTAGGACCCTAACATTGGCTCCAACTGGGATGGAAACCTCCTAGTGAGGTGACATTAACACTGCAAAATAGTAGCCTAACCATTAGGTAATGGAGTCAAAAATAAAAAGACTCAAATGACTATGATTGAATTGACTGTTACCTTACATATGGCAGCAGATCACTAAGACCGTAGGGCCTTCTCCTTGGGCTTCAAGTTCCAATGATGGCCACCCACACTTGCAGTACTTGGAAAGTAAAATGGTATGTAACACTAAGTCTGCAACATGAAAATCATCTACCTTAATTCTCTTGTCTGCTGCAATTTGTAAACTACAACCCTATTCTGCAACCAAAACCACTGTACAAGTTGAAAATGATTTTGCTCACTAATTGCTAAATCAAACTGAAAATATTGTATCCAAAATTGAATAAATGCTTGCCCAATGAGCTTATTTATGTACATACCAATCTACCCTAACATCTGAGAACCAAATGCTTGATTCAATCAATGTGACACCTCCAAAATAACCAATCAAAGGGTTGATCCAATACCTGGGCTCCTTAAATGTGATTAAGTGGACCATCTATTGGAAACTCAGAATAAAAATTGAATCTATGCTCCATAGTAAACACAACATTTGCCTTAACTTGTAGAAATTTTGAATAATATGACACTTATTCACAGAGATTATCCTGATTATACACTATTTGCGGAATGCATGCATAATACATAACCTCCTCTACTATTGATCATCAATTTGCAGTATTCAGAAACAATCGCATGTGCACATTGAAGCATCAATCACACATATCAACACTGCATATTACGGGGAAAGCATACAACTGAAAACCCCCATCTATCTGTATATTATATTGATTGAGAACATGTAACAATACATAGTACAATACTCCTCGCAAGTACTCAGTACTATCTCCACCTGTTACACACAAACTAGCTCAGATTTGAATCAATCACAGGTTCAAATCTCCTCCGCTGCTTGCCTGCCTCCACTACGCAATCCTGCATGAGAATAGATGAGAATGGCTGAAGCAAACTCACATTTTCCTTGGCTGAACCGTGCAATCCTCATTGGCAATACTCAATCCATGCATGTGCAAATCTCATGCACAACTATAGTCACAACTGATAGCAATCTCAACCTCTAACACCTGTCTCCACTGAACTGTCCATACACTGAGTTAACTGATGTATTCTTTAGTTGCTTTATGAGCTAATAATTAGTGAATTGATTAATAATTAATTCACATCACTCATCACTAGTGTATTCTGCAGTTAGACTAAATACAGCTAGTTCAACTAAGTCAAACTGAACACAACTCCATCAACTCCACCAAACTCAATCACTTGAGTTCTAATTGAAGTCCATCATGCAATAGCTCAACTAATCCATAAGAAAAGCGTATTTCCTTCTGACAGCTGCATGTGCCACATTCGTAGCTTGAACTGAAGTGCTCCAAGAGGATAAGATAATGTTTATAGTCTAAATATTATTAAGAGCTAATAATATTTGACTGTTCTATTTTTAGCCTAGCAGTCTAAAAATAGACTCCGCCCATATGTCTAAAAATAGAAGTCCATATACTTTTACCAACATGACCAATCATCCACAAATAGCATCCTGCAACTCATAGACCATGATCCATATGTCTAAAAATAGACATAGTCTAAAAATAGACATAGTCTAAAAATAGACTTTGCACCAAGAATAGCCTGCGGGCCCACTTAGTGAAGGCGACTCCTTTCCACTAAGCTCCATCGTCTTGTTGCATTTTCAACACTCCCTCTCAACAAGATATGGATTATTTGCAACCCCTATCCTGCAACTCTGGAATGTTCTGCATGCAACACATTTGCCCGGTCCACTTGCTCCAACAACACTTGGAACAAAAAACACTCCCAACTGACCACTCTGTTGGGCTAGGAACATACTCTGATGTTGAAGCTCTACCTGCTGCTAACAAGTGCTCCCTCTCTGACATCTGTGCTACTGCAACATCTCCATGCATCTTGCACCATTGCACACCTCTCTGTGCCACCTAGCACTGTGCAAAACACTTGTGCCTCTCGCATTGCTGCAGCCTGCTAGCTATGCGTTGTCCTGGGATTCCCTGCACTGTCGCTCTCTCTTCCGCTCCATCCGCATCTGTCTCTACCCAATCAGTCAATTCTTGCTACTCCACATTGGGGCTCCCGCAGCAAGGTCTCATCCAAGAGGTTGGGTACCTCAAGGATCCTGCCCCTCCTCCTTGGGACGATCACTCTATATCGCCCCACCTCCTACCTGGAGGTATGGTTGCATGTGATCCCTCAGCCCACCCAGCTTGAAGTTTCCCCCTACTGGAGGTCTCTGCATAAGTAGATGTCTCTACTCGATCTCCTCTCAGCTTCCCTTATTGTGGCTGCTCCACAAACTCCTGAAGTTGCTGCACCAATCGTGGCTCCTCCACAATCATCTGAGACTTCTTCTGGCTCTGCATGTTGAGAGGTAATATACTCTCCCTCTCAACCACCAAGTCTCCATCAGTTGCCTCGCTGCTCAAGGCTTTGCATGCATATTGAACCTCAAGAGCATACAGGTTCTTGACCCGTGAACCAATCTGCTTCACCTGTCTAGTGATGATGTGTCTAAGGAAAACCTTTCCCTTACTGAAGACTACATCATAGCCTCTGTCTTCCAGCATCGTGATCGACACCAAGTTTATCTTCAGTCCTGGTATATACTTGACATCGGTCAAGGTAAGGCGAGCTCCATGCTCCCTCTGAAAAATAACCGTGCCTACACCTGAGACACTATACTTCTCATCATTACCCATCGCTATGAGTATCTGGAGATCTTTCTCCTCCAAAGTACTGAACAAACTCTTGTCATCGGTCATGTGGAAAGAAGCTCCACTGTCAAGAAACTAACCACTTCCCATCATGGATGAAACCATGCATGCGAAGAGTGTGAAATCCAACTCAAACTGTGAAGCAAGTGCCTCACCTTCATATCCTTCTCCGGATCCCTTCTTGCATTTCCTCCATGGACAATTTGCAGCATAATGGCCCACCTCATGACAACGAAAGCATCGCACTTTCGATTTGTCAACCTTCTTCCCATCATTGGAAGAACTGGATTCAGAAAGAGAACCCTTCTCCTTCCCCTTCTTTGCTTTGGCAGCCAAAGCGCAATTTTCTTCATCATATGCCTTTGATGAGATCCGTCCCTGGTATTCCGCCTGATCTCCTCTTGCACAAGATCAGACCAAAGTCTCTCCCATCCTGACAATTTCTCCCGACCATTGACAAAGTCCTGATAGGAATGCCAACTCTTCGGAAGACCAAGGAGAGCCAAGCTCACCAAGTCCTCATCATCGACAGTCACCCCCACACTTCCGAGCTCATCCCAGCATTGGGTGAACTTCGTGAGATACTTGGGCATACTGTCTCCATTCTCACACTTAATGTTTCTGAGTTTATCCTTGAGTGCCAACTTCATCTGGTCGCTCTTGCTTTGGAATAAATCTATCAACGCTTTCCACATCAAGTATGGAGAAGCCTTTCCATGCAGGCTGGACACAATGTGATCCTTCACGCCCTCCAACAGAATCCTTCGACACTTTTCTGTCTTCTTTTGCCAAGCCACAGCTTCAGCAACATCAACAGGTTTTGGGACTTCAGCCTCTATGAAATACTTCAACCCCTTGTCATCTAACACCGCCTCCATCCTGTCTTTCCATGCAATACAATTTGAGCTGCCTTCAAGAGCATACTCCAATCGCAATCCGTTGAAAGACATTTCAACTTCGACACCAAGAAAACACTGCTGCAAATTCAAATTCCACTAGCGCAAAACTCAACCGCTTCTGATCTAAACTTCGTGAGAACAAAGTATTTCTCGTACAGAGATTGACTGTATGGGCTTTTACCAGATATCTCACCTTCCAAAAGAAGGATGAATCTAGAGGCTACCTGGCCCGATTACAGACTCTGCCTGAAGAAATAAAATGTAATCACTTTCTGAATAATAGACCTGATGATCAACTCTGCTCTGAAATCATGTAGAACTTTTTCTACAAATTCGCCAGCTCTGATACCATGTAGAAATTTTGAATAATATGACACTTATTCACATAGATTATCCTGATTATACACTATTTGCGGAATGCATGCATAATACATAACCTCCTCTACTATTGATCATCAATTTGTAGTATTCAGAAACAATCGCATGCGCACATTGAAGCATCAATCACACATATCAACACAGTATATTACGGGGAAAGCATACAGCTGAAAACCCCAAACTGTCTGTATATTATATTGATTGAGAACATGTAACAATACATAGTACAATACTCCTCGCAAGTACTCAGTACTATCTCCACCTTACACACAAACTAGCTCAGATCTGAATCAATCACAGGTTCAAATCTCCTCCGCTGCTTGCCTGCCTCCACTACGCAATCCTGCATGAGAATAGATGAGAATGGCTAAAGCAAACTCGTATTTTCCTTGGCTGAACCACGCAATCCTCATTGGCAATACTCAATCCATGCATGTGCAAATCTCATGCACAACTATAGTCACAACTGATAGCAATCTCAACCTCTAACACCTGTCTCCACTGAACTGTCCATGCACTGAGTTAACTGATGTATTCTTTAGTTGCTTTATGAGTTAATAATTAGTGAATTAATTAATAATTAATTCACATCACTCATCACTAGTGTATTCTGCAGTTAGACTAAATACAACTAGTTCAACTAAGTCAAACTGAACACAACTCCATTAACTCCTCAATCAACTCCACCAAACTCAATCACTTGAGTTCTAACTAAAGTCCATCATGCAATAGCTCAACTAATCCATAAGAAAAGCGTATTTCCTTATGACAGCTGCATGTGCCACATCCGTAGCTCGAACTGAAGTGCTCCAAGAGGATAAGATAATGTTTATAGTCTAAATATTATTAAGAGCTAATAATATTCGACTGTTCTATTTTTAGCCTAGCAGTCTAAAAATAGACTCCGCCCATATGTCTAAAAATAGAAGTCCATCTATTTTTACCAACATGACCAATCATCTACAAATAGCATCCTGCAACTCATAGACCATGATCCATATGTCTAAAAATAGACATAGTCTAAAAATAGACTTTGCGCCAAAAATAGCCTGCGGGCCCACTTAGTGAAGGCGACTCCTTTCCACTAAGCTCCATCATCTTGTTGCATTTTCAACATAACTCATAACTGCAACAGACTTATCATTGAATCTTGAAAATCATGAAAAATCATCTCTTTTGACGACGGCAAGAAATCAACAAAAGGATCCTTGAAAACACGAAACATTATCCTATATTGATCATCCAAAGGATAATATTCATTCATAACTAGTCCTTGTTCTATCCTGTCATGCTCCAGTTCAACTTCAAAGAAAATGGAATCAACGGGTTTGTCTATAAAAATGTCCAAACTTTCTTTAGCATCTTCAAATATGACTGTCCTTTTGTTGATCAAACAATTATGTTGTGGTCTCATTAGATAACTTTGTTTGAAACCCATAATTTTTATTTTCATGATAGGAGACAATTTCTGGCACTTGATCCTCTTGTAAATGTGGAATGATGCCAACATGAACTAGTTCACTACTTGCATCTTGATCACACAAAAACTGACAAGCTGGTTGCAAATCTTCACCTATCTTAGGAGAAAGGACATCTTTAGCTACGAGAGAAACTGTTGTCTGTTGTAAGTTTTCTTGAATGTGATGGCAACTAGTTTCTATTATTCTGTTACAGCCCTGATGAAAATTTCATGTAATAAAAGTTAATAAAGGAAAAATAAGACCTCGGTTAAGGGAAACTTATTCCAAGCCGAATTATAGTGGGCATCATGGGTTGTGTGTTTTGGCTAAGGAAAATTGGCAAAGGCTAAGGCAAAGGCATTAAAAGGCAAAAAGGCATTTTTGACACATTTATTAATGAAAATAAAGGAAATTAGGAGAAACGTAAGGTGAAAGGTCACATGTTGCATGTGAGGAGGAAATTGAAGGAAAATAATGGAAAATGAAGAAATTAGAGGCCTCATGCATAAAAAGGCTTCTAAGGATTAGTTCATGGCTTTTGTCAAGTTCAAGTTTGGAGCTCTCTCATTATTATCTCTCTCTCTCTCACTCTTGAGCACTTAGAGTTTCTTGGAGCATTCTAGCTTTGGATCAAGGAAGGAAAAGCAAGCAAAGGGAAAGGAAAGGAAAGCAAGGATCAAAGAAAAACAACAGGATCAAGAAACTTCAACAAGAATACTTGCAGTTAACCTTTTGCATGTGTGATTCCTAGCTGGTTTGGACATGCATGGCTTTACATGTTGGTTTATGGTTATCGCTATTGGTGGCATGGTTTTGCCAGGTTATGATAGTGGTTTTCAGCCTAGTGTTACATAGTATTTGTCACACCTCTTGCACTTCCCTGTGACATACCCCAAAGTGCCCGAAACATGACCATAATGCATTGTACTCATTCATATATGTAGTTCAAATCCTTCCTAAGACATTGATTGGAAAATGCCTTGAGCTTCCCCTGAAGGAAATAGCTCTTAAACCCTAATTTGAGAATCAATGCTCTTATGAGGCTAAAGATTGTGATGGTCGCCTGTTGCACTATACCAAACCCGTAGTGGCATCGCTCTATTTGCTCATATACCCGCGATGATCCCAAAAAGGCAATTTTCCCAAAGAGGATGAGAAGCTTCATGATCTAGAAGTTTCCAGAGCGGCGAGCTGGAGGTTGTTTGGCATAGATGAGGTCGAATTCTCCCAACTTGGCCTCTTGGTCTTATCCCTATGAGCTACCTCCTTGAGATAAGGGCCTACTCCTATCTTTAGAGAGATCCTAACTCCGTTTCCCAACCTATATATTCATTCTCTCCCATTCCCAAATGGTTAGAGGTTGGTTGGTCTGGTTAGCCTATGCCTGTTTGCACCCTTATGCTAAATTGTGCCAATATGCTACTCATTTGGCTTAGAGAGCTTATCTTGGACTTGGGTATTCATTCAAGGAGAGCCTATCAACATCAAGGCTTGGTTGTATGCTTCCCTTTATTTTCTATTAATATACAACTGTTGGTTCATTTTCCCTAAATGTGTATGCTCATGTATCATTTATCTTAACATTCCTTGATCAGTTAAGTAGGTTTCTTTTGAATATGCTATTTGTGTTTGCATGCCTTGTTGTGTCTTGATCTCTTGTGCAGGTGCATAAACGCTGAGAGCAGCAGGAACGAGCCCATGACGCAAGTGATTCAAGGTCTTCAACAAAGGAGATCGAGATAGCATCAGAACGAGGTAGGCCATCTTCTTCGTCTCTCTTTTCAATTGCAACTTAGGAAAGTGTCTAGTAGATTGTCACTTTGGTTGCTAGACCCACTCATTGGGCTAGAGGGATTGTCTCTGTCCGCAGAGAGGATTTACCTAGACAATACCTAGCCTTGCCTTTTTCCGGATGCCATGGTATGTTGGGATGTTTATTTTAGTTTTTGAGCTTTGGTTGCCAGATGGATTTTAGAATTTGGGGCAGAGGTGGTCTCAAGGTCCATTCCCAAAGGCCTAGGAATCCCTTGACCAATTTTGGCGGGATACACAGTAAATCCTGAGGGAGATGTCTTGTTTTAGGGCCTAGTGATCTGGGTTTGGATTGTGGTAAAGCTTGAGAGACAAGGATACAAAAATTTCCTCAAGGATAGTGATGGATTCCAGATGGCATTCCAAGTTATGTTCGGTTGTGATCGGAGCACCGTTTTGGTGTGGTCACGGTTTGATGAGGGTGGAGGTGGTTTAACCTCTGGATTCCCTTAGTTGTTTTATGAGATCCCACATTCATTCTTGGAATATGGCACGAGGGTGACTGGCTAAAAGAGAGATTTGGTTCAACGATGTCTATGGTCGGGTGGTACGTGGAAGTCCCAAACCTGGTCGGATTTGCCTATGGTTAATAAAAGCTAAGTTCTCTTACTTTTGCACTGATTTATATGTGGATTTAATGGATGTCACATCTCTCAATTCTATATGGTTTAATGCTGGTTATTAGCATGGTTAAATGACTGGTTCTTGTCATGGTTATTTCATGTATTTACTTGTAACTGTTAAATGGATGGATGCAATACCTAATTGATGATGTAGTAGTTCAATGGAGAAGGAGGTGATCCTTCTGGTTATGTTTCATAAGTTGTTTCAATCATTTATGCTTTGTCTTGTATCCTAGACCTGTAGGTTGCATTGATGTCAAGTGTTTGACAAAATGTCAGTCTCGGCTAGGGATGTTGAGGCCTATTTCCGAGGTTTATTTTAATTGATCAGCATTGTTATCATTCCTTTAATGAATTTTGAAGGTTGTAGAAGGTTCTGGGCAGAGCCCATGATTATGGGCTAGAAAAGTGGCTTAAATCCCTAGGTCTTTGGCACATAATTGGCACTTTTGGTCAACAGTTGCTGCAGGTAGGCCTGTGAGAGTGACTTTAGGTTGTTGGTCGCTCCTTTGCCCATAACATGAGAGAAACTATGACCTAAGAGATGCAAAACAATAGTGCGACCCGGGGACAGGTTATCTGAGTGGTTGAATTATCTCCTGAGGGTTCTGTTGATGACGTTGGATGGCTGTGTGTGATGTTCTATCGATTCCACTTCCTTAAGGTCACATAGGAGGTCGAATCTGATCATAGTAGCCTCTCGTCTCATGTTTACCCCGATTGGCATGGTTACTTCGAGTAGACCTGGGAGGGGGTGTTACATATTCCATCTCAATGAAAATATAACTCAAACAAAGCTTCTTCAATTTCATCATACATTAAATCCTTATCATAAATGTCAAGTCCCATATGCTCGATAAGATCATCAAAATTTCCACAAAATATTTCTATCAGCACTATAGAAGGGTAATTTTGCTTATAATTTTTACAAAATGCTGCATAGAAATCCTTAAGCGAACATAGACTAACGGTTGGCAATCCTTCATACCATGATCTTGCGTTGTCCTCTAAGGTTGCCATAAACATCTTCATTAAGAAATCCTCATGAAACTCAACTCCAATTCTACGTACATGCATGTGAAACTTAATTAAATGAAGAGAAACATCTTCTCCTTTCTTATATTTGAATATTGGGAGTTAGTTTAACCAATCAACACGAGGCATAAGATTTGGAAAGCCATGAATATGAGACCTATGCATAGGAACATACTTGGCATTTGTTTTTTCAATTGAACCCATCTTAAAACTACTAAAACTACTGACCTTTTTTCATCCAGGACTTCTTGAAACTACTGACCTTTGAATAGTGGAGTCACCATGAAAGTTTGATCTTCTGGATCCATTGAAATTGGAGTCTTTGGATTAGGTTGAAATTTGATTGGAGTCACCAGGTAAATGATTCAGCCTTCTTATATCTGATTTTTGTCCACCATTAACAACAGATCTGAAACTTGGATGATCTTGCCCGGAGAAGATGGAACCTTTCATTCCCCGACAACGACACCACTATGTTTTAGCACCCAATAATTGAACCTCTAGGCTGAAAAGAGGTTTATAGGGGTAAACACAAACCTCTTTCGCCTAGAAACTGGTCCTTTCCAACCAGAGGGGAATCCCTCACTCAAAATAATGTCAAAATGTGAAAGCAATAAGGCTTAAGGACATAAAACAAAGGCCAAATTTGTAAAATAAAAATAGGACTCAATGATGGCGGTTAACAAACTTAGGCAGAATAGCCACTGAGCATGGAGTCATAATTAAGATCTTACATGAAATTATCAGAGCTTAATGAAGCACTCATGGAAAAATAGGTAAGGCATGCATGACTTCAAGTTATTATATTTGTCACAGTATAGTGGTGGAAAGAGCCTTTCATTACATTCAAAGCACCTAATTGTGAGTGAGTTTTGAACATAACTTGGAAATACATAAAAAGATATTCAATCACATGAAATAGAGCATGACTAACAGATGAATTTTGAAACATATATCTTTGATCAAATATCAAGAAGAAGAATAATTTACCATAAAGGAGCACCTAACCGAGGGTGAATTCCAGCATAGTTTTAGAAATGAAATAAAAGAATTTCAGAGCACCGACAAAGATGAATTCTAAAACCACTTATATCCAATTTATAGGTGAAGATTTAACATTTAAATGACAAAGATATGAAACAAACATACACATAAGAAGGGAAATACAAAACTTTAAAATCATACCACAAGAATCTTTGGTAAAGTGCCAAATGTTTTGCACTAATAATTTTATATTCAGAAAATAAAATCACATAAATAGGCCCCTTTTCTCCCAAGTCGAACCCTTTTCTCATATCTTGTTCTTCTTAAATATAATTAGGAAGATTTTCTTGCATGAAAAATAAGAGGCTAGAGACAATGTATCTACAATCGGCTAAGAAGATCAAGACAAACTTAATATTGGAAACATCATATCAAAAGCTTGACAAAAAACTTAGCTACATCAAGATTCAGAAAATCAATCTTATCCACCTATCCATACCTATCGTGATCACTAACATACTTCTAGAAGGTCCCAAAATACCAAAATCCAAAAGTAAGGTTGACTAATATAGTTGCACAACAGGCAAGCGAACGATTTGTTAAGTCGTTCGTGCAGCTATGCAGGTCACGAGTTCAAACCCCAAGAAAACCCGAGGGACGTTCAAGGCGGCCTGGGCGGACCCTCCTAGAGGTTATAGAGGTAGCCGATGGGATTTGACCCCGTGTAACGCGAGTACGATACCATCGATGTTGCCGATTCCTCTAGTAATATATATATATATATATATATATATATATATATATATATATATATATATATATATATATATATATATATATATATATATATATATATATATATATATATATATATATATATATATATAGTTGCACAACAGGGTGAAATAGGCCTTCAAGCTTGACATAGTTGCATATCATTATGGACAAAATCGAGTTAATGGGTATGATTTAAATGGTGTTCTGTTGGTGTAGAAGCTGAGAGATATCCTCTTTAGCCTTTGCCGGCCTCCCAACTAACGGCTCACCATTTGCGCAGCTGAATTCAAATTCTGAATTTGTTTGACATTTCCCGCTCCAAAAAACATTGTAGTGCCCAAACATTCATCACATTCACCTTATAACACCCAGCATGCATCCAACCTACCAAAATTTGAATTTACAAATCAAATTTCAAAAACTTTCAGAACTTTGTGAGCAAGAAATTGTGGAAAATGGGTCTCCAAGTGACACTCGCAATTCCAAATCGTGATACCTGTGCACAAAATGAGAGAGGTTTTTGTTATTTGGACCATATTAGACATAAACCTCTTTTAGTTTTTGAAAATTCACTTCCACCTATTAGAAAAGTGTGCCAAAAAATAATGACTGAAATAGAAGGAAAATGTAGAATTTTATTTTTTGAAAATTAGGTCCCCAACAATGTTGAATATCTCCAAAACCATAACACCTGTGTACAAATTGAAGGCGGATTTTGTTATTTGGCCTGTGTGTGGAGAAAACCTCTTTTAGTTTTTTAAAATTATTTGGAATTCGGTTAGAAACCTCTTTTGAAAATGATGACCAAAACAGTTAGTTTTGCAACAGATTCGTAGCAGAGTGTGACAGACCTTCATGGTTGATATGGTTCCAGATGTTTATGTGCAAGGTTGAGTGCGTATATGTCCTTGACATGACCTATTGATGACCTCTAAGTTCTTCCCTCAATTCTTGCAGACCTCCATAATGACTGTTCTCAGTTTGCGCAACGGTTGTGCAATGACTGTATGGCTTTGAGTTTGCGCAATAGGTGCACAACGACCTTCTTCCACATGAATGATGAATGATGAATTGTGAATTTAGGAGGTTTAATGGCATGATGATGAGATGTGAATTGAGGGGTTAAATGATGATAAATGGTGCATGAAAGGAGTACATAAGGGTGAATTATGAATTGTGAATGGTGACATGGGGATGATGGACATCACTAACAGACACATAGAACTTTAACTGATTGTCATGGTTTTGAATTGTGATAAATAAGACCCCCATGAAAAGACCCCTATGAACCCTCAATGACTCTATATGAAAAATGACCTTATGACCCTCTCATGGACTTTAGATTCGCTCAAACTTAATTTTGTAATTAAAAACCCCTTTATGACATGGAAAACTTGGAGTGACCTTAGACAATGACCCCCTAGACTATGAAATCAGTGATCATAGGCTAAATTGACATAAAATAACCCCCAACATGAATCAAAAGAAGCAAAGAAACTTTGATCCCTAGACCCTATGACCCTAACAGGAGCCACATACCAACCCGCTATTATCAAACTGGCCTCCCCAAAGTGCTCATATGACCTTGAGCAATAGAAGAAATATTACAACGAGGAAACCAAAGTTTTCGACAATCTGAATGGAGATGTGGGGTCACAGAAGGGGAAACCATAATCTCATAAAGCTAAGAGCCTGGACCTATCACAATCCACATGATCTGGATTTAAACAGGAACGCAACAAATTACAGATATAACCATAAATAGAGATATGCAACAGAAATAACACTTAATTTCATTAATATCAAATAATGAAATATGCTTACAAACAAAATGGAAATAATACTGGATCAGGGGATGGTAGCTCATCTATGAGAAGGAATGTGGTGGTTACATGCCTCTGCACTGAGTTACAATGAGGTTCAAGGGCCTTTTTATTATTTAACAATAAGAGAAAATCCTAAACAACGAAAACCCTAACCCGAGGAGATGTAACACCAAGAGTTTATGGGCATATATGTATTTATGGTTATATCTGTAATTTGTTGCATTCCTGTTAAAATATGGATCAGTGGTATCAGAGCGGTCTTCTCTTTCTTTGTTTTTCTTTGCATGTACCTAATGAGGTCGGGATATAAGGAGTTAGAGCTCGATCTGTATGAACCTTTGCAAGATCAACCTCGCAAACCCTGACGACCACCCATGGGGGAAGAAAAGAGAGACGAGGGAGCAAGAAATCCTGTCAAAATATTGCTTGAGGAGAACCTCGAGAAACAAAGGAACGCGATGATGGATAACTTTTCCCAGACCCTTCAACGGTTTCCCACCGGTGACACATCCACATCCAACAGCCACTTTGGAGGCTCCACATCTTTTAAGGTACAAGTAAACTTTGACATTCCCATATTTGAGGCCAAATAGATGTAGATGCCCTACAAAGATATTTTTCTGTTCGTGATTTTTCTAGCCAAAAAAATATTACTTTTTCTCTTCTCAAAGCCGACCCCCACGTTAAGGACTGGTGGGAAATATATTGTGCGCAGAAGGATGAAAGTACGACCTCACTGTTTTCAGCCGCTCCCACTTGGAATTTTTTCCGGGACAACATCAAGGAGCAGTACTACATTGTCGGGAGCTATGAGGAAAAATACATAAAGTGGACCATATTGTGGTAGGGAAGGGACCAAGATGTGTCAGAGTTTACCAATGTTTTGCATACCCTTCTCAGGAAGTTGGGTATCAAGGATTTTGAGAAACATTTGGTACTCAAGTATCGCAGCTGCCTACACAGATACATCTAGGACGAGATGGAGTTCCTGGACATCTCCTCGCTCGACACAACGTACCGATACGCCGTCAAGATCGAGCAAAAGTTCAAACAGAAGAAGAAAGACTTTGGATTTGCGAATCTGAAGCACGGGAAATGTTCCCCCAAACCGCTGAACAAAGGACAAAGCCAAGGCGGGACGACCCTAGACAACCTGCCAAATCCACAAGAAAATGACAACACTGTGAAGCCAAAGAAGGACACGGGAAAGTGGTGTGAGTTCCATAAGAGCTCCACTCACAACACAAGTGAATGTTGGGCCAAGTAGTCACTGGTGGCCAAGCTGAAGGCTTTGGAATCAGATGCATGTTCTGACTCTGAGTCAGAACCCGACAAGGGGAATGAAAAATGGAAGCATATTATTGATGTGGAGCCCAATGCCACCATTTCCACCATGAAGATATAGAAGGAGGAACCTGAAGATCCAGAGGAGGAGGAGCGTCCCTTCCACTCCTAGATGTGGGTAAAGGGTTCCCCACTACAGTTCATTGTCGATAGTGGGAGCCAAAAGAACCTCATTGAAGAAGAGGTCGTGAAGCGGTTGGGCTTACCGACCACAACACACCCACAACCATACACCATCGAGTGGCTTACCAAGGACATGATCTTCGCGTGAGCCAACAATGTCGCTTTCCATACATCATCAAGCCCTATACTGATGAGGTATTATGTGACATTACTCCCCTTGATGTTTGTGATGTATTATTAGGCCAACCATACTTTTGGAAGAGTCATGTTGTGTATGAGTCAAGGCCTCGCACTGTTATTGTTACCTTGGGAAATAAGTTGTAAAGGATACCAGAGGTAGCACCGCCTACTGCCCTCTCTTTGGTTACTGCAACACAATGCAGTAAGCTCATTTCCAAAACTGGGAAATTTGTTTTTGTCATGATATGCCCTCAGGGAAGGAAGAAGACGATGGCCACGACCTCCAGATAGGACCCCTCCGCATGACAACAATAGATGGACAAGGTCATGGAGGAGTACGAGGTTATCTTCACCTCCCCCGCAGGGGTACCTCTGCACTATCAGGTCAAGCACTCCATCGATCTAACCTCAGGTGCGTCATTGCCAAATGGACCAATCTATCGGTGCTCTATTCTGATGAATGATGAAATCAAGAGGTATATTCAGGAGCTTCTACAGAAAGTTCACATCCAGCCAAGTTCATTGCCCTGTGGGAGCATGACCGTGTTGGTACAGAAGAAAGATGGGACTTGGAGACTCTGTATTGAATATTAGGCGCTGAACAAGATCATTGTCCAGAATAGGTACCCGATCCCACGAATTGATGACCTTCTGGACCAACTCAAGGGGGAAAAATATTTCAGCAAGATCAACTTGAAGTTCAGATATCACCAGGTACCAATCGAACCCTCTGATGTGTGGAAGACTACCTTCAAAGCCAAGGAGGGCCTTTTCGAATGGTTGGTTATTCCTTTTGGGTTGACGAATGCTCCTGCAACCTTCATGAGGCTGATGGATGACATCTTGTAGCCATTCACCAACTCATTTGTAGTGGTATACTTGGCTGACATCTTGATCTTCAGCCAGAGTTGGGAAGAGCACCTCGACCACATCCGATAGGTTCTCCAAACACTGCGGCAACACAACTTGTGTGCCAATTTGGAGAAATGCACTTTTGGCATGATGCAGGTTCAGTCTCTAGGATACATTATTGATGAACGGGGGGTGCATGTGGATTCAACCAAGATCAAAGTCATTTAGAATTGGCCAGCCCCATCCACTCTGACCTACACAACTTTCTGGGTCTTGCCAATTTCTACTGCAGGTTCATGTTGGGGTTCTCTCATATCACTTGGCCCTTGAGTCAAGTCACCAAGGGAGGAGCAAAAGCAAAATTATTTTGGTTTGAATCTCAACAGAAGGCATTCACAGAGTTGAAACATCACCTCTGGTTTACACCAGTGTTCACATTACCAGACTTGCAACAACCATTTGATATCGAGACAGATGCCTCTAACTATGATATTGGGACAGTCCTTACTCAACAGGGGCATCCAATGGCATATCACAGTGAGACACTTTCAGACACAGTCTGAAAGTATCCCACTTATAATAAAGAGATGTACTCAATTGTGCAGGCCTCTCGATAATGGAAGCATTACATTTTGGTGAAGGAAACGGTCATCCACACAGACCACCGACCCCTGTAGTTCATACAGACACAAAAGAAGTTGCAGAGTGATCGCCATCAGAAGTGGTCCACATACCTGCAATAGTTCCATTTGAATATCAAGTACAAGAAGGGCAACACTAATAATGTTGCAGATTGCCTCATCTGACCACTGATCGTGACGTTAACCACCGTGCTCAACTCTTGTGGAAACGAGACTTCTAATTGGCCACTTCTCTACAAAAGTGACCCATAATTCGGCCACACATACCATACGCTCTTGGAGGGTAAGGAAGTTCTAGATTTTCACCTCCATGATGCTATGTTATGCCACCTGGGACACCTTTGTGTTCTGTCAAGCGAGTGTGCCAAGATGATTTGGGAAGCGCACTACAGTCGGGCCGCTAGGAATTTTAGGGTTGAGAAAATGGTGGCAGTACCACAAAAGTATTTCTATTGGCTGAATCTTCGACAGGATGTCGAGAAGTACATCAGATCTTGCACTACCTGCGTCATTGCCAAACTGACCATCAAGAAGCAAGGCCTCTATACTCCGCTTCGTACCCCTAGTCGACCTCGGGAATCCATCTCCATGGATTACATGTCAACCCTTCTACTAAGCATGGCAACGACTCTGTTTTTGTGGTTGTCGACAAATTCTCGAAGATGGCCATTATGGCGGCCTGCAAGAAGAATATCACAGCAGAAGCCATTGCTAAACTCTTCTTTGAACAAGAATGGGTACACTTTTGAATCCCACAGTCTATCATCTCAGATCGGGACAACAGGTTCCTCAGTACATTTTAGTCCAGTCTCTGGTCGATGTTGGACACCAAGCTCACTAAGTCCACAGCTTTCCATACCCAAACTAATGGCGAGACAAAGGTTGTCAACAGGATGATTGTACACATTCTGCGCATGTACACCTCAAAGCATCCACGCACATGGGATGAGAGCCTCCCCTATGTCCAACACAGCTATAATCAAATTCTCCATAGCTTGACTGGCCACAACCCTTTTTAGGTGGGCTTGGGATTCCAGCCACTATGTCCCATTGATGTGGCCATACCATTTGCAGCGACTCAGCCAGATTCGGCGCATGTCCAGTCCAAAGCCGACAAGGCAAATAACTTCATTGAGCACATTCAACACATTCGCCAATAGGTCCATGACATATTGGACAAAGTCAATGCTAAGTAGAAGCAACAGCATGATCAACATTGGGTGCCACACAATTTCCAGGTGGGCGATAAAGTTTGTCTACATTTGCAGAAGGGGCGCCTCGTTGGGCCCCATCGCAAGATTCGTCTGCTTTGATATGGGCCATACACCATCACCAAGGTTATGGGAGATAATGCTTTTGAGCTCAACATTCCCCCATTCCTTGGCCCGTACCCAGTGTTCAATGTGGATCGCCTTCGGCCATACTTTCCACCATTACTGGACACGTCTGACATTGAAAAACAACTCACACCAACATAGTTAATCCAGACTACATGGAACAAGATGCAACCGATTGGATCATGGACACATAGGTCAAGAACACTGGTTAGCAGAAGATCCAACTGTATCGAGTTGTCAAAGACTACCAACTCCTGCACCAAGGCAAATGGCTCACCAAGGATCAAGTTCAGCAGAAGTTTCCTCATCTCATGGAGGAACTCAATGCAATGGAGACCATTGCTTCCTAAGGGGGGAGGACTGATCTAGGTGGATATTGGTGGCCACTCGCCTATTCCACTTGGACCCTCACCATTGTTCTTTTAGTTTATTTTTTTCCTTAATTTTAGCACAATTTACTATTTTTGATAGTTTTTCGAGTCCTGAACTTCCAGAGCTGTTTTGAGGCCGCAAATGATGTTTTTATGGCAAAATGCCTCTGATGATTTCAAAAAATGTCGTTTAGGGCTTAAACATGGCTTCGGAAGTTCAGGACCCTAAAAACTGCCAAAAATAGTAAATTGTGCTATAATTAAGGAAACTGAAAAAAAACTGAAAGAACAATGGTGAGGGTCCAAGTGGAATAGGCAGGTGACCACCAATATCCACCTGGATCACCACAACAGCCTGACCCATCGAAGAATGGTTCAGATTATTTATGCTGATTGTGAACAATGACCAAATGTTGGGGCAGCTGCGGAGGAGTTTGAAAGTGGCCATCCTAGAAGAGGAGGTTGAGGGAGGAGTCATTTCTGCTAACTTACCCGAAAGACACACTAGGAGGGTATGAAGGAACAAGAAGAGAACATGAAGAGAGTTCAGAATTGATGCTCAGATTACAGGATTCCAGATCAAGGACACTATGCTGGATCTAGGCTCAGATGTCAACATTCTACCAAGGAAAACGTGGGAAGCACTGGGAAAACCTCAATTGACATTTTCACCAATCCAGTTGCAGATGGTGAACTAGTATTGTATCCTTCTGATTGGGAGACTGGAGGATGTAGAAGTGGATGTAGCGGGGGTGAAGACCCATGAAGATTTCGAAGTAATAGACATCATGGGAGACAAGGACCCCTACCCAACACTGCTCGGGATAGACTGGGAATTTGAAAACTATGTTATAATTGACTTGAAAAAGGAACTGATGAATTTTGAGGTAGAAGGGGTTAGGGTGATTCAACCTCTAGACCCATATCAGGGACCGAGATTCACAAAACCAACAAATGACAAAGAAGAACCAAGGATGCTAGATCAACTCTACAGACTAACAACAAGAAGAAGAGAGGATTACATTAACCCAATAGATGAAGGGTCTATCAGTTGGTGGGGCATTCAAAATTCAGAGGTTGTCTTAGAGGTTGCTTGGGATGATTGGCAACATAGTGGATATGAGATCAACACTAGACGTTGCGCCACAATCTGTTGGGTCAATTCGATTGGCACTGCGGTAAGGGACTTCCCTATCTTTAACGGGATAGATTCAGTAAATTCATTTCTCAACAAGATTGATGAAACTATTATTGAAGAACAAAAAGTACTGTTACTAGATGTCATTTTACAAGCGACACTGAAAATATGGTGGGGATTTCACTGCAACTACCTTTGTGAATGGGAGTAGATCAAAATGGCCATGGAAGTAAGTTTCATAAAAGCGGGGAAGTACCCTCAAGTTTTCACCAAGTACAGGGGGGATTCTAACCCTCGACAACATTTGGAAAATTGTAAGGATAGATGGAATCAAGAAGGAGTTCCAAAGGAGTTGTGGGTGCGTGGTTTTATACACACCTTGGTAACTTTTCCAAAAGCTTGGTATGTACAAGAATAAATAAGGAGAAAAACGGGGAAATGGGATAGTTTGGCTGATTAGTTTGTCAACAAATTTTCTTTCATAGACAACGATAGGAGGCTAACTGAGGTATTGCAGGTTGTCAAGTGGATTCTTCTCAGAACAAGTCAACTAATGGATGGGTGCATAGACCAGAGGACCTTAGAGAATATCTATCAGTCAAGGTATCCTGAAGCAATGACTTGTGGAAAGGTGGGAAAAGAGCCGGATGAGGATGAACAGGAGGAATTACGACATTTGTCATTCCACGAAACTGAAGGGGAAACGTACATCAAGGATGGACCTGTAACCGATGCGCCACACTTACTTCCACTGAAGTTGTGAAAGCATAACAATGGTACTAATGAAAAACCAAAGCTAGCCTCAATTGGAGATTATTGGGATGAACAAACTACAAAAGAGATTTTCGACCTCCTGAGAGAGTATGAATATTTGTTCCCTTCGTCAGTTGTGGAACTGAAAGGGATCAAGGGAGATCTAGGGGAGATCAAAATCATGCTAAAACCATATGCAAAGCCAGTAAAGCATCAACCTTACATATTGAACCCGAGAGTCAAGGACAAAGTGAAGAAAGAGATAGATAAGATGCTAGAAGTAGGGCTTATATTTATGGTGGATGAGGCAAAATGGGTGAGTTCGATTGTGAAACAAAACAAGAAAGGCGCTACAAAGATACGGGTTTATGTGGACTACCACAACTCGAACAATTCTTGTGTGCACGACCTGTTTCGTACATCATTTTAGTGATTAAGTTCTAGATAATGTAGCGGGGAATGAAGCCTGCTCCTTTATAGACGGATTCTCTAGCTATCACAAAGTCAGGATTGCTGAGGAGGATAAGAAGAAAACTATATTCACTATAGAATGGGGATCATATGCCTATCATGTTATGCCATTTGGTCTCAAGAATGCACCTGCAGTGTTCTCGAGAATTATAATTGTAGCCTTTAGAGATTATATCCATAGGTTCCTAGAGGTCTACATGGATTACTAGACAATCTATAGCCCGCTAAAGAAACACTCCAGTCTGCTCAGGATCGCTAAATTTGAAGAAATGCATATTTTCAGTTCCATTTGGCACACTTTTGGGTCACATAGTGTGCAAAGGAGTATGCAATATCCTACTAAGGTTGTAGTGATAGTGAATATGGACCCACTCACAAGTGTAAAACAACTCAGATCCACTTTGGCACATACCGGGTACTACAAGAGATTTATCCGCAACTACGCCTCAATTACTACACTGATGGAGAAATTATTGAGGAAGGCTGAACAATTTATGTGGTCGAAGGAGTGTCAGGCTGCACTCAACATACTGAAAGAAAAGCTAGTAAGTGCACCGATTTTGGTCTATCCCGACTAGAAAAACAGTTCCATGTCCACCTTGATGCATCAGGCATTTCTCTGGGGGTTGTTCTCGCTCAATCGGGGGAAGGGAACCTCGACCACCCAATTTACTTTGCCAGCAGAAAGTTATCCACAACAGAAAATAACTATACCATGACTGAGCGAGAGGCACTAGCAATGGTATATTCACTTCAAAAATTTAGACACTATTTGCTGGGAGGCCCGTTTAAGTTTTTTACTAACCATTCCACTTTGAAATATTTAGTGAACAAGCCTATGCTTGAAGGAAGAATTTGTAGGTGGCTGTTGTTATTCCAAGAATTCACTTTTGAGGTAATCATTAAGCTTGGTCGATTGAATGTGGGACCTGATCACCTCTCACAGATGGAATCAGGAGAAAGTGGAGGATCCCTGGATGATTAGCTACCAGACGTAGATATATTCTGGATTGAAGCAGTACCAGATTACCTAGAAGATATTGCAGCATTTTTAGCTATAGGAAAATGTCCAGACGAATACACAACTACACAAAGGAGACATATGGTCGTTCGAGCTACCGATTATCAATTGATTGTGGGGCAACTGTATAAATTGGGCCTTGATCACGTGTTGTGCAGATGCATCCTTCACCATGAGAGACAACATGTGTTATGGGAATGTCATTCAGGAGTCACGGGTGGCCATGTTGGAGGAAAATCTACCACAAGGAAAGTGTTGCAGGCAAGACTATGGTGGCCAACGATTTTCAAAGATGCGAAAGAATATGCCAGAGACTGCGATGTTTTCTAAAGGGTTGGAAGGTCATCACATCGAGATGAAATCCCATTGCAATCGGTATGTGCACTGCAAATATGTGAGAAATGGGCGGTTGACTTCATTGGGCCTATCAATCCGTCGACGCATCACATTCATGCCAGGTATATAATCACCGCAATAGAGTACATCACTAGATGGGCCGAAGCATCACTGGTAAAAGGAATATACTGTGGATAATGCCGCCATGTTCATATTTGAGAATATCCTATCCAGATTTGGGTGCCCCAGGAGTCTCACTAGTGATCATGGAACCCACTTCATAAATGAAACAGTTGACTCCTTACCTCAAAATTTAATGATACAACACCACAAAATCATCTCGTACCATCCTCAGGCCAATGGTACTTTAGAATCCTTCAACAAGATATTGGAGAAGGGTTTGACCAAGATATACTCAATCAACTAGGATGATTTGAACGAGAGGGTGCCAACGACCCTATGGGCATACCACATAAGTGTTAAGCGACTACATAAGCATACACCTTTCCAACTTGTGTATGGACGAGAAGTTATGGTGCCGATGAATTTTCTATTCCCAGCCTTTTCATTGCCCAAACCACTCATATGATATAGGAGGAATCAATTCAGAAGTGGCTAGATGAACTCTCGAAGCTCGATGAGGCATATTTCCACTAAATTGTCGAGAAGCAAAAGCATAAGGCATGGCATGATAGGAATATTAAGAGGAAATCATTCATAGTCAATGGACATGTTTTTCTATATGACAACAAGTTCTTGAAGTTTCCTGGAAAGCTACAAATGCATTGGTTAGGATCATTTGTTGTTGCAGAGGTAAGGGAGTCAATAGTAGTCAATCTTGCGCAACTGGATGGTGTATTGCTACCAGGTTGGGTGAATAGTGAATGCCTGAAACCTTTCCATAGATCAAACAATGTTACTCAGAATTGATTGGATCTCTGAAAGGAGACCATAGGTAGGAGTAGGTAAGAGTCGGTAGGATTCATTTAGTTGCATCGTCACTAGTCATGTCAGTCATTTTTTTCTCTGGTCAGTCAATCCTTTACATTTCCAAATAAAACTTCCATCAAGTTAGTCCCAGTTACATATGTTCTTCCACCACACTGCAACTGATTATGGCCAGGGAGGGATTCACACTAGCCTAGATTCCCATTAAATCTTTCCCATTATAGCAATAATTAATTCATAAACATATTCCATCACGATAACATAGTTACCCATCAAATCCACCTTTCCTTTTTCATTGTGTCATCCAAGTCAGGTCCAACTTAGTCGATGACAGGATTAACATGATTTAGTATGCATAGGGAAATTTATCATAGTAATTAGTTAGGAGGCCTCATCAGAAACGTCGTGTCAAGATGGTCTACTTAATTTGCATGGAAATGTTGAATTCCTCAGAGTCTAAAGCCAAGGTGGTAGAGTCACTATGTTTGCAGTCTGGTTCTAATTTCTATCGTTCTAAGATTATGTGCCAACCCCCTATGATTTTTGTTTATCAACGCTACTCCAGTATGACGAAGACAGTTGTATCTATTCCATAGTTTGGGTTGGATGAAAGAATTGGAGTAAGGGAGCCTCTTTACGACAAGTATGACAAGGCTGTTCTAGTCAACAACGATCTTTTAGATTCCATCTAGTTTCTAGCCATGAATGTGATGTATCCACAAAATCAGTCACAAAGGAATATGGGAGTCCAACAATCAAAGTTAAGAGTGAATTAATAGGAATCCAACAATCCACCTTACTGAATTTGAGGAGTTTTCTTGTGTTTGGAACGACTCTGGTAACGATGCAATGTACAAAGTTACTGGTTAGCAGAATGCATGGAGGATCGCTCTAGCTCGACAAAGAATACCCAATTCATGTAGTAGACATTCAAAGGCTCATGGGATTATCAGCGGGAGGAGAGACAGTTCCAACCTCATTCCAGACAAGTTCCAAGAGAGTGAAAAAGACAGGGGATGAAGACTACTACACCAAGTATGATACAAAGAGAGGAGGAAAGGGAGCATGCATAGATTTTATCAACTCCCCAAAAATTAAGTTTGCCTGCCACATTATTGCGTGGAAGTTGATGCATCACTTTTCAGAGAATGAGTGTACATTGGATACAATTTTGGTTGCAGAGCATTGTGCAGCATGTGCCCAACTAAATTGGTGTGCTTTCCTCCTCTAGGAAATGTTCGAAGCATGTGAATATGTATACAAGCAGTCCACCCATTTTATTTATGGCTATCTTGTTGTTGCTATGGAAATGTGGAAATGGTGCCCACCAGAGGGCTGGGAGCTAGCTCCCATCACAAAAGACTAGCCTTTAGCCCTCAAGTATGCACCTTGGAGAACTTCAATGGACCTGAGCAACAAAGAGATAAATGAGGCTTTGTTCAACGACTAGTACATAAAAATACTGGCAGTAATCAGGGCTGCGAAACAGGTTCTCAGGTCCCTACTTGATGAATATTCGACAGAGATTTGGTTCGGTGTTAGTCATGGGAGAAACTGGGTGAGGCTGCACTGTGTTCACCCCCATACTTTCTAAATGTGGCCCCAAAAGTTTATGATGTCAGCCGAAGCTTTCCACACATAGGTCGGGTCATGGCTAGGAATTGCAAGAGAAATTCAGGAAGGTAGACACATATATTTCTTTGACGGGATGGTACCTCAACCAATACCAGGAGAAACAATTATGGATTCTAGAAAATGCATGGCTGAGGAGGAGCTACAACCAGTCATCAAACAATTGAAGACGCAAATGAGCTCCTTAAAGGAAACCATCACCAACATCGGGATCTCAACAGGTTCGGTTTCCAACTTTCTTGAGTCTCAAGGTTTAATACAATATGGTCCTTTGATTACTGCCCCTCTAGTTGCTGCAATGCTGGTAGTAGGACCTCATTCATAGTCCAAACCCACCATCCCAAAACCCCGTAAATCAAAAGCTACCAAACCTCCAATCGGGGCCAAAAAGAAAAAATCAACCCTTGCCAGTCACATTATCAACCTCACCATTGAAGAGCCTCAATCCAATACTGCCTCGCCCATCATTGAAGAAATTCCACCCTCCACTTCAGTTGCATCACCTAGCTTGCACAACCTGTCCCCGCATACTGCATCCACATCCACCACTCTCTTAGACACTATACCCATTGGGCACTGTTGGGCACTGAGACAAACATGGAGGTTGATTATGTTATCCAGTCCATCACGATAGTCTCCAGCAGAGAAGTCGTCACTACTTCGATGATGTCTTTATTGCTAGAGCCAGGTCCACTACTGAGCATGAGACCCATCATTACACCGTCACTCACCACCACTATCAACTCAATGTCACTACAACTTCATATGTTTCCTTCAGTTACACCACTCTACATCTCCATCTAAACCGCTTCTCCATTGGCTGAACCGTCACAACAAGCTACCCGTCCCCATAGACGCTCAAACAAGTTCGTTGCTAGTGGGATACCCTTGTAGAGTTGGTTCCCAAATCCATCAACTATGCACCAGGATGATCTTCAGGGTTGGTCCTCAGCCCAACTATTTTTTTTATTCAGCAAGCCGCACAGAAGGCCGCAATGCTGCACAACAATCTAACTATCGACCATGAGAAGAAACAACAACAAATTGCTACACTCACAGCTAAACGTGATCAGCGTCGCCAAGATAAGCAACAAATCTAGGGGCAGCTAGAGTAGATCACCAAAAAAACCCAGGTACTGTCGCCATCCATTTCTAATGTTGTAACTAATGCCCCGAAAGATTTCTCAGCTTGCACACTGGTTGAATTCTGTGACCATATTCAGACCACATACCATGACTTGATCTCTACCAATCGAGAGCTTAATAAAACCCTCGCTGCCACAAGGAGTGCATTGCCAGACCTTGCAATGACATATGCCAATGATATTGAAGAAAAGATAACCACTGCAGTTATCCTCAAGGACTCCATTTTCAATGCCGCGAACGATGCCTACACCCTCCTGAAACAAGTTCACGACTCATCAGGTAGCCCGGCAAAGAAGAAACAAACAGTCCACCCACTCGGTGATCGAGTCAATCAACTCCTCATCGACGTTAGGAACACTAAAGACAAATATCAAAGGAAGATGCTCATGGCAGAGATAGACATTCTAGAGGCTCGCATCCAACATATCGAGGATGAGTTGGCTAGGACAAAGTAGATACTCTGAGATCTTCAGCCCCTAGTTCAAACAAACCTAACGGCAATGAAACAACTAAGTGAGGACATGGAAACACAATGGACTTCCTTATTTATGACATGAACAACCCAACCAGTGTCCAACACAACATCTGAATTGATCACCCAGGCAGCTGCGATCATAGAGATCCTTCAGGCAACGCTCAATGATTACAATCAATTTTGCTAGGTGACCATTGTTGTTGTCCCTGAATTGGGGCCTTCATTTAAAGAGACCAACCAGGAAGCTCCAACGGAAGCATCAACAATAGCACCAACAGAAGCATCAAGAACACCGACGACACTGAAGAAATATTGACTCGGGGACGAGTCAATGAACTGTGGTCGGGGCTTGTTGGGGCCTTATTTTTTGGAGAAATTAGGATGTTTTGGGGAGAAAGAGGTTGGAAACAAGTGTCGTAAATGGCTGGTTGGAAGCTGTGGAAATAACGGTTGAGGAAAGGGAAGGAACTAGAAGAATACTGGCAATTGTGGAGGGGTGGTGGGAAGAAGCAAATACAGTCGAGCGGGAAAAAAGCAAGGGCAGTCGAGGAATGAAGACAACCGAGCAAGGGAGAAGGAACTAGCAATTTAGGTTGGCGTGCAAAGAGAGGGAAGAAGAAGATAAAAGGCAGAAAGGAGAACCAAGAAGGGGTTGGGTTATTGTGTCGCAGTTGTTATTGATGATACTGTCCTTCTTGTGTTGTGTAGCCATGAGAACAGCTCCGTGTTTGTCCTTCCATAAGCTTGTATTCTACCTTGTTAGAGTTCTGGATGTTGAGGAATAGGCCTTGAGCCCGATGTGATGTACTCACCTTTTATATTAATGAGGAAGATTGCTATTGGGATCATAGCGTATTAACTATGTCTTATTCTGGTTCTTTAAGATTTTATATATGCACATGTTTAGGTAGTATTTCTGTTACATCATGTATGGATTGTTACGATCTGACTTCTTCAAAGAATGATTCAATGTTCCCTACTCTCTATTCTTTAATATGGTTTTCCCTGATACTGGATTCCAACCGTCATCTAACTAAGGTTGCGACACGCCTCAGGTGAGACTCCTTACCCTTCCCGGATAAGGAGAAAATGCCAGCGTTGTGTTAGACTACGACGAAGCCTTGTTGACCCTTGTGCCCGAACCCGGGGTCTCAACCCTGTTGTTAATCCTGCGCCAACAACTAGTGCCAGAGTCCCACCGAGGCTCACCAGCTACCTTTGAACCAAGTTCCTTGACTAAAATTCCATGGCCACCCAACCATAAATAGGGCCAACAAACCCTTAAAACACCAGGCTACCCAAATCCAACATAGGGGGTCACATCATAAACATGATGCATCCCAACAATATGGTTAAGTGAATAAACACACCTAAGCCAGTTTCAGAGTCAACCCTGTTACTCACTGACTAGTCAATAACTGACTAAATGAACAACTGATCCCCCCCCCAATCAAAATAAACTATGCTTCTTTATGTATGCATGGCCCTAACTTGCCATGTGGCACCCTCTAGAACCCACATGGGCTCCAGATGCACTTTTCACTAAAAATACCCAATCATTACCTTTTTCCATGGATTTTCATCCCCCATACTCTTTCCATGGAGTGGGACCTGCAACCAACCTTATTTTATTAATATCATAGTATGTATAAATTTGAAATGTCGGGCACAATGACCCCAAAAACATGACTAAACATAACTACATGGGCACACAGGCCACATAATAAAATATCCATCTCAACAACCTACTGTCAAAAATACATATATTTACATCACCAAAATAGGTGGGGGTATTATATTCCTCCCCCCCTCTTATTTTATGCACTATCCCTAGTACATCGTATATACAAATATACAAACATATACAATATGTCATTAAGAAAGGTGAGGGTATTCTACCCTCATGATTTCTTCTAGCTCCCAAGTTGCATCCTTAGGACCAAGCATGGTCCATTGTACCTTTACCATGCATATGGCTTGATTCCATAACACCTTGACCTTGTTGTCTAAGATTTGCATTAACTGAACCTGGAAGTCTCCCTTGGGTTCCACCTGAATCATTTTCCAATCAATAACATGATTAGTGCCATGGACATATTTCTTAAGCAACGAAACATGAAAAACATCATGAATATGTAGAGATGTAGGCAATGCAAGCCTATATGAAACAAGGTTGATCCTCTCTAGGATCTCAAATGGACCAGAATATCTGGCTGCCAACTTGACACAATTTCCCAATTTTAACGAGCTCTTCTTTGCTTTTATTTTCAAGAACACATGTTCCCCGACTTTAAACTCCTTGTTTGTTTTGTTCCTATCTGCATAACTTTTCTTCTAGACAACTTTCAAATTCTGTTTGATTTTAACCATTTTCTCTTCCATGTCTTGGAGAAATTTCAGACCCACCATAATTCTATCTAATGGGTTACTCCAACAAACGTGAGTATTACATTTTCTATCATACAAAACCTCAAATGAGTTGATTTTTAATGATGCATTGTACTCGTTATTATATGCAAATTCCATCAAATGGAGGTAGTCCACCCACTTGGATGGTTTATCCATCATGTACATTTGTAACATATCTTCAATTATTTGCTTTACCTGCTCAGTCTATCCATCTGACTCGAGATGACATGTTGTACTGAAGTTTAAATTGGTACCTAGTCCTTTAAATAAACCAATCCAAAAATTAGATGTGAATTTTGGATCTCTATATGAAATTATTGCCTTTTGTAGCCCATGAAGCTTGGCAATTTCCTACATACAAATATCTGCAATATTCACTGCTTTATGCATTGATTTTACTAGAATAAAATGAGTAGACTTTGTAAGGTTGTCCACGACAACCATTATAAAGTCATGCCCTCTTGTTGTTCTAGACAAGTTTGTAATAGAATCAACTGATACCACCTCCCACTTCCACTCAGGAATGGGAATTAGTCGAAGCAAACCAGTTGGGTGTTTATGTTCAACTTTCACCCGCTAACATTCCATGCACCTAGCTATATAATTAGCCACTTCACTTTTTAATCGTGGCAGATAAATTGCTTCATGATTGTTGTCAAAGTTTTATGGTATCTTGGGTGACTAGTGTATGACACCGTGTGCATTTCCTGCAAAATTATTTCTTTCATAGTTGGCACATCCAACACATAAATTCTACCTTTATATAAAAGAATATCTTTCAGGTCCATTTTGTAATCCTGGTATTTCTATTGTGTTGTACCTTGATGTAAATTGTTTTTAATATACATATATTGCTAGTCCAATTTTCCATCTTGTACAATTTTGCCCATCAAATCTATTTCGTAGTTACTAATGGTTGCGGCATGCATAACATGCACTCTCTAGCTAAGTGCACCAACCACTTGATTCTATTTTCCTTTAATGTATTTAAATTCAAACTCATGTTTTTCTAGTAGTTCCAACCATCTCACTTGTCTAGCATTTAAATTTGACTACTCACATAAATGTCGCAACACATAATGATCGGGTTGCAATTCAAATCTTCGGCCCATGAGACAATGCCCTCACATTTTGAGTGCGTGTATAATAGCTAAAAATTCCTGGTTGTGGGCAACATAATTATTAGGATGATCTTTTAGTTTTCTGGACTCATAGTAGATTACTTACCCATTTTGCATGAGCGCACCACTTAATCCTTCTTTGCAAGCATCTGTGCACACCAAAAAATCCACATTTAGATCAACAATTTTTAATATTGGAGCTCTAGTCAATAAAGCTTTCAAATGTGAAAAATCTACTTCAAACTCAAGTGTCCAATCAAATTTTACACACTTTTTCTGCAATGATGTAATTGGATATGCTATTCTAGAAAACCCTTCGATGAATATCCTGTCATACCCAACTAGGCCCATAAAATAACTAATTTATGTAACATTTTTTAGGGTTTTCCATTCTATGATAACCTTAATTTTCTCAACGTTCAATACTATTCCTTCCTCTAAAATAATGTGACCCAAGTAATGGATTTGTCTGTGGTAAAATGAACAGCTACTCAACTTAAAATACAACTAATGCTCCCTTAATACCTGCAGAACCAATTTCAAATGTTGTTGATGCTCCTCTTCATATTTATAATATATTAAAATGTCATCAGGAAAAACGATCACAAATTTATCTAAATATTCCCTGAAGACTCCATTCAATAAACACCTAAAAAATACCATTGCATTAGATAGTCGAGCGGGTACAATAATGAACTTGTAATTCCAATAACAAGTCTGAAATGTCATTTTGTTGATATCTTCTTCTTTAATCCACAGTTGGTGATACCCAGATCTTAAATCAATTTTATAAAATATTTTTTCCCCATGGAGTTGATCGAAGAGATCATCGATTCTCAACAATGGGTGTTTATTTTTAAGGGTAAATTTATTAAATTGTCTGAAGTCAATACATAAACGCAGAGTACCATCTTTCTTTTTAACGAAAAGAACCGATGCACCCCATGATGATACACTGGGGCATACATAATCCTTATTTAATAATTCTTCGAACTACATCTGTAATTCTTTAAGTTATAGAGTACTCATCCTGTATGGTGCTTTTGATACTAGAATAGATTATAGCACTAGGTCAATAGAAAAATCAATCTCTCTCTTTGGAGGTAATCTGGGTTTTTTTGCAAATACATCAACAAATTCATGAAGCACTAGGTACTTTTCCATATTAATTTGCGGGTCCATATTTGATTCCTTCAAATGAGTTGCAAGGATCTGGCATACTCTCTTAAAATTCTTTTTCAATTGCATGGTTGATGTGTATTTGATGAATATCATCCTAGGAATTCCTTGGGCATGCTTCTGTTGTCCCTATTCATCAATACAATTAAAAGACTTGTTGCAGCAATCAAGTATTGCATGATGCTTTTCTAGCCAATCCATGTCAATCAAATAATGATATCTACCCAGTGAAATTACATTCAAGTAAGCTATTGTTCTCAGACCACTCATATCAATTGGGAATTCCCTGATTAACTTTCTCTTCATACCTGTGGCTAACTGTACTAACCAAGGTTTGAAATGTTTAATTTTATTCAAATTAATTTTTTTAACTAGATTTACGTTAATATAACTGTGGTTGGCTTCGGAATCAATCAAAATAATAATGGACTAATTGTTTAGCTTACCTTCAACTTCTATCGTATGTGCTTGATGTTACACTTTTTTATTATCCAAACCTACATAAATTATGGGCATGCCCTTGCCCACATCATCCACAATAGTTGTTGCTTGCATGTTATGCATAGTCCTCATCTTCTCTGCCTTATGAGGACAATCTTTGTACCAATTGTTTCCTTTGCAACCCCAAAATTTAATAAGTGGAAGTTGAAGCCTCTTGCTTGAAGAATCACCCCTGCCCACATCATCCACAATAGTTGTTGCTTGCATGTTATGCATAGTCCTCATCTTCTCTGCCTTATGAGGACAATCTTTGTACCAATTGTTTCCTTTGCAACCCCAACATTTAATAAGTGGAAGTTGAAGCCTCTTTCTTGAAGAATCACCCCCTTCTGGCTAGTTAGAAGCGTGGGTTGTCTATTGGCCCGCCTAAAAATTATTCTTAAATGGAAAGGGTTTGAAACCCTTCTTTCTTTGCTCCATAAAATTCCTCTTTTTACTCCCCAAAGTTTTGTGTAAAACAAATCTATTTTTGTTTTGCTCGTTCAACTGTTCTTCCTTCCTCATGATTGTCTCGAGGGTTTTGGTTATTTCAACTTATCAACATAAGAGGATGGTGGTTCAATGATGTATATTTGTATTTTTAACCTTTTTATCTTTAATAAAATGGACATACCTTAATAACTCAATAAATTTTCCACCACAGTCTTCCATGGTCATGCGTCGGAGTTGGAGATCAAAGAATTTTTGCATTTTCCGCTCAAATTATCATTCTTATAAATACTTCCTTTGGAAATATTCTTTAAATTTCCTCCAAGTGATCCACTTTTCATCCAAGTGCTTAACTACCTTGAATTTCTCCCACCATAGATTAACCTTTCCCTTTAGATGATATATGCTAACTATGGCCTCCAAGTTTGAAGAGTAATTATATAACTGAATATATTTTCTCATCTCTAGCAACAAAACTTTTGCCTCCTCGCCTTTCTTGTTTTCTCCATTAAAGGTGGGAGGTTTGATTTCCCTTGTCTCCCCTTGTAAACTTTCCCTATCTAATTTTTTGCTTGGCTTTTTCACCAGTGACACAATAGGGTTGTTGTTAGACTCAGATGTAGAATAATCCCTTTTACTAGTCCTCCTTGCTAAGTAATGGTGCTGATGAACAACACTCCTGGAATGCCTCTCTCCCTTACTCTGGCACTGTGCTCATATGCTAGTCTAGACTCAGTTTGGTGGCCCAGTAATCTTTGAATTTTGTTCAAACTTTGCAAAATTTGATGATTAATCTTTTCTTACTCCTTCATTATCTTTTCATTGTCAGCTTTGTAGCTAAGCTCTTCCAATTTGAGACTCTTGACAAATTCTTCCAAATATCCACCCTCTAGTTGGTCCATCCCATGACCATTAGATTTATTTTCAGCATTACTCATGCTTATATTCGTAGCCCTGACCACTTCCTCTTCACTGTAAGGCCCTTGGGCATCTTCTGGACTCCTATTCGCCATTAGGCTATTTCTCCTTAAAATTTTCCTGTGAATTTCTCCCAAAATTCTTGTTGAATTCCAAAATTTGGGTTTACCAAGTTGTTCTCCTTGTCAATAGATTTCTATTGATTATATACTTGTGCTATTCTTATATTTAGGTTGAAAGTTTTTCCCTCTGAAAGTTTGCAACCTGTTTAAGTATTGTTTCCCCTTAAAAACTTTTGTAGCTTTCTTTTAAATTTTCCTAGAATTTTTGGCCTCAAACCAAATTTCTGGATGGATGATTGTATTCTACCCGAAGTTACCTTTCCAACGACAGGTCATATGCCCAATTCTGATTTACGAGCTGTAAATTATGGCCTTTAGAAATTTAGTCGATTTCCTCAATTCTTCGATGCCTAAAATTTTGTTCTTCTATATGTTCTCAACAAGCTTGTACTATCATTCTTTTAATTGGTAACTAAATGTACTTGCTGCATACAAACTCCTTTTTATTGCTTCTAGTTATTCTCTATAATTATCTCCTTTCCTAAAGCTTTCTCAAGCTCCTCATTGGAGGCAAACTCACTTTTTGACCTTTTCTTACACATACCCAACATGCTCACTTCGTTCACACCATAGCCCAAGTGTCCATATTTATATTTCTACTTTTTAAACTATATAAATATCTATATTAAAATTTTATGTTTGATATATATATATAAATAATTTAATTAATTATATTAATATAAATATAAATAAAAGCCATACCATTTTGAAACAAAAAAACTAAAATTCCAACGATACCCATCCGCATCGACTAAATGATGCACATGTGATAGTACTTTTTTTAAAAAATATTGGGAGGTCCCTCTTCCACGACGCCCAAACTCGAAGGTGTAATTGTATATTCAAAATCACATATATTATTTCAACCTTGAGACTGAGGTTCGATAAAGCTGACCCGACCAACAACACATTCATTTAATCAATGAAGGAGATTTCTAGATCGAACGTTAAGACGCTTTGAAAGATTTAATAACATTCTTAACAGGGATGATGGATGGAAGTTAAGTAGTTTGTAAATTTGTGTTTTTAATTCTATGTCTCTGTCTCTATTGGTTAATGTGTATATTCGTTGGACATTTATTACTTTGTTTTATTTTATTTGATTATATATATATATATTAATAAAATAATAACAAGTCTGTTATATATATATATATATTTGTATTATTGTCTTAATTTCTTAAGATTAATTTTAAATCAATTTAAAACTAATATAGTTTATTTATAGAAATTTTTATATCACATTTAAGCAAATAGTGATATTATTATTAGTCCCTGCCTGGGACTCTTAGCGATTGATTGTGCGTTGACGAGGTATTAATCTCTTGTTTGACCAAAAAATATTGCTCTACATCACAACTTTAACCAAAGTTTTCATATTACAAAATAATATAAAATTTATTATGTAATTTTTGATTGGACAACAAAGTTGGGGGTCTTATTGCGAGCTTCGCAGCTTTCAAGACATTATGTTCGGGGTAAAAATAAGATATCCAAAGTTTTCAGAGATGAAAAGTTTTTGTTATCCAAAGTTTTCAGAGATGAACATTTTATCAAAAGCACCACTTAGTTTGTCCTAAGTTTTTGCTACCTGTTCTCCGTGTCATGCATGCAGTGTCCTGCATCCTGCAAGTGCCAGCTGTTTGCATATGCAGAGGCGTCTACAGTGGTCTACAAATGCCTTGTCCGGATTAAGTTCAGAGCAGAGAGTGTGGAGCAGCAAGTTTGAGAAGCAGAGGAGTAGAGAGCGTCGAGTGGAGCTTCACCTTTACAACTTGTAAGTTCCCTCACCTTTACAACTTGTAAGTTCCCAAACCGAATGAAGCATTCCCCATCTAATGTAATATTCACCATAAAAAAATGTTGAATTTCTACAAACGTTTAACATGGTTATTTGATGGCATGTAACTCTTTGCACTGTTCCCTTCGTCTATTCATGGTAATAGTTTTGCTTCTATCACTCAAGCTTTCACTATATAAAGTGTTTTCTTAATTCATCAGGAATTAATTTCACTCTCATTTCATTATTATTTCTTTGCTATGTGCTTCAGAGGTGGTTTTTCTGATTTCATATTTAAGGATTGTCCATATGCTTATGTTTCTAACCTTCTATCCTAGCAGACAACTAGAAGAAAAAGATGAGGCACTAATGAAATGACTAGTGAAATCAGTACTTAAGAGAGGTGAAATGCAGCCATTACAATTTTATGCATTTGAAACTGGACTAGTTGTAGAGATTTTGTCATAAAGTTGGATTGCGAAAAACATAAAGAAGGAAAGATTTTTTGTTATTCTCAAAATGGTCTTAATATTTCTGTTTAGGAACTGACATTTTTTATTCTTTCACTTGCTGCACGTGGTGCATGCATAGCAAAGAATGCTACCAAATGTTCTTTAACTTTTTTTTACACAAAATACTATTTAACCTTTTTTCAATGTTATTTCAAATATTATTTATATGGTTATGCATTTATTGTTTTATTTAAATAAATAAATAATTGAAATAAAAATTAATGTAAATTTATATAAAAATAATATACATAAACAAATAATTGAAAATGATGCATGCCAACTCATTGCATGCAAGGCAGGTGTCGATGCCATTATCCCGTCCAGGTATATGCAAAATGTCAAGTTTGTATTTTCATCTTTGCCATATCTCTGAGTGCTTAAACAATGTAAGCCCTTTGTCCATTTCCACGATTATGTAAACGTTGATTATCCTTCAATGTATCCGCACAATGTCAAGTTTGTATTTGCGTCTTTGCCATATTTCTGAGTGATTAAACAATGTAAGCTCTCTGCACCAGAAGGTAACATTAAATGTCAAATTTATGATTTCTCTTTTTATTTAATTTGATCCTCGATTCATGAGCCAGTTCGATATTTCTGACATTAAATGCTGGCATTAAATGCTTGGCAGGGATCCCCGGATGAGAAATTCACGCAACTGCACGACGAGCGCAATCCTAAATTCGTTTCTGAAGTGGTCTCACTTTTCTTTGGAGACGCCAAGAATCTTTAGCCGATTTATCCAAAACGTTGTATGTTTTAATTCCCGATTAATTTTCCTGTTTTCTGTTAGACCTCTATGGAGTTTTGGGTATGGAGATTTCATTTGTATTTATTTCTAATGATTTTTTTCATATTTGTTTTGTTAAATAAATAGATATATGAGAATTGTTTGTATGTGTTACAGAGCTCAACAACCGATTGTGTACAAGAAAGTAGATGCCCATCTCAACCAGTTCAAGGGTAGCAATTCCAGGTGATTTCCATAACATGGTGGTTGTGTTGGCACTGCTAATTTTTATGTTGATATATGAGTTCCAGGTTAATCTCACATGAATTAGAAGTGAATGAGGCAGAGAATTATTTTTTCACATTGCTACTTTGTTATATTGATTAATTGTAACATCACATCATATGAGATACTTGGGTGTTGTTACTCAGATTTTCTTTGGACTTCATAGTTTCAGACTTTCAGTTATTTGGGTGTCTAAGAAATTTTCAAGTTCGTTTTGTTGAATGATGAGGAACAAAGCGATCAGACTCTGCACACTTTTCATTATTTTACCATTTTTATTTAGTTCAGGGCTAAAACATAACTCCATTTTTCTGAGAAATGGGTGTTTCCATAGTGGCCTGGGATGCCATCTTCTACTATCATGGTCTCTGTTTCTTATAGTTTTCATCTGTTTTGGGGACATTTTAACTAATTATTTGTTACACAGATCACAAAATCCAGCAAATCTAGCAACATGGCAACTATTGGAATCCAATAGCTTGTTCAATGTGATTGACTGCCTTCATGTACACAACAAATGCAAAAGTGATATGAATATGTTTCTTCAGATTATGGTCTTACTGTAATAGAACTATTTAACTTGCAATTTCCACTCATTTATCAAGAAAATGTACTTTCAACATTTTAAATTCCATTGCTACTTCAAACTGCGAAGAGAAAATTTTAAATTTCTGTTGTCGCTTAAAATTTTAGTCATAATGAGCTTGTTGTAAGCCATCTTGTTTTGTTAGTTTTTGTTTTTTTGGGTAATGTGGGTAAGGGTTCAGGAAAGAACGCTGGAAAGTCTTTATGCATGCGTGTTTGTATTGTTTCTGTTTCTGTCCTGTATTTAATTTAATTCAGAATAAATTAATATTGGATGATTGGAAGATGATAGCAATCAATTTTAGCAAAATATTTTTACATTTTAACATGTTTTTTTTGTGTTTTTTTACATTGCATATTACTGTAATACAACAATTTACATGACAAACAATTTACATGACAATAGACAAACAATTTACATGACAATATTACTGTAATACAACAATTTACATGAACGAGATTCATAACCAGCATTTTATATCATGTGAAATTAATTAATACTGTATTACAACAATTTACATGAATGAGATTCATAACCAGCGTTGTATATCATGTGAAATTAATTAATATTTTTACAGGGTTGTATATCATATGAAATTAATTAATATTTTTACAAATACATCATTAATTAATACTGTATTACAACAATTTACATGAATGAGATTCATAACCAGCGTTGTATATCATGTGAAATTAATTAATATTTTTACAGGGTTGTATATCATGTGAAATTAATTAATATTTTTACAAATACATCTTTTACAATTTACATGAATGAGATTCATAACCAGCATTCTATATCATGTGAAATTAATTAATAGGACAGTATACAATCCATTTGTGTTGTCCTTGCAGACCCCGGCAGGGACTACCACCACGACAGTGGCTCCTTGTTAATATTAAGATATTATTACATATTTTTATTATATATATATATATATATCAAATAATAATAATAATAATAATAAAATTAATTAATTAATTAATTTTCAAAAGTCAAATATAATTATTGGCTAAATCATTTTTTATCCTTTAACACTCCTAGTCATTAATTATTTTTATCCCTTAACGTTCTCTGTCATTAATTATTCTTTTGAACGTTGGATACTGATCGTTGTATCTTTGAGATTTATTTTAGCAATCTGTTGATCTTGCTCGTCAGCCTGGTCCTGATGATGAACCTAGATCGAGGTTCGAAACACGTCGAACAAAAATCCTTCATGTGATTTTCCGGAAGATCTTAATCAAAACTTAGACTCTGAAAAAAAAAGAAAATGCAAACATTATTCACAATGCATTAATCTTATTAGTCCCTGCCATCTGGCATCCGGCAGGGACTATAGTAATCGCAGGGACCCCGACTTAGCATTAGTTGACCCCTTTGCTTATCTGTTATACGGCGGTTAGAGCGCGGATATCCTAAGTTTCTAAAGCACTCACTCTTTCGCCATCCTTCGCCATCTTATTTGGCCTCTTCCCGAGGCGGAAGAGGCCCGAACATAGGTTAAATTGCTATTTACGCTAGTTTGATTATGCCTGACCGTTAACGGTCTCGTGTTAATGCTAGCATTAATCCGCTAACTTCAATCAGGTATATGCAATAAGGTATATGCTAAGGTTTCAGGTTTGGCATATTCGCACTGTTCAGGTTTGGCATATTCTCCGGCGGCAAGTGTTCAGCAGCATGCAGGCTGCATGCACCCCAGCTGTTGCATTAAAGCAACTTACAGCTGCCTCCACTGAAGCCGATTACCTCGTTTACAATGGCGTTCGATAGAGTCCGAATGGGGCTCATTGTGCCTTCTAGTATTCGGCTGCTCACCATTTTCTTCTGCCTCTCCTCCATTGAGAACGACCTCCATATCTCCGCCTCATACACCGCTTCCAGAAGCGCCATTATCTTCTTGAGTTTTGCCGTTGTTTTCGTCGCCTGAGGCTGCGCTTCCATGGGCACCAAATCATCACACAGGCCCATTTGGGCCGAAACCGACATGCTGCTTTATTCATGTGGAGAGCTTGTTGTCGTGGGCACCAAATCATCACAGAGGCCCATTTGGGCCGAAACCACCATGCTGCTTTATTCATGTGCAGAGCTTGCTGTCGAAGGCCCGAAGGATGACTTGGTTTTGGATTGCTCCAAGGCAGACCGTTCCCAGAACCTCTAATGCTCTCTGCAACAGCAGACCGTTCCCAAAACCTCTAATGCTCTCTGCAACAGCTATGTTTCTGCAGTGAGAAGCAATGAACAAGGTGAGATTTCTAATGTGAAACTGATCATAGGATTAAATTTTGGTCATCATAACATGATTACTTGATAGAATAGCAGTGGGTTTGGAAACAATTAAGAGATTAATGAGATTACCTGGACTAGAGATATTCCTGAGGCCTTGAAGGACTCGAGGAGCTGAGGCCTTGAAGGACTCGAGGAGCTGGGCTTTCTCAGGATTAGAAGCCGTGGATTCTCTGACCAGAACAATTGTGGGATGGCCACTAGCAATACTAGCTTTCGCAATATAGCGACTTTTTTGCTGGTATTTCCTGCAGTTCAAAGCCGTCAATGACTGTTATCCTTTCTATGAATTCCCAATATATGTATTCTGTTATTAGAAGTATGATCAAATTTATGTTGTTGAAGATCACTTTTAAATATAGCTTTTTTTATAACAGTGCTTTAGAGTCTAGACACCTACGCTTAAGAGCCTTCTCGAACTTTGTTTTTCCTTTCTAAGAATTTACACTTGTCGGACACCTCTGCTAAAGAGCCTTTTTCAAAATTTGTTTTTCTCTTCCAAGAATTTACACCTGTCAGCCTTTTTCTTGAATAGCATTGATCTGGTAGCCTGTTAACTTGCTTTGCCTGGTGACCAGAGAACAAGATCAAGAGTTAGATGCGCTTAGTGCGAGTGTTGAGAGACTTGGCAGTGTTGGTCTCACAATACATGAGGAGCTCATGGGACAGGTGAATTTTCTTGGGCATATTTGTTCCTTTGGTTATTAAACTGCTAGTACTATGATCTAATGCATTCAAGTGATCGAGTTCATCAGTGTTTGCCTATCAATTCCTGTTGATTTTAGATCAACATTTCTTAAAAGATGTTAAAGAAGTGAATCATGTCGACTGATGCGTACCACAAATCTGCCTTTGCCTGCAGGAAAGAATTTTGGAGGACCTTGACCAAGACATGGACAAAACATCAAATAGACTGGATTTTGTTCAAGTTAGTTCTATGTGAACACCATCGATTTGTTTCCACTCGAGTCTTTATCTAAACACTGATTTTCGTAAAATGAATCCTCGCATTCTCAATGTATACTACGTAATATATAAAGTGGATTCTCCTCTCTTTATATTTTTTGTTTGGTTCAGAAGAATTAAAAGACATCAAAATTAATGAAACTGAGCCTATAGGAATGTACTATCTGATTTATCTGTTCAGATATATATAGAGGGACATCAGAATCGGAGGCTACTCTAGGTACTGCTCTAAATTCAACCTGAAAGCATTACTTATCAAAATTCCTAATCCAAAACATTCTTCTGTGCAGAAAAAAATCGCTTTGGTGATGAAGAAGGCCGGAGCCAAGGGACAGATAATGATGATTGTGTTATCTTTGATCAAACAGAGCTGCAATACTATTTACAGAAAGAAAAGCTGAAAACACAAACCAAACCATACCATACCTTTGCAGGTAATGACTTTTCCATCCATGTTTGTGGACAAGAGCTTGCCTTCGCTATTGCAATGGTGATCCATCAGCTGAATTTTTCTAGTTCAGCAACGAGCAAGGCAAATCCTGAGATCTATGAGAACCCATGACTATGCAGATTGAAGTTCTGATCCTGTCACCTGTACAGATTCTCTGTTAACCTGAATTCAGTTCTCCACCAAACAAACAATATTGAGCTGCTTGCCCAGCAATATTGAATTGTTTCATAGCCGGGCTGATATGCTTCCATCTGTAATGGACACATGCCAAGATGTCTCAACAATTGTTGATATGCTTGCACGTGGAATGCCAATTTGTTATGTACCCACATGATCGAGCTTCATAATGATGAACAGATAGATCCTCTTGGCACATTGGCGAATTTCTGGAATTGGTTTTTCTTTTTCACTACGAAAGCTTTATAATTCAACTCTGTCTGAAAGGAAAAGAAGGCACACTGGTCGAAAGGAAAGGCACATTGGGTGGAATTCCAGTCTTTTTCTTCGGCTTTGAACGAGAAATATCGTATGTTCTTTTACGATGCGCGTGCTTTCCTGAGAATGACGACTGCTACATCCTTGGCAAATTCCCTGAGAGCAATAATGCGTGTAGGGCGTGGGGTGAGACAATATGTTTAAAATGATGTTTCTGTACATTTGTTAGTTGCAGAGCTCTAGGGTGACAGATGTCCCTGGGCCAGTAGAGTTATCATAATTCATAGCCCACGTGCATACCACTATGGTTCTCGGCTGGAGCATCAGGGAAGGCATGTATTTATCTATGCCTATTTGCTTGCCTTTATTTACTCTCAAGTACGATCCCAACCTTGATATTTTTGAAACATTTTACCACCCTTCTCTTTACTTTGGTGCGATTGTTTCTAGCGACCCTATTTTGACCTTAGGAAGTATGCAAATGTGCATATGCATGCTCAACCGAGCTCACCCGGTTGCATGATGCTTGCTCCAGTTCAAGTAAAACATTACACATTTATTCTTTCGGTCATTCATTTACAATTTTAAACTATTTCTTTAATTTATTTTTTCAATTTAGCTTTGCACTACTTTTTACTGAGTATATCTTCTCTATCTTCTCCCCTGATTGACAGGTGTTCAATGCCCCTCACAATGGTTCTTTACTGCAGTTGATGTAGAATCAACAAGAAAAATACATCGACTCGGTACTGGTAGGTCTATTCAACATGTCCTTACTATATCTGACTTCTGAAGGCAGTTTCTGAAGGCAGTTTCATGGGCTTTTCCAGTGAATCATGCAACACTTTCTCAGGCACTCATTATTACGAATGCTCTAGTTATCAATTCATTTAATCATTAAGGTAGTTAGCTTATTCAGTTGATGTTCTTGAAACCATTAGTTTAAGATATATTCTCTATTTATTTTGTATTCAGGGCTCATGTCCAAAGTGTCTCTATCTTCCTCCGGACACAATCATGTTAATGATAGTTATTCCTTCTTTAAACGGGGATATGGGTGTATTCGGCAATGAGAACGATTTTTTTTTTTTTTCTAATATTTAAAGATGACCATTTCTATCATAGAGAAATGCATGTCGTGAATCTTATTACATGTAGTCACTGTTGCTAATACATTTTTATTTCAAATGTTGCATTGTGGTATTCCATTTTTTGGTTTGGCTTATGTTTATTTTATACTACATTTTTCTCTGACTTATTTCTTATTTATTGAGTAATATTTCATGTTTTTCACTACCACAATTTCATCTAGTCCTGAATTTTTTTTTGAATTCCACCTTAACATATTATATAACTTATTAGTGTAAATCCGAGGAATTTCCTAAGAAATTTATATCTCGTAACTACATTGGACATACATGCGGTTGTTTTGCATATTTCATGTAAAGCTCTGTCTTCGTTTGCATAGCGAGGTCTCTCTATTACTCTGAATGCCACGTCCCGAGCAGACGTTTCAATGACTGTAACTATTATTGCTATTAGACTGTGTGGTCCATAATTCCATGCGGTTGTTTTGCATATTTCATGTAAAGCTCTGTCTTCGTTTGCATAGCGAGGTCTCTCTATTACTCGAGTTACAATCTCAGTAACTCACTGTCTTAGAAACTTCATCTGTTATCTGGTGTTGGATTTGTCATATCAAATTGCATTTGTTTTCAGTTTTCAGTTTTCTGTGTTGAGTTGAATTTGACACAGTGGCTTGACATACCTCCTTTGGGTTACTGATGCTTAAAAGAATTATAATGTACTATTCATAGCAGAAAACAAGAAGTTTCTGTCCAGAATAATTATGTGAGAGAATATCAATAACGGCCTTGGTCTTTAATTTGGAGCTTGTCTTTTCACATTTTTACTGTCTGCTAGTGTTAGTGATGGTGCTCACGACCTCGTCTCTCTGTAATTGTCCTTCAAGATACTTTATCGGAGACCCTAGGATTATTTCCAGTTGTTCCTATGGTAAGACACTCGTGTATTTTTCTTGCGGCAACTCTTTAATGCACTGGCACACTCATATTATAAAACTTTAGCTATGATAACTTTATATTCTTATAATTTTAACTTGTAAAAGTAACTTGGCAGGGACTTGCTGCGATGTAGCTTCCCTTGTTTTAATGTATAAACACCCCAATCCAAAACACTTTATATACGTTTATATTAACTCAACATGAATTCAAATTACCTCACGCCTGAAACGAAATTTCATGTATAGGATTATATATATATATATATATATATATATATATATATATATATATATATATATTTAGACTTTATTTTGAGATAAATTAGTAGAGAGGACACTTATTGTAATATTTGTTGATATTTAAGTTATTTTTGGAGTTTTGTTCTCGGGCTTATTTTGTTATATGTAATCAAATTTCCTTTCAATAGAAATATGATTTTTGGATTCAGACTTCTGTGATTCATATTACATTAAGAAGAGTCTTTTTGGTAAAAATCACATAGGAGAAAATTTTGTTGACACGTTTCAAACCAGCTAGTGTTGTTCATTATCAAGACCAGATGAAGATGTAGATCATGGCCCATGTTTAAATAGAGGGTGATGTAGAGGCCACAAGATCATATAACGGCTATAATAACGACTAGTTTATGAAAAGTAATATTTAAATAATAATTAAGATAAAATAATATTCCTATAACGGCTAGTTTATGAATAATAATATTATAATTTATAATAATTATTAAGATAAAAAAAAATATTAATTAAGAAAATATCAAAAAACATAAACAAAAACAAATAATCAAAGCCAAACAAAAACAGGGAACATAGTCAAAAAATATAAAGAGGAGTCAAGACTTGGTTAATGATTCAAGATCCTATAAAAATAATAATTAATGGAGACTAAAATCAAACCCAAGCAATCAAAGGCGGAGGGATAAATAAATTAGGGTCAACCAAAAATAAGGGTCTAAGGTCCTACAATTAATATAAGGACAACTTCAACTCTACCAACTCAGGTGTGCTCATCCTGTAAGGTGCTTTCGATGCTGGAGCTGCCCCTAACACTAACTCAATAGAAAAGTCTACCTCCCTATGAGGTGGAAACTCTGAAATTTCCTCAGGAAATACATCCTGAAACTGCTGCAATACTGGGTACTTGCTCAACACATCAACATCCTCAACCTCCTTACCCTTGTCACTGGAAATGTGTACTGCAAACATCACACAACCTTTTCTGCAACTATGCTTAGCCTGCATAGCGATAACCATCCTCACTGATGTAGGCTTCTTCTTTCCCTGCAAGGTCCTCTTTTCCCCACTATCATCCACACACTCAATGGCCTTGTCAAAGCAATCCACTTTGGTTTTGTGAAGGTATAACCAATCCATACCCAAAAGCATACTATACGAACCCAATGGCAATACATTCAAATGCGTTGTTGTAGGCATACCATTTAACTCAAATGCACAAGCTCTTACCCAATGGTGAACTCGCTTCTTTGTACCTGTAGCCAACTGTACCAACCAAGATTCTGCATGCACTTCTTTTCTCAAACCACACTTATCCACCAAGTCAGGATTAATATAACTATAGTTAGATCTAGAATCAATCAAAATAGAAACAACTTGATCACAAAGCTTATCGTCCATCTCAATGATCAATGCCTGATGACCCGCTTTCCTATTGTCCACAACTGCATAAATTTGAGGAATGTTATGACCAACATCACCAACTGTATGCACCTCCTGAGCACTGTAGATCTGGGGTCTACCACCACTTTGATACTGCAGACAATCCCTCTTACGATGATCCTTACCACATATCCAACATTGTAATGGTTCCTTACCACTGCCTCTAGCCTACTTCTCTCCATGTCCCTTCTCAGTTGTATTGAATCTCTTGTAAGTAATTGCATTATCTTTCTCACTCTTGAGTTCTTCTTCACTTTGGTGGCCATTTTACTTTAGCTTTGTCATTTCTTTTCAAGTCATGTTTCAGCTCAACTTTGCGCTTCAACCGCTCATAACAATGCTTCAACTTTCAGATGGCCTCCTCCAACGATCTTGGTTCATCAAACTCAATCCGGTTTCTGTATGCAACTATGAATCCACAGATGAATCTCTGAACCTTGGCCTTTTCCACTCTAAGGTAAGGCACACATCTCAACAACTCCAAAAAATTTTCAGTATATTCCTCATCTGTCATAGAACCCATCCACAACTCATAAAACTCCTTAGGTCTGTCATCATAATACCTCTCATAAAAGTACTTCTTCTTGAAGAGCCTTTCAAACGCATGCCAAGTCAAATCATCCTCATGTATGTCCTTGACATTCTTCACATCTTCCCACCAAATATCCACTTTACCTTTGAGACTGAAAAGGCCCTTATCCTTGCTTTCATGTTTTATGAGTAATCATGTAATCTAAAGAATTTCCTCATGCCAAGCAACCAAGCCTCCGCATCTTGTGATTTCTTCATCTCTCCATCAAAGGTAGGTGGCTTTTCCTTCTTGAACTCATCCAGAAAGTATCCCCTATCATTCCTCCTGTACGGATGATAATGATGACGATCATGATGTCTATCAGAACCAGAACTAGAGTAATAATTGTGTCTGTCACCTCTCTTATCCGAAGTGTCCAACATCCTGCCATCTCTAATAGGGTCAGATCTATCTTATCTATGTCTACTATGAGACTTGCTGCCATATGCCCCATTAGTTCTGTTCTCATGTCCATGGCTGATCCAAAGAGGTCACTGTCGTTGCAAATCTGACAAACTCTGAAGTAATATCACATTCACCTCTGCTTGTTTCTCTTGTGCCTACATGATTTTGTCATTGTCTTCTTTGCAACTCCTTATTTCTTCCTTTAGGCTTCTCAATGTGTCTTCCAAGTTAGAAGAGTGCCCCACACCACACTTCCCATCTGATGCATAGGGAGATTCTATGTAGTCTACCACCTTGCTAGCCATTTGATCTCTTTCCTACAAGGCACACTATGTCAGCTAAACTAAATCGCCATAAATCAACGTACCTTAGCATACCTAGGGAGGATACCTTGTCTTCAAGATCATCAAATTAGCGTGATGCATGTACAACATAACCATAATAACATATAGACATATATCAATAAGTGCATCAACGCATAAACATCATACTAACTAGGGCCCATTCATCAATGCAAGGCCATATCAACAATGCATGTTATGACCTCATGCATGACAACAACCATTACACCAGTATACACATTGCCTCATGCAACTCTCCACCTTCATAAGAAATGTCTAATCAACTACACATACGCACAACCGCATGTAGTCGAGCATAAGCGACCAATTCTTGTAATCAACCTACAAGACTTATGCATGTAATCAAAGAACCAAGAATGCAACCCAATGTACAAGGATGTAATCAAGCTGCATATAATTATATAACCAGTCATATACTCATGACGACGCATTCCATAAAATCGACATCAAGTTCCTCATGATAACCTTACTACTACCATGATCAACATGATGCAGTGCAACAAGCACATGGAATGCAAGTGTAAGAGTCACACACACAATTGACATGCATGCATGATCAACACATTCGCCTATATCTGTAGCACTAGATATGACCCAAAGAGAGTGTAACCATGCTCTGATTCCAATCTGTAACACCCCCTCCCAGGTCTACCCAAAGTAACTAGGCCAACTGGGGTAAACATTAGGCGAGATGCTACTACAATCAGATTCGACCTCCTATGTCACCTTAAGGAAGTGTAATTGACGGAACATCACATACAATCATCTAACATCATCAATAGAACCCTTATGAGACAAGTCAACCACTCAGACAACATGTCCCTAGGTCCCACTGTTATTATGCAGCTCTTAGGCCATAGTCGCTCTCATGCTATGGGCAAGGGAGGGACCAACAACCTAAAATTCGTTCTCACAGGCCTGCCTACCAGCGATTGTGGACCAGAATTGCCAGTTCTGTGTCAGTGACCCCGAGATTTAATCCACTTTTCTAGCCTAGAATCTTGGCCTCTACCCAAAACTTATTGTAACTTCCAGAATTCACTAGAAACATAATAACAATGCTGATCAATCAAAATTCACCCTTAGGACTAGGCCTGATCATCCCCAACCGGGACTGACATTCTGTCAAACAATTGGCATCAATGCAACCTACAGGTCTAGGATACAAGACAGAGCATAAACAACTGAGACAACTTATGAAACATAACCAGAAGGATCACCTCCTTCTCCATTGAACTACTAAATCATCAATTAGGTCTTTGTATCCATCCATTTAACAATTACAAGTAAATATATGAAATAATCATGACGTAAACCAATCAATAACCAGCATAAAACTATATAAATATCAGAGATATGACATCTGTTAAATCCACATATAAATCAGTGCAAAAGTAAGAGAACTTAGCTTTTATTAATCATAGGCAAATCCAACTAGGTTCACGACTTCCACGTACCACCTGACCATAGACATGGTTGAACCAAATATCTCTTTCAGCTAGTCACCTCCATGCCATATTCCAAGCATGAATGTGGGATCTCATAGAACAACCAAGGGAATCCAAAGTTTAAACCACCTCCACCCTCATCAAACTGTGACCACACCAAAACCGGTGCTCCGATCACAACTGAACAGAACTTGGAAGGCCATATGGAATCCATCACTATCCTTGAGGATTTTTTCATCTCCTTGTCTCCCAGGATTTACCGCAATCCAAACCCGGATCGCTAGGCCCTAAACTGTGACATCTACCTCAGGATTTACCGTGTATCCCACCAAAACCAGTCAAGGGATTCCTAGGCCTTTGGGAATGGAACTTGAGACCACCTCTGCCCTAGATTCCAAAATCCATCTGGCAACCAAAGCTCAAAAACTAACATAAACATCCCAACATACCATGGCATCCGGGAAAAGACAAGGCTAAGCTGAAAACCACTGTCATAACTTGACAAAACCATGCCACCGACAGTAAGAGAACCATACACCAACATGCAAAGCCATGCATGTCCAAACCAGCTAGGAAATCACACATGCAAAAGTTTACCTGCAAGTATTCCCGTTGAAGCTGCTTGATCCTGTTTTTCTTCTTTGATCCTTGCTTTCCTTTCCTTTCCCTTTGCTTGATTTTCCTTTCTTGATCCAAAGCTAGAATGCTCCAGGAAACTCTAAGTGATCAAGAGTGAGAGAGAGAGAGAGAATAATGAGAGAGCTCCAAACTTGAACTTGACAAAAGCCATGAACTGATCCTCAGAAACCTTTTTATGCATGAGGCCTCTAATTTTTTCATTTTCCATTATTTTCCTTCAATTTCCTCTTCACATGCAACTTGTGACCTTTTACCTTCCTTTTCTCCTATTTTCCTTTATTTTCATAAATAAATGTGCTAAAATGCCTTTTTGCCTTTTAATGCCTTTGCCAATTTTCCTTAGCCAAAACACACATCTAGTGATGCCCACCAAGATATATTTGCCCAACATTCAACTTGGAATACGTGTCCGTTACCCATGGTCTTATTTTGCCTTTATTAACTTTTATTACATGAATTTTTCACCAGGGATGTTACAAAGATCCATGAACAAGGTGATGGAAAACCAATTGTGAATCTCCCAACACCACCAAATATTTAATGTTTTCTTATTTGGTCTGAAGGAGCCCTTGCAGTAATCCATATGCCTCTGTTGCATTATTTATGCAATTGCCTAAACCCCAACGATACTCAATTTCATTTTTTCCATCAAGGTTGAGAATAACCTTTCCCACTCCTGCCACCCCTAGATTATGCTTTGAAGCACCATAAAAATTTAACAAAAAATATGTTTGATATTTATTTCCTCCATTTATTCATTTAATCTTGACCTAGCCTCAACTTCCACCATTTTGTAGGCCTTGAGTGAGTTTTCTTGCTCCTTGGAAAACCGAGAATGAGGATATGAAGTTATTCATTTTCTTGGGAATCCACATTTCCCATATCATTAGGGAGGGAAAATTTCTTCCAATGTTATACACATAACACTCAAGCTCTTAAGGCTATAGAGTGAGGGTGATCCTGCTTCTCATTGAAAATGTTGTCATTTTGAGCTATGTAAACCTTCCAACAAACAAATTTTGGCAGCACTAACTATATTTGCTTGAAACAACTATTTCCTTTGATTTTTCCAATGTAACAACCCTCCCAAGAAGAGAAGAGGTAGGTAGGCTAATTAGGCCATCAAATTCTAATGATGAGAGGAGCAAGAGTGAACTCCAAAACTTCACAAACAAAGGAATAGTGAGAAATAGATGAGTAATTGTTTCTTCTTGTCTCATGCATAAAGGATAGCATGAGGGGCCAACCATTCCTCTTTCTAAAGACTCTCCATTGTCAATATTTTACCATGTGCTAATAACCAACAAAAAGAGTTTAGTTTTGGTGGATAGTTGGAAGTCCAAACTTGTGACGAAAAGTGAGACTCTGAAGGAAGTCATGCTTGAAAACGTAAAACAAAGTAACCTTCTTAAACCATAAATTTTGAGTTCTACCACACACAACTAACCAACAATGACATCAACAGGCTAACTCGAGCTAAGAGATAGTGTTGAACACAACCTAGGTCCCAACAAATCCACGAGCCAGAGCTATCCAATTTTGAAATATCTAATAGAGTAAATTTTCTTTATAACAACCAATCTCTCAAGGGGATTAACTCCTCGGGAATTTCCAAAGCTTGCTAATTAAGGATTCTATCTAACCATGGATTTATTAACTTCCCATTCCCTCCAATATATGGGAATATACTCTTTAATTAGATCCATAGATGAATAGAAGAGCTTCTAGACGGACAAGCCCCCTTTTGGAGTCTAGGGAGCTTTGAGGCTGAAATATCGAGTTTGTTGAAAGTATTTGCATTGCAAAACTTCTTTCCACTAGGAAAAATGATTTGAAATGTGTCTCCACACCAAATTGGCACCTAATGTAATATTCATAAGGGAGGAATCCTGGATCCCCAGGCCACCATGATATTTTGGGGATTTTACCACAACCCATTTCATGAGATGAAAATTTTTATGGCTTTGCTTACCACCCTTCCGTAAAAATTTCCTCATAATTTTAGCTAGTTTGCTAAGAGTTCCAACTGGTGCTAGGAGAGTTGTGAACTAGTAAAGAGGAAAAATTGATAATATTTCTTTAATAAGAACTTTATGCTTAACTAAGTTCAACCAAACCACTCCCCACTACTATAACTTGGACTTGAATTTCACAATAATTCCTGACCAGGTTGGCAAGAATGGGATTTTAAACAAATTAGAATCCCCAAATATTTGGAATCTTTCTAAGAGGCTATAAGATGAAACCCAAGAAGAAGACCCAATTATTTATGAATAAGGGGGCTAATATTCCAAGAATAGATATGTGATTTTATATGATTAATAAGACCTCCAAAATCCAGTAGACACTGATTTAGAACCCACTTGAAGCACTTTGTAATAATTAATGAGGCTTCTCCCAATAAGAGGGTATTATTCGCAAATTGGGAGTGATTTGTATTCTTGATGCCTATGACATATCTTATACCTGGAAGGTTTCCATTCCTTCATTCACATTCAAGACGTATGCTTAATGAATTTGTAACCATAAATATATAGAGGAAAGGTGACAAGGGGCACCCTTGACAAATCCCTCTTGAGGATTTAAAAAAGTTTGAGGAGTGACCATTCACCAAGGGGGAGATCCAAGGGGAGAAGATACAAACCTTGACCCATTTTATAAATTTCTCCTCGAAGCCAAATTGAGATAACACTTTAATAAAAGCCTCGATTGAAAATATCAAATCCATTTTCTATATCAAGTTTGATGAGCATACCTTTACCCTTCCTTATACTACTCAAATGTACTGCTTCTTGGACCAAGACGATATTATATATTATGTGCCTATGGCCCACAAATTTCCCCTGATTCTCATAGATGAGCTTGGGAAGGAGAGGCTTTATGCGATCTGCTAAAATTTTAGAAATTATCTTATATGGAACATACATAAAGAGATTGATTTATACCTGGCAAAAGAGGTCATATTGATTTCTTTGGGAATCAAGCAATGAAGGACATGTTAATCCCTCCTCCCATATAATCATGATTGAAGATGTAATACAATAGATGAATCAAATTAAACTTAATTACATCCTAATAAGCTCGATAAAAGTGGGATGAAAACCCATTTTGACTTAGAGCTTTGTTTGGGATTAAAGATTTTTTTTTTTTTGATATCCTCTTCTATAATGCTTCACAGTTGGTCCAAATTGTCATCTTCAAACACCAATTTTGGGATTTTATCTAACAGACACTAGACAACCTCTGAATTAGGTGCAGGCTCGCAAGAGTATAGTAAATTGAAGTAATAAAAAACCGCCCTCTGGATCCCCTTGAAGTCCTAAATCTGCACTCCATCCAAGCTAACATATTTAATATTATTCCTCCAAACTCGTGCCTTAGCTAGGTTATGGAAGAACTTAGTGTTGTGATTGCCAGATAGAAACCATAAGTTGCGAGAATTGAGGTGCCATTCTTCCTCTTCTAATATGAGTGCATGATGTAAAGCCTCAAATCCCTCTTACTTATATTGCATAATCTCTTTTGTGACAACTTCCAACTCTATTTTATTTTGAGCTTCTTCCAGGTTTGATTTATGCATGTTTATTTTGGCCCCCTATCTTCATTATTTGTTTTTATCCATTTCTTAATGGATAACTTCATATTTTCTATTTTTTTTCCCAGATGGTAATTAGAGAACCAATTTCCCATATGTTCCATGTTGCCTTTATCAAATCCAAGAAGTCGTCCCTTTCGATCCAAAGAGGAGAGAGTCAGAAGGGCAATGACCCATAATTAACTGTATGTGATACTTCAAGAGAAATTGGTCGATGATCTGAAATTTCCCAAGGAAGAATATGAGAGGAAACTTGAAAGCCTTGAGATAAAAGGAACATGAAACTAAAAATATGCCTAGGCGAGCTATAATATGCCCCCATCTAGATCTGTGATTATTCCATGTAAATTTGTTGGCAGTGAGCTAGATATCCATTAGATCCAACAAAGTAATCAAATCTTCTAAACTTTCTTGAAATTGATCTCGGATGGGGGAGCCTCCTTTTTTTTCCCAAGAATGGACGGTTATATTAAAATCCTTTGCCATAATGCAATCTTGTCTCTGAGGTCTAGGACATATGCCCAACAAATTATCTTTTATCTATATTGAACAAACACATATACATTAAAAACATTACACACCTTGTTTGATGGGAGATGAAGCAATGAAACCACCAATCAATGAGGCACAAAATGTGAGTCAATAAACCTGAAAACAAAGTTAGAGCAAATTGGATAGATCCCCCTTGAATCCCCATGCAATCCAATCACCATAAGGTCATATTTCTTACATAATTTTGACAAATTTTGGAGGGAATCTCGTTCCCCCAACTTCATCTTCTAGAGTAGAAGGATTGATGACATTTCCTTTTTTATTAGAAATTTAACTTCAAACATCTATTTATCAAAACCCAACCCCTTGCAATTCCAGGAGAGTAATTTCATTATTTATTGTGCAATTTGTTTCCTCCAGAATGGATGCCAGGGCCAATTTTCTTGACATTTCTAGTGATATTTTTGGATCGATCAATTATTAGCTAGGTCCCCATTTCCTTATATTTTTCTCTTTTTTTCATTTAAGAGCTAATGTTTGTCTTCCTCCTTGCTTTTCTTTGTGAACGATCTATTTCCTTTTCATTGTCTACATTTGATTTTTCATCTACAATGCTTGCACACAACCCTTCGCCCTAGGATTTAAGGGCCTTAGGGGGGTGAAATTCTTCTTATTTTGAATCCAAATTCTCCCCTTGAGTACACATAGGGGCATCCTCTAAGGGAGGAATCCCTTTAGGTGCTACAGGATAATAGGGCTTAGCGGGGCTTGGGGCCTTCCCTGTTATTGTTGTAGTGTAGTAGCTGGAGTTTCCCCTTCTTCCAACAACTAATTCAAGATATCGAAGTTATTGCTTGGATTTAGGGATCTATTATTATTACTATTATAGGTTCTATATCTAGGTGCTGACCCTTACATTTTTGGAGACATGGGCCCTTTCCCTTTCTGTTTAGCGGTCACTTCAGGAGGAACTTGGTTGTTTGTCCTTGTGGGACCTCTTCTCCTTTTCCGTTGCTGCCATTGCTCTCCATCATTAGGATGCTTTAGCTACTCTTTTTCCTTCTTCTTTCAATTGCATGTGAAATGACCATATTCATGGAAAAAATTGCATTTAAATGGAAGTTGATCATAATCAACTTCTGCTATGTGAGATCGATTGTCTAGGTTTAGATTTATTGCTACCGGTAAACCCTTATCTAAGTCCATCTCCACACAGATCCTCACATAGGCTTTTAATCCTTCTTGTGGCTTAGCTTGGTAAATGTATTTTCCAAGGGTATTTACTATACCCCTGAAAGTTTCCTCATTCCAACAATGCAGCGGGAAGAAGGGAAGCTTGACCCATATTAGGACTACTGCCTAAACATCACATTCAAGATTAAAATTTGGACTCTAGTTGTCTAGATATAAACCTTGGGCCCCCATGAAGTAGAGGCCATTCCTGAAGATGAGATCCTGGTATGATTTGTCTTCAAATAGGAAATTGTAAAACCATTGTATGCAAAATGATGTTGAAACCTTATTTTTAATCTTGGGTATCCAATTCTTATCGATCCATGCCCACAAGGATTTCAAGGAGGGCCATAAGCCCATAAAATGACTAATAATCCCTCAATCTGCAAGCTTTAGGGCCATCGATTTGGATTGAGAGGTGTGAACCTCAATATTTGGAATGTCATCTATCTTCTTCACAAATTTGGAGGATTCAGCATTTTGGAAACACGACCCTTCAGTAACAAGGGCATTGAATGCCACTATGTCTGGAGGGGTCAATAGGCGGGTGGAGACGAGGGCCCTCTCGAACCTTGATCCATATTAGACAAATAGAGGAACAATGTTGGAAAATATAACTATTTTTGGTCTTCAGAATTGTCAACGTACTCAAATCATTATGTATTTTTATGTTACTAGAAAAATAAGAAAGAAAAATGGTATTTTAAAGCATGGGTTTCATGCTTCATTTTGATGGTCATCTAGATAAAGCATGTTCTCCATGTTTCTAGGGTTTTTCATGTCAAAAGAATATTTTTCTTGAGTCAAGAGAATCATTGTATTTTGTATAAGACCCTATTGGGCAAGTTGTAACATGTAAAAGTTAATGTTTTTGAGTCTAGAAAGTCCCATGATCCTTCAAGCACGAGTTGGCCTTAGAGAAGGACAAGTCGATCTAGAGAGGGATATTCAACCTCTTGGAAAGGCTATATATAGAAGGAACTCTGACCTCATTTGGCACTCATATACAACAAGTTTGATTTGCAATAGAAGGAGGACGAAATAAGAGTGAAGAGACAAGAAAAGAAGGAGAAAAGCAAAGCGAAGGAAGAAGACTTTGATTTTGGGCTAATTCTCTCTCACATGTGTGAATTAGGGCTTATTTTCTACTACTAGGGGGCTGAAAATTGCAGGTCAAAATTATGAAGTTACTTCACGTCCAATTTTCTTAGATAGAGGGCCAAAATCTTTGATTGAAGCAGGTTTGAAGAGGGTTTACTCTTGTTCATTAGAAGCTGATTTTGTTCATGAAGTGGTTTTGTTGGAGGGCTGACTTGGTGCTTGGAGGAGGACCTAGTCTAGGGTTTGGATCTTGGTTTTCTCATTTGAAGCATATTCTATAAGAAGAAAAGAGATTTTTTGGGATTTCCCCTTGAAGGGGTTTTTCCTTGGCTTGGAGCCTAATACTTGTGTCCTTTGTATTTATTGTTTTTGTTCTTGATAATTGTTTGATGAAAAGATCTAATAAAGAAACATAAGAATATAACTAAAGTTCACAAGCAATTTTTAAGGTTAAGGAGAATTTGAATGAATAGCTTCCCTACTACATTCTCCAACATGGTTTCAAAGCTAAGGTGCACAAGGCGAATAGGAAGATCATCTTGAATGGTTTGCTTGTCAAGGGAATCATTTTCAAAAGGACACAAAGAAAGAAGAAGAAGTCTTATTTACCTTGAAGGAAGGACACTACATCAATGGTTTTATCATCTCAAGAAGGTTCAAGTTATCATTGAAGGGAGGAAGGACAAGTTCTCGTTGAAAGTCTTGTAGTACACTCCATCATCTTGAAGAAGAAGAAGCATCAAAGAATCTTGGGATCACCATTCACTCTTTGAAGCTGTTTGAAGACATGATTGTTGAAGGCAACCTAGAAGTCATCATTCTCGGGCATGTTTGAAGTCTCCTTGAAAGTCTTGAAAGCATCAAGATAGTTGGAGACATCATTAAGAAGAAGGACTCTTGGTTAACAAGTAAGTATTATATTGTCTTCTGTCTCAATCTATAGATCATATGGCCACATTTTGCAAGGAAAGAAACAAGCTTATTGGATTAGAAACTTCCTAGCATGGAAGAAAAGGATTGACTTGACACTCACAGAAATGAGGTCATGGAATATGTCCTTGTTGAAGTAGTTGTACCAGATAAAGAGAAGACTCAAGAGTTGGAAAAATACAAGAAGGGAGAAGTAAGAGCACAAAGGATCATTGTTGAATCTATAAAAGATCATATTGTTACCTTTGTTGTTGATTTGAAGACATCTAAGGCTATGTATGATAAGTTGGTAAAGTTGTACTCCATTACTACATCATGTCAAAGGATTTCCTTGAGGAATCAACTATATAGAATAATGAAATAAAAGGATGAAGACATGGCCATCTATCTTATGAAGATATCAAAAATAAGAGATCAGTTGCAAGGGCTTGGGGAGACTGTTTCCAACTCTAAAATGACCATTTGTGTATTGAATGTTTTTCCACCTGATTGGAGCAGTTTTGCAACTAGTAACTACTCTAAGAAGGATACTATACCTTTTGATGAATTATGGGCTCAATATATCTTGGAAGAATCTACGATCAAGGCAAGGAATGGCACTGAATCAAATGAAAGGTCTCAAGCCTTTATTGTTATGACCATGAGGTTGAAGAAAGGGAAGTTTGGAAAGTCTAAGAAGAAAATAGATATGTCCAAGGTTCAATGTTTTGGATGTAATGAGTATGGACACTTTAAGAGGGATTGTCCAAACAAGAAAACATTAAAAGAAAGAAAATAAGTGAAGCTCACATAGTTGAAGAGAAGGGAGAACCTGAGAAGAATCCAAAAGGAGAAGATCCCAAGGATCTTTACTATTGAAGGAAGTCTCATCTATGTCAAGTTCTATATGAAGTTTATCTTCTTTTATTAAGTACAACGTACAGTAGCATGCATTGTTGTATACTCTAGAAGAGTCTTGGTTTTGAATGCATGGCATCATAGAAAGAAGCATGTGATAGTAGAAGAATTAGATTCTACTTAATTAAGTTGCTTTGGTAGGAATCATATAACTTTCAAGAATGAAAAGATTTGGGCCATATTGCGTATTATTGTTCATCCAAGCATTTTTTAACATATTGTTAGAGGTAGTCATTTTGCAAAGAGGGATCATCAAGATCCTATAAGAACCATCATTTTGGAAGGTTCTTGAAGGAGCATTATGACATGAATAGTATATATTCCATCTAGTATGGAAACAATACTCTTGAAGGATGAAGGAATGCAAATGGTCAAGTTGCAGTATGAAGGGCATAATGAAATTCTTTCTACTCCTAGATAAAGAAACTATCTTCAACAAGTATAAGAAGCAGGCTCATTCAAGAAAGGATGGCTAGATGGTTGTTTGGAAGCAAAGGTATGCATATTTTGAATCTTCTCTAGGGTAAGGTTCATATCTACAAGAATCATACAAGAAGAGTTGGTTGTGAGAATTTTCTTGGCAAGTCTTCCATATGGTTACATGATGCTTGAAAGAAGAAATTTGACATACTTTGGAATGGATAGAGATCAAGACTCTCTCACAACATTGCATAGGACATTGATCAACATCAAGTATAGTCTTCAAAAGAAAGAAAGGGAGTTAACAATAACAACTCCAAGGAAGATATTGTAGCTTGGTAATCAAGTTCGATCCATGGGCACTCTGACTAAAATGAATGCATGAAGAAATATTCATGTGTAGATGAACCATGTGAAAGGATGTTGATATCAAAGAACTCAAGTAAGTTGATGCTTTGATGAGAAGGCCATCATGATAAGGTAAGTATGATATTAATATTTTGATATTGGTTATCTAGTTAATGTATTGTTTTGCTACCTGGAAAGATATTGCATGAATGCATGATGACATTTGAGGCAATTCAACTATGATGTTGAAATCAATTCAAAGAACATATGGATTGAATATAGTTTTGGAAATTTTATAGTCAAGGTGTTCACATCATCACCTTGGGATTTAAAGGTAGCAATATAAGAGGATAACCTGATGTTCATGAAGATCACTTTCATGTTTAAGGGAAGTTATGGTTAACTATATTTTTGAAAGGCTCAATATAATGCCTCCATTGATGATATCTAGAGGAAATTGATATGCAAGATTGATGGCCTGAACCCTGTCACAAGATTGAAGGAAGAATGGTTCCAGAAAATCCTGGAAGAAAGAAGCTCAACATGATGAGATGCAAAGGAAAGAGGGAGCCATGCAACTATCCCCATGAAGAACTGGTAGTTGATACATTTATGAAGACACACTATAAAGCTTGTGATTATGACTTCCAAATTAAAAGGAAGTGAAAGAATATCCTCTATGTTTCAAATTTAGTATGAAGTCTCCTTAATATTTGTGAAGGAGCAAGGATCTATTCCCTAAATTAAGTGGGAATAGGGATCTCCTCTTTGATTGAGAGGGAGTGATGATAAACATCACATTTGTATTCTCTTCTTCATGTGCCATATACTAGGCTAGGACAACAATCGTACATCTAAGTGAAGGCCATGGAGGGAGAATGGAGAATGGAGGATTGGATAAGCATCTGTGATTTCCTTGAGGATAGAAAAATCCAAGATAGAAAATGGATCGACACTCTTTGAGGATTGGACATGTATCCAATACAAGAATGGTCAAAGAGGACTGATATTCTTCGAGGATTGGGAATCCAATATAAGAATAGTCCTAAAAGGACATATGATCCAAGTGGATATTGGTGGTCACCCACTTATTCCATGTGTACCCCCAACACTGTTTCTTTCTGACAGTTCCTTTCGGTTTCCTTAATTGTAGCACAATTTACTATTTTTGGCAGTTTTTTGGATCCTGAACTTCTAGAGTCATTTTGAAACCCTAAACGATGTTTTTTGGAAAACGGGCGAATGTGAATTAATGTTTGCAATCAAAATTTGTAGTTCTCGGATAAATATTTCTAACGAGGTATTGTGCGTGTCAAATGAAGATTGTATGCCAAAGTTACAACCCCACGAAGTTGATGTACCAATTTACCCCAACGGGGCCCACAATTTTGGCGCTTCATCTCCTAGTGTTAGGTTTTTGGATGTTTAGGGTTTTCCATTGTTTCTTAATAATAAATAGGCCTTCAAGCCTCATTGTAACACAATTTAGAGGCATGTAGCCGCCACATCTATTCTCAGAGATAAGCTACCATCACCTGAGCTAGTTTATTTTCATTATGTATGTAAGCATCTTCTAGTTCTTTGATATTAATGAAATGAATATTTATTTATGCTGCATCTCTGTGTTTATGTTTATATTTGTATTATGTTGTGTTCCTGCATAAGTCCGAGTCAACATACCTAGTGAACATCCGAATGGGGTATGTACCTTGTAGAGGTAGTGTGGTATCTCATGTAAAGCCTCCCAACATTATGCTCTTGTATAAGAAAGAGCTTGTCAAGTTAAGGCCTTACTATGATGACAATGCTGGTCATTAAAGATGGCTTACCAATCCAACTCTTCTTATGAGAACTCTTCAGTTTGAGAATAACCTTGTACCAGGTGTACAATTATGAATACCTCCCTAGTTAAGAGGGAGTGTTGGAAAATAACTAGTTTCGGTCTTCATAATTGTCAATGTACTCAAATCATTATGTATATTTTATGTTACAAGAAAAATAAGAAAGAAAAATATTATTTTAAAGCATGGGTTTCATGCTTCATTTTGATGGTCATCTAGGTAAAGCATGTTCTTCATGCTTCTAGGGTTTGTCATGTCAAAAGAATATTTTTCTTGAGTCAAGAGAGTCATTATATTTTTTATAAGACCCTATTGGGAAAGTTGTAACATGTAAAAGTTAATGATTTTGAGTCTAGAAAGTCCCATGATCCTCCAAGCACAAGTTGGCCCTAGTCAAGGACAAGTCAACCTAGAGAGGGCTATTCGACCTCTTGGAAAGGCTATATATAGAAGGAACTTCGACCTCATTTGGCACTCACACACACAACAAGTTCGATCTGCAATAGAAGGAGGACGAAATAAGAGTGAAGAGACAAGGAAAGAAGGAGAAAAGCAAAGCGAAGGAAGAAGACTTTGATTTTGGGCTAATTCTCTCTCACACGTGCAAATTAGGGTTTCTGTTCTACTGCAAGGACGTCGAAAATTGCAGGTTGAAATTCAATGGTAGAGGGTCGAAATCTGTGATTGAAGCAGGTTTGAAAAGGGTTGACTCTTATTGACTAGAAGCTTATTTTCGTCATCTTGGAAGGGTTGACTTGGTGCTTGAAGGAGGACTTGGTCTAGGGTTTGATCTTGGTTTTCTCATTTGAAGCAAATTCTATAAGAATGGAAGAGATTTTATGGGTTTTCCCCTTGGAGTGATTTTGCCCTAGCTTGGAGCCTAATACTGTGTCCATTGTCTTTATTTTTTTCATCCTTGATAATTGTTTGATGAAAAGATCTAATAAAGAAACATAAAAAAGATAACTAAAGTTCACAAGCAATTATTAAGGTTAAGGATAATTTGAAAAAATAGTTACTCTACTGTATTATCCAACAAACACAACAACAAAAAATTGCACTGAGCAATACACACCATACTCCACAGGAAAAAAACTTCTTATTAGATTTTCAATTTTTTATATTATAAAAATAATTTTAATAGACATCAATATAATAACATTTTTTAAAATATTATAATTAATATATATTTTTTTAACTAAACAACACCTTGAAGTTAGATTTAAAAGCTATTTAATCTTTATTTTAAATTTCCATTTAAATATATATTTTTTTAAACTTGGTGGTACTTCCTCTGTTGATATTATCTATTCAAAATCAAATCTTCCATTTGTTCCAGGTGGTCTTACTTGCCCGAAGGAAACCAGGTAGCCACCTGTCTGCATTAAACCCTGTCCAAAATTTAAAAAGGTCTTTCTCTATCCATCTAGCAACATTGTCTATACTATCTATACTACTGTTCAAGTTAAACAAGTAAGAACTATTCATCATAAAACTTCAACAAAAATGTAACTGGACCTCTGCTTCAATCCTCGTCCGAGGATATTACTGGGGCTGGCGCTTTGGCACTGGAGCCGAGCATCTCGCTCCTCTTCATGTCTTGAAGTGTTTGTTCAATTCTCCCCAGTGCCAAGTTGTTTCTGTAAGTTTGTATCTGGACTGTTGCAATCTCCCTGAGGAGTTCTGCCCTGACGGGATCCTTTTCCTTGGTGTCCTCCTTTACCTCCGGTCCTCTTCTTGCTGCTTGTTCCCGATTGAGAGTCATAGCCCGGGCCACCACGTTCTTCATGACCCAATATTGTTGTATTATCTGTTTGAAGAGAGAGTGCCGTCCTCGGGAGTTCCCTGGGTCCAGAACCATGCTCTCCCATTCCTCCATGGGAATGTCTTGGTTCCTTATGTTGTCATTTAGTTCTCACTCCCAGCTAGCAATTTGAGCTCTGACTTCTGGTGGGTTCCCTGCCATGTAAGCGTCGATGAGGGTTTTCATGTGTTCGCATCCAGTCTTTCTCCCTCTCTTTCTTTGCTCTTTGTTTGAGCCACTCACCCCCTCTGCCATCTTTTTGCCTGTGTCTCTCTTACCCTTCCTGGTCGCCATGTTGTCTGCGTAACTGTTGCTGGTTGCTTCTTTCTTTTTACTATCCTCCTCTCTGTACTGGGGGTATTTTGAGGTGAGACCTTTCACATAACCATAAGAAATATCAGTTTGATATTGTACAAACATCCAAACAATTTCCCATTTACCCATGTCACGTTTGTTATCCCTTTGAGGGTCGGGATTGAGGCTTTTCATAGTTTCTTTTAGATTTTCCCATCTCCTCTCATAGTTTTGGGTTCTTCTAATTCTTTCTTCTCTTACCGTCATGTTTATCTCACGTTGACATTCGTCACGTAGACAACACGACAGAGGCATCCACTTGGGACCGCCTCCAGGATAAACTGGATTACTGTTCCTTGCGTCGCAGGGAGGCTTGGCCGTGAGGATGTTTTCCGGGGGTCTAAGCAGCAGTACCTTAGCCATATTCTCTTCTGCCCCTAGTGAAATTTTGTTTTTCCGTTTACCTCTTTTCTCTATTCTCTTTACTCTCAGTGGCTCTTTTTTTTTTCCCTCTGCATTGTCCGAGGAGTCCCCAACAAGATTCATTATGGCCTCACTCTCTCGTGTTTCGTTTCTTGGGGTGACCATGGTGGAGACCTCTCCATTCTTGGTTTCTACCCCCTCCTCTCCTGGCTTAATCACCAGGATTTTCATTACAAATTCTATAATTTTCATCCATCCAGGGTCCCAGGAATTCTTGGGTTCCTCCCTACCATAATTGATCCTTATCCTGTACAAATTTCCTAGATTCTTGCAGAAAGGCATCCTAATTCTTAAGATGTTGAGGGCCAGAGAGGCAACATATCGACTTGTAAAGCTAGTTCCGCTTCTGTCCTTGAGCTGCGACGTCATTCCTTGGCCACCTTTCTTCTCTCTAGTTCTCGTCTCCTCCATCTGCATGCATATGCCTATGGTCTGTTTCCCCTTATGTTTTATTCCCCTCCCCTTTCTGTCCTTTCCCTTTTCGTCCACTTGTTTGTCATAATTACTCCCCTCGCTGATCCCTACGCTGTCACCTTGGAATGGTGACCCTCTGTCCTGTCTTACACTATCTCCCATTAACATTCACTTACTCCCGACTGCTTTTGCCGTATGCCCTCGTCCCTCGTCTGCCACTTGCTGGCATCCTCTTGCCCGCCCTCCCGCTGGCCCCCCTGCCATCCTTGTTGTCTTCCTTTCTTGTCTCCACCAACCTTCTCTCGGGGTTTGTTCCTTCCCTGCCCTGTTCGTCCACTTGCCCTTTCCCCTGTCCTCTCCCTCCACTTCCCACTCCTGTCCTTTCACTCGCTTGGATGCTGCCTCCCACTTCCCGGTCCCATCTCCCCTGACCCACTTCCTCCCCAGTGCTACACCCCAATCGGGGGCATTTAAATAAAATATTGAATTAATTCTATTTGAGCTTTTTAAACATAAATTGTATTAAAAATATATAAACAATTCAATGTTTAATATAAATACTCTATATATCATCAAATATAAATTAAATATAAATATAATCTTGATGATAAATTAAATATAAATAATTTTGATGAAGGGGAAATCACATAACTTTTTATACATTAAAACTCAAATAAAATTAATAATTTTTTTTTAAGAAAAGAAATTTGTCTTTCTCTCAACATGAGGGCTAGAGTGAGGTTGCTGGTACTAGATGAGCCTACTGGTATACTCACAATACAACAATATTAATATGCACTAAGCCATTACAACAATAATTTACAAAGCATTATAGCTCATCATGTCTCTAGTTGGAGTTTGAATAAGGATGGGGAAGATAATAGCCATTCTGCCCAACCACCTCAAATAATCTCAATTAACAAATAAAATTAATATCTAATATTTATTTAAATAAAATTTCAACAATTTCTTTTGGAGAAATGGTAACTTCAAAAGATGAGCTACCACTGTTACTCCAGATACAACTATTTCATAAATGCCACAAACAAACGAGCTACAACATATCTTTAGAGACTTGAACCCACTATTTCATAAAACATATCTTCAAAGACTCGAACCCACTATTTCATAAATGCCACAAACAAGCCAACTACAACATATCTTTAGAGACTTGAACCTACTATTTCATAAATGCCATAAACAAGCTAGCTACAACATATCTTTAGAGACTTGAACCACGCACCTAGCACAACATATCATCAAGACTTGAATCCACTATTTCATAAAAAATATCTTCAGAGACTTGAACCCACTATTTCATAAATGACACAAACAAGCCAAACAAGCCAGCTGCAACATATCTTTAGAGACTTGAACGCTACAACATACCTTTAGAGACTTGAACACATTATTTCATAAATACCACAAACAAGCCAACTACAACATATATTTAGAGACTTGAATCCACTTAGCTAGTAAAACGAATTGTTCACCACACTACTCAAATTAAAATCCTTTGACTTTTAAAAAATGACATAGAATAAACTTTAATTTTATAGAATTCATTGCAAAGAAAGGCACTTTCCAGCCCAATATGGAAGAGATGTTACCATATCATGTTATATTTGTAAACATTTAGACTTGATCAAATTACACAAAAATAAAAATTAATTAAAAAATAAAATAAAATAAAATAAATAATTATAATTATGATTAATAACTAAACAACCCTAGATCTATATTCGGCCTGGAGTATGCCGTAAAACTGCTTCTGCTTGGCTAAGAGCTCGTCTTCCTCGGACGTAAGGAAACAGGTTAACCCAAGACCCAGAGGCATCTGGCAGGAGTGATGAGCCTGCTCCCTTACGGACCACCAGCGGGTTATTTCAGGTGGCGTGGTTTTCTATCTAACTATGATGAGTCAAACCGACATTCGCGGATAGCAGCCAGAGATGGCTGTCCTCACTGTTGGTTTTGACACCTGAGTTGATAGGTTTTTCCACCTAGGTGAAAAAAAAAAACCCTAGATCTATATTAATTTTAGGTCTACCAAGAATTTAAGTTTCTTGAGGTGCAAACTTTTTTTAGAGTAAAAAAACATTTGTTCTTTCTTGGAGTTTAATGGGTTTAATAAATCTAAAATTAAAATAAATCTAAATTAATTTTTAAAAAATTAAATAACATAGGAAATAAAATAAAAATAAATATTATACGATTAAATATTAATATAATATAATACAATATATTGCTCTATAACTAATAATTATTATATAATTATTATATTAATAAATTACAAGTCATGAAATTTGACATATCGTTATTTGAAGTTATTTTGTTTTAAAAAATAAGGTTAGGGAATATAAAAGTGGAGGATGAATGAACAATTTATTTTTTGAAATTTTGATTGAAAAAAATGTTAACAATTATAATTAAGAAAACTAAGACATCAAGTCAACTACCCTCCCTGGATTGCGTGATAAATCACTTTTGTGGTTTTTAGCTTTGGCGGTTTGAGCTTTTGTGCATGCCCTGTTCATCCACGCTCCACATGAATGGTTGAGAGCGGACAGGTCATCTCGATCTTAATCCTCGTTTGCGAGGAGCCATAGGAAGCAGCAGCCCCGTATTGTAGTTTTTATGTGTATGTAATGGCAATGCCAATAGGGGCAACTGCATCATCATGTTCAAATTCTCCGCACATTCAATATTCATTTAACTTCAATCCAGAGACCACCCTCTTAAAAGTTCCTCTGCAGAACTCAATAAAAATATGTTTAGGGCATGCAAGCTCTCTTGCATTCAGCCAAGCCGCTATATCAAGAACTTTACATTGTTATGGCGCAGGCCTTTTTCACCTTTTCCTGAACAGGAGGCGGAGACCAACACAGAGGCAACCCCACCATATTTACTGCCTGTGGGGTGAGCTTGAAAGTGAGGCTGAGCCAGATGTTACCCAAGAGATTGCTGTTCCTGAAAGATGGGACGTGTTGGGACTTGGACAGGCCATGGTAAGTTCCAGTTCTGTTAACTTATCAAATTTTCGTTATAGGGATTGTTGTTATTCTGATTTTGCATATGGGTTTTTCTTCTCATGTGGGATAGCCGGATTCTGCTTAGACATATAGAGCGTTTTCTTTCTGTGTGTTTATGTGTTTATTAGGGGAGGGGAGGCGGATGGTTCTTCTGGGTGCTGTTTATATGAGATTGATATTGTTTGCATAACAGTAATGAATCAAATTCTAAAGTCCTCTCAGATCAATTAGCCTAATGGGCCTGGTAAATATAACATGTAATTTTTTATTTATTAGGAGAATTCAGGGTTGTAGGATTTCGGTCATAATATAGCCCAGACATCTGCAAATTACCTAGAAGGGGTTATGTGGTGCAGAGGAGGTGGACTTGTTACTGGGAGATAGGATGTAGGGGGTACAGGATTTGTTTTGAGTTGGAGTGAGACTGATTTATGGGTAGATGGTCCATTTGTAGGTTGTGGTTTGGCTGGACTAGCAGTTTGGTGGTTTTGGTTGGTTACATTGAATAGCCTCTACATATGCATCTATTTTATATCATGGGGGAAAATTCGGCAATATAAAACGACCTGATAAATTTCGGCATTAAGCTCCAAGATACACAATTCAAATTTCGAATTAGTCTGAACTTAATCGCAATCTCAGTGAATTTAATATGAATTTATTCGGCAGTTAAGTTTAGGATTTTTATTCGATTTCATCGGTCCAAACGAATTTGTTTGAGAACGTATTTTATCTAAGAAATTCAGCGAATGAGGTCACTAAGATGGTATATATACATTGGCTGGTAGCTGGACTCTATGTACATATACCTCGAAGTTCTTTTGGTTCCATGGTATGTATATGTATCACTGATTTTCTTGGTATATGGTATAAGATTTTGCATTGAAATCGATTTGAGTTTGTATTATTTAAAGAGACTGTGTTGCCTTTGCTCTATTCCACTGTGAATTGTGAACTTAACAAGTTTGTAATCTGTTGACAATCCTTGTCTCCTTTTTACCATAAAAGCAGGCTCTTGATCGATGATTTTTTTTGTAGTATACAATTTTCATTCAGTAACTGATGGTATCTCAGTGTACTTGCTTTCGGGCATGTATGAGCACTGTTAGCTCAATCTTCCATGGACTTGATTGAGACCTTTTCATTGTTAATAGAGATTTGGGCTTAGGGTGTGCAAATTTATTGAATATATTCTTATTTAGTAAAAAAATAAACATTAATCTTGCTTTGGAATGGGGCTATGAAAATGTGAGGGCAGTAGACAGTGAGTACCAATCATAGGTACATCATGGATTTTGAGATCTGTAAACAGTCGTATATCATGAAAGTGGGCAGGGATGGGGAGGGTGCCTTGGTGGACTTGGTGCAGCTCAAAATCTTCATATATGGCTTTCTTAAGCCCAAGAAACTAAAGATTTGAAAAATATATTAGAAAATGTTTCTTGAAGCCAGCAAGCCATTTCTAAGGAAGTGGTGTTTTTCTTTTTGGCTTGCTAGTGGTTCTGGACAATCAGGGTAAACCATTGTTGAGTCTGGTGCTTTCAGATCGGTTGGACTGACATGGAAGTTGTTCAATTCCCCTATGCAGTTGGAGAGTGCTTGCCGGTGTCAACGATAGAGCCTTTGATACATTATCAAGCTGTTCTGTGGTTCTTTGCTTATCATCTATTTTTCACTAAGCAGCCAAAATTGAAGTAAATAAATTCTTCTTTTCAACATAAGAGCATAATTTTTTTGGCTAGAAGGCACTTGCTCTCTTTGTTGGGTGAAAATTATCTTATATATATATATATTCAACAAACGACATCACGAAAACCAGAAATTCATGTTTATTTGATGATTCCGTCCCTATTTTTTAAATTCTAAAAGTGAGAGTCCTTTCCCTAGTAAAGGGGCTGTCAAATTATTTTATGATGCAAAAAAGATTTGTTTTGGTTGATAGGTGGATTTTTCAGGAATGGTGGAGGATGAGTTTCTAGAGAAGTTGGGACTGCAAAAAGGGGTAAGGAAAGTTGTAAACCATGAAGAGAGGGGAAGAGTTCTTCGAGCAATGGATGGTTGCAGCTTCAAAGCTGCTGCAGGAGGTTCTCTTTCAAACACACTTGTTGCTTTGGCAAGGTTAGGAATGGGATCGAATGGAGAACCTGGCCTTAACGTGGCCATGTCAGGCAGTGTGGGGAGTGACCCCTTGGGAGGGTTTTACAGGTAGTGTTATTACATTTATTATTTTTTTTCAGTATTTTATGTCCTTTATTACTATACATTGAGTCAGATGTTACAGTAAACTATGCTGTCTTTAGGACATCCTCATAAATCACAGTCTATGGGAGCTTTTCCCGAAGGCCCCATAGAAAACAAGGTCTTACGAACATTACTAAATTTTTCTTTCAAGTGTTTTCGTTCTTGTTCCTCACACTAGCATGCATGTGTGAAACCATATCCAATTTAACTCGACTTCAAATATTTGACTGTAAAGGAAATTTCATGTTCATTTGATTATACATTATTCCTTTCACTAAGTTCCTTATGTTTATAGAGCAAAACTACAACGGGCAAATGTAAGTTTCCTTTCGATGCCTGTCAAGGATGGAACCACAGGAACTGTGGTCGTCCTTACCACACCGGATGCCCAAAGAGCAATGCTTTCATACCAGGTACCGTTTTCAACACTTCAGCTCTTGACTCAATTTGGAAATTTGATTGGTAAATGAACATTCTCTTGAGTTTTTCTTTATCACTTAAGCTCAGCTGTTAACTCATCTGATGAGCTCATTTTGAAGCTCAGACAATGCCCTTGGTAAATTGTGTAGAGTTTTAGCTGTTTTAATAATTAATGATAAAGTTACATGCCCCTTTGTTTGCAGGGCATGTCCTCCATCATAAATTTCGATTCATCTTTATCTGATTTGATTTCCAAATCAAGAATTTTGGTAGTGGAGGGTTACTTATGGGAGTTTCCTCAGACAATAGATGCTATTGCCCAGGCATGCGAGGCTGCACACAAAAATGGTGTGCTGGTTGCAATTACTGCAAGTGATGTGTCATGTGTAACAAGGCACCACAAGAAGTTTTGGTATGAATTATATTCAGAAGATTTTGATGAGATCCTTTGTCTTTGGTGAAATAGAGAACATAAACTCTAGAAATGACATTATATGTAGGACATCTAAGCTATGTATATTTTTATTCACAAAAGCAAAGTGAGTGTGTTTGTTTTAGAACTTTGAAAGGATTCTCCTTACCTGGTGTTCAATACTTTATTTGCATTATTTCAAGAAACAACGCCATGGATGTCCCAGTAACAAAGGCAGATTTAGTTGGATGGGGAATTGGTGACCCAGTTCCCTGTAGAGAGTTCAGAATGGTTTCTTTTTGTTATCAAATGGGAAGAAGTGTCAAAGAAAAAAAATGTGTCAGTTCCTTACTGTTTGCTTTCATTTTGTAACATCGTGCCCATGATGTTATTTTGTGCAGGGATATTATAGTTGAGCATGCTGATATTGTGTTTGCAAATAGTAACGAAGCAAGGGCTTTGTGTGGTTTTAGTTCAAGCAAAAGTCCAGCGTTAGCTGCAAAACACATAAGTTATTATTCTCCCCTTATATCTGTCACAGATGGTGCACGTGGCTCCTACATTGCAGTAAAAGGTGAAGTTATGTACATACCTCCTTCGCCTTGTGTTCCTGTAGATACTTGTGGAGCAGGTGATGCTTATGCGGCTGGAATTTTATATGAAATTTTGAGAAGGTCATCGAATTTGAAAGGCATGTGTAATTTAGCTGCCAGAGTTGCTGCAGTAGTTGTAAGTCAACAAGGGACAAGGCTTAAGGAAGAAGATGGCACTGAGCTAGCCAAAATATTTTCACATTATTTGTTTTTCAATAACCATATTACAGATATGTGTACAGATATTCAATCAGATCAAATTTCAAGTATTTGAAGAGGGCAAACTGAAACTGTTGAAGTTTCCTACGTTTCCTGAAAGATTTTGAAGGATGACAGTTCTAAATTATACTCAATTTTCATCTTAGGACTGTTGGTTGCGGTAGGCTGTATTTGCTGGATAAAACATGTGCTGAAAAGACAGTTGAAGTCATCTATATATGAAAACTAACATGTACTTACCATAATTGATTTTTTAATAACATATGCATTTTAGGTGGAAATCTATTAACATTCCTTGTATGGTCTATTCATCTTTCTGAGGTATAAAGATGTAATGAAACTTATAAGACTTACTAATTGAATGTCTATATGGATGATCTCATATTTTATGATAAATGAAAGCTTACCACTAACCTTCTGAGTGTAGGAAGCAAATGGATTCATACTTTGAATAAATATGGAATATCAATGAAGAATGAATGAGTGTTGATTGAGGGATACTTTGGCAAAGATAATAAGAAATTCCGATACTTGAAAACATGATGTTTGAAGCAGTGTTGAAAATATCGGTATCGGCAAAATATTGGCGAGGGTCCAGAAAATATCTTATCGGCAATATTGGCAAAAATATCGGCAAATATCGGCAAGCATAAAAAATGCATAATATATTCATTTTTTTTTTCAAATTTCTAAACATATAAAGCAATAACAACATGAACTAAATACATTGGCACATAAATATGAAGAAGGCACTGATATATATGATGTCAAATAGAAATGATACATCAAACTTCAAAGGCGATACCAAATCCGGCTGATCCCTGATAATTGTCCAATCACTCAAACAAAATAACATCACATATCTTGCTGATCCTTGATAGTGATAATTGTCCAATCAAGGACTCAAACAAAATAAGTTCACATATATAAAACTTTAAAAGTATTTCATCATCATGAGTTATAACTTATATGTAGCAAAAGTTGCAAAACAAATAAAACTAGCAACTATCTATCTGAGACCATTGGCCTCTCCCTAGCAGCTTTCTTTCTGTCTTGTTCAACAATTGCTTCACGAGCTTTTTGTGTAACCTCTGCACTAGAAACCATACAAGGCATTACATCTGCATCATATGCAGAGAGTCTAGCCAGATGGTATTTCAATCGTGTAACCCCTCCTGACATCTTGGTCCCACACAAGTTGCATGATATATATGCCTGATTTGCCCCACCAACAACCTCCCCATACTCCCAAAATGGGTCCAAGGCTTTTGGCATATTTGACATTTGTAGTGAACTAATTCAAACCTAGGGCACAAAAAAAACAAAAAATTGGCATTAAACCCCCCAACACAAAATGAAAAAATAATAAGTAATAACCACCTCATTAAAAAAAAATTACTACATTATTTGCATTTTGCAATGTGAATGAAAAATGGCAATAAGAGGGTGCATAAGAAAGTTGAAAAAAAAATGAAGCTTGCTGTCCAAATATGGAGAAAACCCTTGCATTGGTTCATGGGCATGAAAATCATAGCAAATGGAAAAAAACAAAGAAACAAAATGTTGGTAGGCAAAGATGCAAGCAAACATAACCCTAAATCTATGAAAAAATCATTAACATAGGGGTTTTTAAGAACGTACCTGTTAATGGAAGAAATGAAGTTTGTCTCACTATTCTTCAATCTTTGATCCACAAAAAAATCTTAGTTGGTGGTGATAATCGTTGTTTGATCCTCAAATCCTCCTTGACAACCACCACACAACTCTTCTCCTTCCTTCTCCAACACTCAGAAACAAAAGTGAAGAAAAAAACCCAAGTTTTCTTTTTTCTAGCCGTGGCAAAACACACCCAGCGATATTTTCTATCGTTGCACGATATTTTACCGATATATCGCCGACATCTCGGAAATATCGCGATATTTTCAGGCGCTGAAAATATTGCGATATTTTCTCGGAGATATTTTGGCTCACCGTAAATATCGCGATATTTACGCTATTCGGCGATATTTCACCGATATTATCTACACTGGTTTGAAGTATCCAGTCCGATTAATGTGGAACTAATAACTTAGAGCTCTTAGCAATTGGTTATAACTTATATTTTATAGTGTTTCTATGCAAGAACAAAATTTCACCGTGGCTCATCCTGCAAATATGTAGGGTTTTTATGGTGTAGTGGGTTAGCTCACTTGGTTCAAGCACACTGTTTCAAGGCAGAGTTCACCATCAGGTGCTTGGTTCTAGTCCCATTGAGGTTCGAGTTTGTCTGAGTCTTGCTGGGTTACTATGTAGGGTTTTTATGGTGTAGTGGGTTAGCTCACTTGGTTCAAGCACACTGTTTCAAGGCAGAGTTCACCATCAGGTGCTTGGTTCTAGTCCCATTGAGGTTCGAGTTTGTCTGAGTCTTGCTGGGTTACTAGCCACTATTGTGGCTTGGTGGTTGAGGCACTCTATCTGAATATTCTGGAAAGAGGGAGTACTCGGCTTGGTGGTTGAGACACTCTCTATCTGCATATTCTGGAAAGACGGAGGGATCTCGCTTGTATGATGCTATTCAACAAATCTTAGCTTGTATGATGCTATTCAACAAATCTTAAACTAAGTAAACTTAGGGACTTGGATAGGTAAATGTGGCTTGGTGGTTGAGACACTCTCTATCTGCATATTTTGGAAAGAGGGAGGGATCTCGCTTGTATGATGCTATTCAACAAATCTTAAACTAAGTAAACTTAGGGACTTGGATAGATAAATATGATTCTATGGTCGTATGATGTTATTCAACAAATCTTAAAGTACGTAAACTTAGGGACTTGGACAGGTAAAGATGATGTTATGCAATGTTGAAAGATCCCTGTAAATAGTAAATACTAAATTTGCATATATGAAATAAGCTCATATACTTGTAAAGCAAACAGCTTAATTCCAGTAACAATGTGATTATACATATATGAAATTGTGCATTTCAATCTGCGTTAGTCTGTTGAAAAGCCTTTGAATCTATATGTAAGTACTAAATTTACATCTATGAAATGAGCTCATCTACTTGTAAAGCAAGCAGCTTAATTCCAGTAACAAGGTAATTATACATATATGAAATGATGCGTTTCAATCTGTGCTAATCTGTTGAAAAGCCTTTGAATCGCTATGTTACATGCAGTGTGGTGTTCTAATAGGTCCTGATCTTTCTACCATATTTCAGTAACTATTAGGTAAAATAAAGTCCATTCCAAAGCCTTAAAATGACTCCAAATTCCATAAAGTTCTGAGCGTCCGCAATATTGCTGTCAAAGCTAGAACAGTACATGATTTTTAAACCCTGCAACAACGTCTTAAAATCTTGACTCCAAAGTTTGATAAATTTCTGGAGTTCCCCAACATTGCTCTGAAACCTAGAATAGTATATATGCTTTTTTTTAAGCCTGCAACAACAATAGTCAGACTGGTTACAATGCCCAGCTTCTCATCCTTTTGCGTTTATTCATGTATTCGTTAGATTGGGAAAAAATAATCCATCGAGCATCTTGTAGTTAAATCGTATTATATATCTAATAATTAAAACATTGTAGTATTTATCTAATAATAAGATAATGGTGGGCATTAGATTCATTTTTGGCCGGTATGGGTGTAAATAATAATTAATATTTTATAAAAAATTGTAAAATCTCTAATTGGTTTAGTTGATTTTTTAATAATATTATTTATAACTTATATAAAATTATGTTTTTTCCTTAGGAAACATTACTTACATTAATATACGGTATCATACAGTCAAAGACAAAACACTGTTTGGACCAACAACTACATGTAAAGGATTTTAAATTATAAAAAAAGCTTAGGATTTGCACTTAACTTCATAAATTTGCCCATATTATCATGAAGGTCCATTAACATGGAGGAGAAAGCCCAATCAGATTTGAAACTGTTATCATGGAACCTACATTTCCTTATTTTTATCATTAGATTTTAAGTTACATTTATGTTAATAAAAAAGCCCAATCAGATTTGAAACTGTTATCATGTAACCTACATTCCGTTATCTTTATAATTGGATTTGAAGATAAATTTATGTTAATAAATAAAACCAGTCAGCCTTGAAACTATTATCATGGAACCTACATTTCCTTATCTTTATCATTAGATTTGAAGATAAATTTATGTTAATAAAAAATCTAAATATGTTTGTTTATAAAGAGATCAGAATATATGATGTATTAAAAAAATAAAAACAATTTCTTAAATAAGGAGTCTATTGTATCAATAATGCAAATTATTAATGAAAGAAAAATGATTGTGCAATATATATGGAATTATTTTTAAACACTTAGTGAGTTATCTTTGATTGTGAAAAATGATTTAATTGATTAGTTTGTATTTGTGTTTGCTTTGAAAGATTAAAATTGATATTGTTTGCTAGGGTGTCTTGAATAGGGTTGTCGAAGCTTTGAAGAATAACAAAAAGATGGATGACAGATTGTTTCTTCCATGGTTGAAACAACGGGGAAGTATAAAAGTGGTTTTTCTTGTGGAGTTTAGACATTGGTGACAAGTTTGAAATGATTTAGCTTAAAATGATTTTGTCTCAAAATTTCCATGAGACTTGGTAAAATTCAATTGTGTTACAACTTATTATCCTAGTTGTGTAAAATTAACCAATGTTTAATGTTGATTTAGTTTTCTCTAGCATTGCTTAAATACTAAAAATGACACAATTAATGGCAATACTCGAAGGTAGTACCCAATAGGATCTTCAATAATAGGTTTAATTCACACTAGTTAAGAATCCATATCCATTTTAGATGATTCATAAAAGTTATAGCTACTAGGCATTGGTAACTTTTTTGGCTTGCATAAAAAACCATTGAGGTCCTTAAAGGCATTTGCAATAATTCTTATGTTAAAACATGAATCTAATGACGATACCTTTAAAAGATCTCCTCTTGCTATAGCAATCATAACTCTTAGTCATCTTTTTGGTCTAGATAAATAGGGATATTCAATTAAAAAGAGTGGATAAAATTCTCAAAGAAGCATACTCAAGACACAATGTGTTCTTATTGATGAAATACTCAACATCTCATGCAAACATATGCAAACTTGCATTGTTCAATAGTCACAAATCATGGACAAATTTACTTGGAAACACTGAAAATTGTTAATACAATTAGAGATGATGACACTGCTTGATTGGAATGTGATTCTAAATATACTTCATAGCAACATAACCTAGTACTCTCGTTATTCAAGCTCACTTGAAACATTATATTGATGTTGTAGGTTTCTTCAACAACTTGATATTACTTTATACTCACTAATACCTACGGGATATTAGTTAATTTGAGTGAAAACATGATTTTTAATGTGTCTAAAATGTAATATCAGGGACTTAACCTCATAAAGAGAATAATGATTATTATGTCTAAAATGTAATCTCTGGGACTTAACCTCATAAAGAAAAAAATGATAAAGTGGTATAGTGGGCACTTTGCCCGACAAGGTATTTGAGTGTAGGAGTAAATCTTGGTTAATATTAAACAAGAGTAATAATATGAAGAAAAGATCAAACATGAGAAAAGAGATACCATAGATGAGAAGCTAACAATAGCCTTTAGAAAGGTTTGAGAGTTTAACATATTTTAAGTTTCACTACTACAAGAGGTTGCTTGTTATGATTCTTTGCAACTAGTTCTATTTTATAAATTCTATGATCAAGTTGAATAATTTCTCATTCATTTGATTGATTTCATTCACAATCTCATGTTGCACACCTTTTCTTCAAGTGAATCTCTTATCTTCATCAACAGAAGCATGGGGATGTCCTTCAGGACCCCATCACTAAAAACAAGAGAATTGTAAAAGCATGAATTGGTCCCTGTTGAACTTAAAATTCTCCCAAGTTGTTGTTTCTACTATTTATGGTGGCCCTTGTGCCACAAGGTCTTCCACTAGGACTAGATTTTGTTTATTATTAATCTCCCTCCAAAATTTTGGCTTGCACTTAAATTTCGGAGCCTTCCTTGGTCTTTCCCTTTATGGTTGTAAACACTTGAGCTCATTTCATGAGCTTTCTAAGAGTCTTTTCATCCCTTTTGCTTGTTTGATCAATTGTCATCTTTTGGCATGTTTGATTGTGTTATCATGCTTGCGGTCCTTTTCTGGTGATTTTGAAGGTTGGTCTTTGTGTATTTGAGTTGTCCCAACTATGTAAACATTCGTCACACTCATACACAAAGTTTTAAGCACTTTCGCACAAGTGTTGTCATGATCGTCCTAAGTCCATCCTAAGTGTCGCACTTGTCGCTTTTCGTGCTAGGACAATCTCATAGAGGGTAATGCTTTGTCTATTGTTCCAGTGGTCTATGTTGTCGTGTCTTCGAAGTATGCTAAGTGTGTGATCACAAGTTCAAGTTCTTCACAAGCTCACTTTCCTCTCGCACTTATCCATTTCTTCGAAGATCCTTCTGACCGGGTAACTCACTTTCACCGGACTCCGAATGAACTGCGCACAGCGTAGTCTCAACCCTCAGTGATGAAACCTTGCTCCCTGGAACTACGCAATGCACAGTCACTGTCCACCAGTGCAGTTGCATTGTGCAATTCCAGAGCTGAGCAATTTTCCTTCATCCCCATAATTGCGCAATAACTTCTCCTAGCCTGACCTGAACTACACATTTCGCAAGACCAATCATCAAGCTTCTTCCCTGCCTGCTGGAACCCCGCAATGCACAGAGGACCAAGCCTGCATTGCCTCCTAGAACTGCGCAGAAGTGTCTCCCCAGTGTCCTCCCTCAACCGGGACTCACTGATCTCAAGAATTGCACAGACCCATCCTCCCAGGCCCCTCTGCTACCCAATCCTACCTTGCCTTTGAAAAATGTGTAGACTTGCCTCCCAATGTCCCATCCTGCATCAACCACTGACTGTCTCAACTGCGCAATCATGTCTCCTAGTGGCTTCTGCGCAATTTTTCTCGACAGTGAGGACTGTGCTCAGGAGTTCCTCAGCCAAGCCTGAGCTGCGCTCTGCGCAGTCTCAGTGACCAACCTCCCTCCCTATCACCTGGAATTGCACAATGCGCAGTTATTGGGCCCTCTTTCCCAGCCTGTCACTTGTCCCGGGCCCAGTCCATTTAAAACATTGCATCATCTTAGAATAGGTAGTTTTTGGATTTGATGTCGTCCCATCATGAGTGAATTGTAGGAACATGTACACTGTTAGATCATGGCGAGACAATGAAGAAGGAGAAGAAGGAGCAAACATGCTAGAAGACTCACTCACAGTTGGATGAACAAAGAAGCTTATTAAGAACAAGCAAAGGGAACACATGCATGCAACCACCTCTCAAGACTGAAGATCATTGAAGACCCTGCATCATCAAGCTATGCGGAGGAGAAGAGAAATCACATCCAAGAACACATCTATCACTCAACAACAACATCGGCTTGACATTGCCACCTCAACAAGCTAGTCCATGTCAATAGTGTCATGTCAAGTCATGTCATGAGTTGTCAAAGGCCACATCACTATTATGAGCCATGTATATTGTAATGTAAAGTGGAAGTCCAATGGACACACATGAATATGAAGAGTCATGTTAGTTGAAAAGTCATAGGAAGTTGAACAGTCATGAGGGTAGTCAAAGAGTCACAAGGGTCAAGCATCACCCCTTGGTTATATATACCCCTTCATTGTATGAAAAAAATAATTTTCACCTTGGTTCCTCCTGCAAAGCATAGAGAGTTTCAGTGAGTTATTTGAGGAGCAAGGAGTGGCTCCAATGTCCCACTACTGGGGCTAGTGATGTACAATGTAAATATGTGTCTTGGAACTTTTGCCTAATTACATAATCTTTTTCAGGTCAGCACGTTTCCATGCATGAATTATGGATGTTTGTAAAACTATTATGTGAGCATTTGTATTTCATGTTTTTTTTCACATGTATTAAGATAGTTGAACTATTTTGGTTGTTTTAGTGCTTATCTTGTTGGGAATGTGTTGTAATGGTTGTCACTGCTGTCTCATCCTTGTGTATTATTCCGTAGGATACTAGACAAACCTCTCCTTACTTATAGGTTACAATGACCGTCACATCTGTTGTGGACTATTCCATTGGATGTTAGATGAATCTTCCCTTGTTCATTGGTTGTATCGGTTGTAGGATCTGCTATGGACTATTCCGCTGCATGTTGGACAAGCCTTTCTGGTTCATGTGTGTCTCTTCTTAGGTGGTACTATTACCTCTCACTTAGAGGCTCACTTTTTGTCCCCCTTTTGCAGTAAGAGAACCTAGACACAATTACGCTGCACACTCACCAGACACACTCACCTTGTTGTGCGAAGACACCATTGCATTACTCTCTTGTGCTGACAGCTACAGCTAAGACATATCTTTGAGGATTTGGCAACCGAGCATTTATACCGGATGGGACTCCTACACCAAATGGTGTGAGGTCTAATTGGGACTTCATATTAGGGAAATCCCCTTGGTTGGGAAATTTACAGCACTGTCAACACTCCCACAACTATGGCAATTGCCTTGAGATATTTGTAGGCTCTGGTGGTGATGTTTTGAATTGATACAATAGGATAAAAAATATCTAGCTATGCATTGTGAACTTTCTAGTGAGATTATTCCTTATGTTTTTTTTGCCTACTATGCAATTTTATCCACAATGATACTCCTGTAGTTGTAAAATCATTCGTTCATTACTTCAAATGAAAAGCCTCATTCATTTCATTCTCATGGCTCTCTAAACCTAGTACTTCGAAAATACAAGAGAGTGCCTCTTAGAATGGTTTATGAAACCCATTAATGTTGGTCTCCACAGTGTTGATGCTAAATGTGATGTGAACATAATCACAACAACATAAATATATTCACATACAAGTAAACATACAAGAAATAAAGTATATGAGTGCAAGAAGAAATCGCGGGAATTATACACACTTTCTAAACCCTACTTTCTAAATTGTGGGAATTACACACACTTTATTACAATAGATTGCATATAAGTACAATATTGATGGGGAGATCATCTTTGATGAAGTTTCAATAGAATAAAGTATAAGTTATATTTTGGATCAAATCACCCACAACAGTCAAAAGATAAATGTATTAAAGTACAAAATATAGTACAAATATAATAAATAAATGTGTGAATGTATCCATTACATTATCATTCATCAATTCCTCCATGCTTAGACAAAATCATCCACCCTTTGGGACAACCACTCAACTTGAGTGGGTAAAGAGTATTTATAGTCCTCTAAGTGGTGCTCTCATTGTGCTTGGCACTGCTAGTGTAGATATAAAAACGTTTTCTACATGGTTCCCTCCAAGTGTGCCACTAAAATTAGTTCCTACAAGTTTGGGGGCTAATGCAATTTGAGTTAAATGACATTGTACTACATAATAGATGCCATGTTTGGGTAAAAGATCCTACAAAAAGCTTTGAAACTCATTTATTGTGTGATGGTGTCATGCCCATACTTGATTTTATTTTGTAAAGTTGCTTAATTTATAAGCTTCATTTTTTTCCTTGATTAGAGGCTTTACCTCCCTAACTAGTTTTGTCTACATTCCTTAGCCTTCCATTAATGACTAGTTGATAAACACTTGAGGGGATGTATCTTTTAGTAATCCTAGGTCCTCTTGTTGTGTTAGGGAACAACCACCTTGTTGAGATAATCCTAAGCTAACACAAATAACTGAACTAGAAATAATTGGATTTGAACATGAGATCTACTAGGGTCACAAAATGCCCATAGGATGGTGGCAATATCAATTCACCTACTTGAAGAGTTTGATAAAATTTTGCAAGGAAAGAAATACTAATAGGATCTAAAACATAAAAATAACAATGACACATTCACATACTATGCATAATATTTACCCTAAAAACCTTTAAGTAGGAAAACTAGCCTAGTTGAGAGCCACATCCTTTATCTTGTTGTATAAATTCAACCATTCACCATACATATAGTTAGATATTTTGCAACTTCAATCAACTAATCCAGATTGGACCAATATATTTTTTTTCATCCATATCGATGCTTTCAGAGTGGAAAAAGTGGAGAAATTAACTTGCAGGACCATTTATACTAATGGGACCCAGTTTGGCAAAATGGGGTCTGAAACCTTCTAAGAGAATTTTGAGGAATAAAACAAAGTTTTTTGGGGGGTAAATCTTTGTCGCTATAGCACCACATCTTTTCTTCCTATTCTACACACAAAGACCTTTCCAACAGTGCAAGAATCACGTAAATTAGAGTTCATATGTGAAAGTTATGCCACTCAGAAGTTGACCTTCCTATTTTCACCACCATAATTCGAGAGGATGCCACGTTAGCTCCCATAATCCATGGAAAAGAGGCTAGCCATGTGATTACGATGAAGTAGACTCTAGAAGAGTCTAGATTGTAACTTTGGTTAACAATTGAGGTAGTCAAACCTAACCACTAGTAGGCTATCAGGCTCTGTTATAACCAGGCCACTAGGAGGAAAATGGGTTTCATTCTTTCGAGTGCATTTGTTCAATAATTGAACAAAAATAGCCGAGAGGGATAGGAGATAGAGCACACAGAGAGGATTTATGCACTGTAGTAGCCCACATGCCACATACCATACTTCTCTGTACTCGTAGACATTTTCTTTTTAGAGAAAGAGAGCACAACGACCTCACCTTCCAGCTGGTTATTTCTCTCAAAAGGGTTTCCCAGGTCAAAATCTTGTGTCAAATGTGTGTGTGAGATTTTATTTTGCTGTTATATGTTTTTTGCATAATTTTACTTTGCATGTGTATGCTATTAATAATAATCTACATATCTATAAATACAAAGAGAAATAAAATTGTAATACTATTGCTTTTGGATCTTTAAGTATAATTTTATTAGATCTGTTGTGACGAATTGTCCAATGGAATATCCATGACAATTTATAGATCATCAACCCTAGTATGTTAACCCGAATTAGGTTACAACTCTAATCCATCAATTGGGTTTATATTACAATGGGAAAAAACCATTGGATGGAATAAAATTTAATGGACCATTTCCCCCTTTAGGGGATTCATTGCCACGCATGACCCCCTGGTAGAAAGGGTTTGTTCCTTTTTAATTCCCCCTCTTTTGAAGGCCAACTCCTGAATCCTTATTGAGTTGTAACTAGGTCTACCTCCAAAAGATACAACACATATCCAACATCACTACCCTAAGCTCAATTTCGAAGCTTTGTTTGTCCAAGTGAAGCAAAACCATGTCTCCAACCTAAAAATCATGAGCAACCTTGTTTGAAATGATGGGAAGTTGTTTATTTGGCTATGTGCATGATTTGAACATGAAAATATTCACTCCTCTCTTAGGAAAAGGTTTGCAAATTGCTACACACTTTGATAAACAAACCTAATATTATCTATGATAATGATATAATTTTCAAGTTATATAACCTTATTCGACAATTTACTAATGTTATTATGAATATGCGAAATGAAACACAAATTTTCCGCAAAAAAAATGTAGATTGGTTTAGCACACACTAGCTGAAAAATGAATACCACCCCATGAATATTAACAAGATCATTGCTACAACTTAATATAATCTTTTTATTCTAATACACATAATTTGATAAACTTAAAATCATAACAAGGATATAAGTGTATCAATGGTCACAACCAAATAAATCACAAGAGAATATGTAGAAACAACAACTTTTGTTTATTGAAAACCTACATGTATGGTAGAATTACACCAAGGCAAAATAGTGCCTTTTTAGCATCAATCTCAACCACATCCTTTATAACAGTTAGGTCACACAATAATCACTTAAAACCTAGGGTTCACCACTCAATCGATCTCCTTTAACAAATTGATTATTGGTACATAAGTAGGATGGGATCCATAAATATTGCACTTGATCTCAATATATCAAGATTACTAATATATGTCTCAATATGCATTTCTACGATCAAGTTTGACAATGTCAAACCCTCACTAATTCAATAATTTCTTAATCTTGATATTACAAGACCACGTGTAACGGAGCTCACTCTTAGATTTTAGGATATTAACATTATCTTGAACCACACACTTGTAAAATTCATAATGGTCCCAATAGAAGATTTTAGGAAACAAACTTGAAGCTGATCATGCCATGCCTTATACACAGCTTATGTTTGTTGAAGGATGCCATGGACTCTATTATGAATTTAAACCAAGTCTTTCATGAAGGAAGAAGATTTCCTTTTTTCCTTTTTTTATTGGGATGTGGATTGAGATGGAGTAGAAAATATAATCTCATGAGGGTCAAGACATTAGAAACCAGAACAAATATTAAGTGAAAAATTCCTTATAGAGACATGTGTATCCTTGTTGGAGTTGTGATGCAAAATGTGCAAGGTACTGGTCCCACTTTTTATTTTGTTGGAGGTATAAACAGGAAGAATGGGAATTTTTTTGTTTGCTACCTCATCCTAGTAATAATTTTAGGGATGGAATTAGGTAAAAAACTTGAAGTGACAACCCAATAGATTCCATAAGGCTTTTTATAAGTAATTGAGAGGGCTTAAATGATGATCATAAATAATGGGAAATTGCAAGACAAAATGGTTCCAAGTATGCTAGAAAAATAGCTTTGTGGCTTTAAAGGTATTACTAATCTTGTTCCAATGAATGAACCCTACCATCATAAGAAATATGCAAACCACCACAAAGATAAATCATGTGCTTTCTGAGTGGTGGAAAAACCGCTAATACAACCCATAGAATTAGATTCCATGGTTTGGATGGAATTATCAAAGAATGGTACAAGGCCAACTTCAAATTAGTAGGTTTACTTTCACTACAATGTGAGTAGATTTTGATGTAAAGTTTTACTTTTTTCTTTTCCCCTAGGCAGGACAAAACAAGTACCATTATAAAAGAAACAAAGTATTTTTCACTCCAAAATTCCCTCCATATAATGAAGAGTGAGCCTTCTTGAGAAGAAGAAGGTGTGTTATGTAGGAATTTACAGGGTAAGTTCCTCAGACAGAACACCAAAGGACACCGCTCACAAACAGATCACAGATCAATACACCTGTATTCTTGATGTGGTTAAAACCCTCAAAGAGGGAAACAGTCCTCAGCCTGAGCCAACGCGGCCACTTTAGGAAATCTATTAATAAAAGAATGAAAATTTACATAAGCTTCTCTCATGAACGGTTACCCTACAAATGACCCTCCATGCTCTTTAAATAGAGATCATGGACCAATTGGGTGTTAAGCCACGGATCAAGTGTCAATAATACCAAGGAGAGAATGAATCATTGTATCACTACATATCGTGACCGTCATATTGTAAGTTACAAAAGTACATAGTAAAGAGACACACTTTACCTAACTCTACCAAGTTATACTTAACTATTTCCTATGTGTCGGAATATCCTAACATCCCCCCTTAAGAACAACTTGGGATAGGATTGAAGTATGTACAAATATGACACAATAGGAGAAGGAAGGAGACATTAGAGCCTATCCCCCCTTAATGACAACTTCCTGAACTCCAACCAGAAATCGAAGTTTAGTAAACTTCGCCTCTGTGAGAGCCTTTAAGATGTCTGCAACTTGATCATCTGTTGAACAATATTGCACTTCAAGAACATGGTCATGAATGAGCTCTATGATGAAGTGCATGTGCAGTTCAATGTGTTTGCTGCGTTGATGTTGGATTGGAACTTTGCATAGTTGAATGACACTTTGATTATCACACCAAAGTGTAGTCGTATGCTGCTGTTGAAAGCCAAACTCTGACACGATCTGACGAAGCCACATGGCTTCCTTACTAGCTTCTATGGCACCACGATACTCTGCTTTTGCTGAAGAAAAAGAAATGGAACTTCGTTTCTTGCAAGCCCATGTAATAGGTCCCGAACCAAGAGTTAACACATAACCTGCAGTAGACTTGCGATCATCAGCATCACCAGCCCAATCAGAATCAGTGAAACCAACCAATAGAGGAGATGCTTCTGCACTGTAATGAATCCCAAACTGAATTGTACCTCGAACATAGAAAATTATTATTTTAGATGCTTTCCAATGACTTTCATGTGGGTTTTGCATAAACCGAGCAATAAGGGCAACAACAAAGAAAAGGTCAGGACGAGTATGGGTCAGATACAAAATTTTTCCTACAAGTTGATGGTATAAGGTAGCATCAACTTCAGGGGAAGTACAAATGACTGAAAGTTTGGCTCCAAACTGAAAGGGAGAAGGGGCTGGCTTACAGTCTTCCATGTGAAAATGGCGTAGAATATCACAGGCATACTTGGACTGGGAAAGGGATATACCTTCCTTGGATTGCAAGACTTGAAGACTAAGAAAATAATGCAAGTGTCTGAAGTCTGTCATTTCAAACTTCTTTTTAAGGTTGGACTTCAAATGGTTTATAAGGTTGGGATCACTACCAGTAAGGATAAAATCATCAACATAAAGAACAAGAATGATAAGAGACTTGCCCACTTTCTTGGTGTAGACAGTATTATCAGAATGACACCTAGAAAATCCAGTTTCTAAAAGAAAGCTATCCATTTTGGCATACCAAACCCGAGGGGCTTGCTTGAGACCATAAAGGGATTTCTTAAGCTGACATACAAGGCTGGAGTCTGTTTGTATAAAGCCAGTAGGTTGTTCCATATAGATTTCTTCGTGCAAGTCCCCATGCAAGAAGGCAGATTTAACATCCATCTGATGGACTTCCCATTTGAAAGAGGCAGCAAGGGAAAGAACAAGGCGGATAGAGTTCATTTTGGCAATAGGGGAGAAGGTTTCAATATAGTCAATGTCTTCAACTTGTGAAAAACCCTTAGCAACAAGACGAGCTTTATGTTTATCAACTTTTCCATCTGGTCCATACTTGGTTCTGTAAACCCATTGGCATCTAACAAGTTTTCGTCCCTTTGGAAGAGGAACAAGATCCCATGTATCATTTGATAATAATGAACGATATTCTTCATTCATAGTTGCATCCCAATCTGGATGGCCTGGAGCTTCTGCAAAGGTGTCAGGATCATAATTCGCTGAAGCTTGAGCCAGTAAAGAAGAGGCTCTATTGAACTGAGAACGTGTACGTCGCTGATCTGTAGGATCACTGGCAAGAGCACCTGCTGCATCCCGAGTAGCATAGACCCATTTTGGAAGCTGAGGAGTTGAAGGAGGATCCTGAGAAGGTGGGGGAGGATTGTCATCCTCGCTGTCATCATTTGAAGAAGAAATATTTTCAGAAGTAGAAGGGATAGAGAGAGGTGGCACATCCACCGAACTAGGCTCGTAGGCCGATATATTTTTAGCAAACTTTACATCTCTTCTAATGATAACATTTTTGGACTTAAGTGGAATAAGTCTATATCCTTTGACATCTTTAGAATATCCAACAAAAATACATTTTTCACTCTTAGGTTCTAAAGCTTTATGTTTCTCATCTGGAATATGGGCCCATGCTTCACTTCCAAAAACATGAAAGTGACTTACATCTGGTTTAATTGAGCTCCATGCTTCTTCTGGAGTGATATTCTTTAAAACCTTAGTAGGAGTGCAATTCACTATGTAATTTGCACAGTTAATTGCTTCTGCCCAAAAATTAAGACTAAGTCCTTTAGATTGAAGCATACAATTAGTCATTTCCTTTAAGGTGCGATTCTTCCTTTCAGCTACACCATTTTGTTGTGGGGTATATGGAACAGAGTGTTGCATTTGAATTCCATTCTCAGTGCAAAAGTGGATGAATTTGTTGTTAACATACTCTCTGCCATTATCAGATCTTAGCTTAAGAATTTGATGTCTAGATTGTTTTTCAACAAAGGCCTTAAAGGCCAAGAACATGTTAAATACTTAAGTTTTAAGAATTATACCCAAGTGCGTCTGGAGAAATCATTAATGAAAGTTAAGAAATACTTGTAGCCAAAGAATGAAACAACTGGAAGTGGACCACATATATCACTATGCACAAGCTGTAAAGGGGCCGAGGCATGCCAAGAGGCACATTTTTCAAAACTATCCCGATGATGTTTTCTGAGTACACATCTGGAACAAACACCATCTCTGCAAGATACCATTGGAAGACCTGTCACCATATTTTCTTTACATAGATTATGAAGGGAGCGATAGTTTAAGTGACCAAATCGCTCATGCCAAAGTTTGCTCACTTCATCATTATGAGCAACAAATACCGAGGGAAGATTTGATGACCCAAAGTTGTTAAACTTATACAACCTTGTAGAATCATCAGCAATTCGAGTAGCTAAAATCTGTCTAGGATCTCTTAGGTCCTTAATTACAACATCGTGAGGTGAAAATTCAACGCTTTTACCTTCACCTGAATGAGTTATCTAATATACAGATAGAAGGTTGCAGGATAAGGTTGAAACACATAATACATCATTAAGTTGACCATTGTCTATATGAACAGTTCCAGTCCCTACAACACTAAGAGATCTATCATCACCAACATATATATTTTTGGTGTTACAATCATTTAAATAAGAAAACATGGCTTTGTTTTTGGCCATGTGATAAGAAGCTCCATAATCAATGAGCCACTCATGAGAATGAGAAGAAGATGATACATTTAGTGCATATCCAAACCAAAATGATTGACAACCACATGTAGAAAGTGCTATTCCTGAAGATGAAGTTGAAGTTGAAGAGTGCTCCAAATGGATGTTATGCTTCTTCATTGCTGCTTCCAAGGCTACCATCTTCTTAAAGCATTTGGATTCTAAGTGGCCATCTCGATTACAAAAGTGGCAATGTCTATCATTCTTCTTCCCTTTGTTTTTATTTGCCTTATCATTTTGATGAAATGATTTTTCATTTTGAGACTGAAATTGCTTAGGACTCTTGTTTGATTTAGGACCATTCTTTTTAGGATACGGATTCTTAGGATTCTTTGAATTTGGTTGCTGTTGGGCGGCTAAGGCTTTCTTAGAAGAGTTTCCAAGATTAAGAAGACCAAGATGTAAGAGTTTTTCTTGTTCTCTTATTAAAGAATCACAAAAGGCATCAAAGGAAGGGGACTTGTAGTCTTCTCCTTGAGAAATGAAGGCTTCTCTTGTAGAATGGAAGGTGGAAACAAACACAGAGTAGGCAGGTCCCAACTTAGAAGAATGGAATAAATAAGGCTACCATCTTCTTTCTTAACCTTAATACCTTCCAAGAGAAGTCTAAGGGTCTTGAACTTGGACAAAAAATCTTCAATGGAAGAAAAATTATTGGGGTCCAATATAAGCAATTCATTTTCAAGTTGATGGGCTCTAATTTCATTTTTAATTCCAAACACTTTAGTGAGCTGTTTCATTGCTTCATTAGGAGTATCAAGTTCTGCGATATGGAATCTAAGGTCTGGAGAAATAGACATCCCTATCAACCCACATGCTTGATCTTGCCTATTTTCCTATTTGGCTGCCTTATTTTCATCTTGAGGTTTGGTTTCTTGGCCTGAGGCTATTCTATAAAGACCTTTACTTCTAAGTAAATCCACAATGTTGGACCAACATTGGAAGTAGTTGGTGCTGTCAAGAATAACTTGGCATGGACTTTCCAATTTAACAGAAACTGAAGCTGTAGATGCTGAAACTAAGTGTTCAATGAAAAGATCTCGAAAAATTAGGCTGATTGGAAAAAAACATTGCTGAAAACAGCTTCCGGATGAAGAAGTTATGGCTTTTTGAAGAAAAGTTGTTGAAGATGCCGACGAAGTGCATGAATGTGCGGAAATGAATGATAATATTATATTTAAAAAGTCCCCCCCCTTTCCAAACATAAATCTAATTAGCTCACTTTAAAAAAAATTATGTGACTCACTTTTATAAATAAGTGAAAGTCACTTTTACAATGGTACTTTATGAGCTACCCACTAAATTGTAACTTAAATAAAAGATAAAGAGACTTTAAAATTATAAGTGATTCACTTTTTATAATGGGTGAGAACACTTTTACATAAAGTAACTTTAAAACATAAGTTACATGTGCTTTTTGAAAAAGTAACTCAACAAAAAGAAAGACTTGAATTCAAGACCTCTATTCTCATAAAGTAACTTTGGATCAAGTGAGCTAGTTTAAAAGGTTAGTAATTTTTGGAAATGAGGAAGGGGTTTTTTTTTAGTCACTGAAGCTTTGGGGTGCATGCTTACTTGAAAAAACTCTTTTTTGCCTACAAAACAAAAAACAAAAAACCCAAAACGGACATACAAAAAAACAAACCTTACGACTTGAAGTTACCTTTAGTCAGAAACTAAATATTTTCTTCAATGTTTTTGATTTTCCGAGATCACACTAAGGCGCAACGGAAAAGAGCATACACATGAGAAAAATCCTTCCTTTCTGTTTTTGATTTGCCTAGATCGCACAGAGTCACGGGGCAAAGAGCATACGTGGAAATGAAAGGTATAGATCTGGTAATAAAAAAATAGAGAGCTAACTAAACCGAAATAAACAGAGAGAAAATAACTAAAAACTGCAAATAAACATTGTATACCTCCAGATCTTAAAAATGACGTAGCTAGTGCTACTGGAAACCTTTTTGCGTCGAACGAAAGAGGTTCCTCATTGGAATAGATGCTCCTAGCACAATAGAGCAGCCCTCTCAGCCCGAAAGCAGTAAAAAACAATATATCTAGGAAACGCCAGTCGGATGCAGTTCTACCAGCTTTGGATTCGGATCACCAACAGATGCAGCCCTTAAATAGCTCTGATACCATGTAGGAATTTATAGGGTAAGTTCCTCAGACAGAACACTAAAGGACACCGCTCACAAACAGATCACATATCAATACACTAGTATTCTTGACGTGGTTAAAACCCTCAAAGAGGAAAACAATCCACGGCTTGAGCCAATGCGGCCACTTTAGGAAATTTATTAATAAAAGAATGAAAATTTACATAAGCTTCTCTCATGAACGGTTACCATACAAATGACCCTCCATGCTCTTTAAATAGAGATCATGGACCAATCGGGTGTCAAGCCACGGATCAAGTGTCAGTAATATTGAGGAGAGAATGAACCGTCGGATCAGTACATATCATGACCGTCGGATTGTAAGTTACAAAAGTACATAGTAAAGAGACACATTTTACCTAACTCTACATTAGACCAAGTTATACTTAACTATTTCCTATGTGTCAGAATATCCTAACATGTTAGCTCAAATGGGAAACAAAGTTGATTAATTTTGTACAATAAACCATCACTTACAATGTAGTTTACGAAAAATGTTTCATTGATCACTTCATTATGGGAATTTTGAGGTCTAAAATTGGCCTCCTAAGGAAATTATAAAATAATAGTGGAAATAATAAAATAAGATTATATTGCATCATCAAATTTTAGAACGAAAAAAAGAAAAAACTATTTTTTTGCTCATATTTTCAACTTATCTCCCTATGGGTTTACTCAAATTTCCAGCGGAAACACTCGTTGGATGCAAAATTTGATTCCTCATCAAAGGAGTACCTATGTTGCATACTTTCGATGGACCCTACTACATGAAAAATGAGAAATACATGAAAATCGTGATTGCAATCACGTTTTTCATGTATTTCTCATTTTTCTTGTAGCAAGGTCCATCAAAGTATGGACCATGAGTACTCCTTGGATGAAGAATTAAATTTTTCATTCAACGAGTACTCTCGCTCGAAATTTGAGTAAAACCTTAGGGATATAAGTTGAAAGTATGATTTGAAAAAGTAGTTTTATTATTTTATTATTTTTTAATCTTTTTACCTTTTTACTCCAAAAATGGTGAATCAGCCCCCATGGTTGACATCATCATCTTGAATCTTATTGGTTCTTATAAAGTTTATTTTGGTTGTACATTTTTCTTAGGAGGCCCATTTTAGACCTCAAAATTCTCTTAATGATGGATTATTGGATAGTTTTCATGATATAATTGACAAAGGGATTAATGGAGTAATGATCTTGTCATTCCTTATAAGACATAAAATTCATGTCTAAAATGTAAAGGAACGTCATTGGAGGATTGCAAAGTAAAAGAGCCATTCTATTGGACCTATCCTTTTTATACTTAATTACCAAATAAAATTGTTAAATATATGAATCTCATTTGAAATGTTTATCTTGTTGAATTTATACTATTAATTTTAAAACTAAAGAGGTTGATGTTTAATGCAGAGAAAATTTTCTCTACCAAGGATGTAGTGTCACCATTGTTTGAATATTTGTCCCAATGCATACAATTTATTGTCATAAGTTCTATAATTGAGATTGGTTTGACACAATGTCTCAAAATGATATGCCATTGAATGTTCTTCTTATTTATAAACAAAGCCTTTGGTACATTGACAATATCTTTTTCAATCTCAAAATGTCGCTACAAATATAAGAGCACAATAACCAACACAAAGCAAAGAGCATCCATTAAATTTTTGAAATGTTATGTTTGCTTTTCAAGTTCAATGAAAATTTCTAATTGATGGATTCATTTTGTGAGTGAACCATATGAAGATAATGATATATAAATTAATACCAATTTATAGAAACATAATTACAACAACACACAAATAGTCCACTTTTTCACAGCCTTCCCTCCTCTGCTTTGGTTTAGATACCCTCTGCTCTTCGATCCCCTTATTCTTATTATGTGACCATTTATGTGTTGTGGGGATAAACTATGTTTGTCTTTTGTATTTGGATTCAGGATTCTATCATGATTTGCTTTTCTTTTGTGGACTATGGGGCTATATGTCTTTGGTTTGCCCTGAAGTAGCTTATTTCCTAGAGCTCGGTCCTTGGGAGTGGCATTAGGGAGGCAATATAATGGTTTTGAGATCTGGATTGCAAGGGTTTGTTTTTTTTTTTTTTCACAGAAACGGTTATGGATTGTATTAATTGATTGGTCTAAATGCTAGATTTCAGATTACAATGAGAGGGAGCCAAACCCAAATAGATTAGACCACCTGAAGTGCTATGGGGCTTGTGTTTCGCTTCCAGCTCTTTTTGGGTACAACTATGGAATTTATTTCTGTGATTTTCCCAAGCATATAAATACAAACAAACTGATTTAGTAGCAAGAAATAAAACATACCAGCTGACTGATTATGGAATTGGATCCCATGTTTCGTCCCCATCTCTTATCATTGCCCCAGCAGAGAGAAGAGCAGCTTTATTAGCTTCAAGATCTGCTTCTTTGTTGTTGTCTCTCAGAATGTGGAAGTATTTCAGGTTTTGGAACAATTTACCCAAACTTCTGATTCTAGATATCAGCCTTGCCAATCTTAAGTCTCTAGGTGAAGAGTTGGTCACCATGATTTTTATTATCACTTGAGAATCCCCAAAAATGTTTGCCTCCTTGATTTCCAAATTCAAGAGCAACTTGAGACCTTGGAAGAGGGCCAATGCCTCAGCTTGAATGCTGGAGTTGATCCCCAGACCCCAAGCAAAGCTGTGGGTCGATATGCCTTCAGTGTTTTTTACAGTCCCTCCTGCCCCAGCCTTGCCAAGATTTCCTTTAGCTGCCCCGTCAAAGAAGAGAGAGTGCACCTTTTGATTGGAGATCCAGTCTTGAAAGTCTTCCTTGTTTTTTCCCCTTATTTTCCATTCCTTGGTAGAGGAGATATTTCTGATGGCTTGGTGAAATTGCAGATTTAAGGAGGCCCCCCAGACAGTATCTAACTGATTGAGATTTGAATCGTCTTTTTGATCTCCCAAGCATTCTTTTAACTGGAACTTTATCTTAGCCGCTACCACCTTGACATCATGCTGAGTGCTTCTAAAAATTCTGCTGTTTCGCTCTAGCCAGATCTGCCAGCAACAAATTTTGAGAAGAGAAGACCAAGCCACTTTAATCACTTTGTTTTTTGGGGGGAGGACCGGGATAACTGTTCTGCCAATTAGCAAAAAGATCAGTTATGGAGACAGGGAGAACAAAATTGGGGTTCCAATGATCCATCAGTTCTCTCCAGACCTGCATAGCGAAGTTGCAGTTTAAGACGAGATGCGTGGCACATTCCACATTCTCTCTGCATAGGGAACACCTGGACGGGCCATGGAATCCACGCCTCTGCAGATTGTCATCAGTAAGGATTTTCCTGTGGCATAGGAGCCAACAGAACATGTCGATTTTGGGCAGAGAGGAAATGCGCCAGACTGCCTTCCACGGAGCTGGATCAGGAGGAACATTCGGTTTCAAAGCGAGATTAACGTAGCCTTGGGCTACAGTGTAACCTGCAGACAGTGTACCCCAGCCACGCCTGTCTTTTCTGTGAATGTGCGAGGGGGAAATTCCATTCAGCCTAGCATGGAGGCAGTTGGAATCCTGTACGAGATCCAGAGGTAAATCCTTTAAACTCCAGCTAGCCCAATGCGTCCCAGCCCACGTGGATATATCCCACAGCGTGGATCTTCCTGAAGTAGTCAACCAGTCTCTCAGCGCCTTCACGGAGGGGCAATCACCAATCGAGTTGCGATCCATTATGCAATCGGCCCAAATGTTAATTTTCTTCCCATTTCCAGGGATCCAGTAAGCCTTGGAGCGGATCAAAGGGGCTGCTTTGGAGCAGAGTCTAACAAATGGAGAGACGCCTTGGGGGAGAGGCCCATCTAGACATCTAACCCTCTCGCCTTTGAAATATTTCCTCCATAGCGCTAGTTGGGCCCAGCCAGGCTTGGGCGCAATAATTTTCCAGAGAAGCTTGGCTCCCATGGCAATGTTTTGCAGGGATAGGTTCTTGAAATTTAGACCTCCCTCTATCTGAGGCTTGAGGACAATCTCCCAATTAACAAGAGGGATTTTTCTCTCATTTTGTTTGCCTCCCTTCCAAAAGAAATTTCGAATGTGCTGGTCCATTTTCTGAAGAATTCCGATTGGAGCAAGGAGCACTGAGAACTAAAATAAGGGGAGACTACAGAGAACGACTTTGATGAGGACTGACTTGCCCGCAATATTAAGCTAGTTGAATCCCCAAGCCTGGAGTTTGTTCTTGAATTTTTCTACTTGAGGGAGCCAATCCCTGCTATAGGCTCGCTTGAGAAAGATAGGGAGCCCAAGATATTTAAACGAGGTCCAAATTGAAGAGGTTGCAAATCCAAAGCATCTAGCAATGGAACTAAGCAAAATGGGCGTAATGTTCCAAAGGTAAATGTGGCACTTCCCCTTGTTGAGACTACTTCCCGACGCCATACAAAACCCATTAAGAGCTTCTTTGAATCCGTTGGCCGAGTGGATCGAAGCAGCCCCAAGAAGCAGAGTATCGTCTGCAAAAAGGGCATGGTTGATGCTTTGGACTCCCCTAGCAATGCAAATCCTTGAAATCTCCTGCTCTTGCATTTTTTTATTTAGATGGAAACTGAGAACGGAGGCTTGAAGAACAAACAGAAGAGGAGACAGAGGACAGCCCTGCCTTAGTCCTCTTGAGGCTTTAAAAAAACCAGCAGCTCTGCCATTAACTAGAGGAGCAATCCATGGCTCCGAGATGCAGGCCCGAATCCAGTTTATAAAGTTCTCCCCAAATCCAAACTTTTGCAAAACATTCAAGAGAAAGTTATGTCTAACACGATCAAAAGCATTTGCTAAGTCCAGTTTGATAGCCATACCTTTTTCCTTGCACTGTTGGCTTGAAAGGATTGCCTCTTGAACTAAAATGAAGTTGTCCACTAGCTGTCTACCATGAATGAAGCCCCCTTGATTCTCTGGAATGATTTTAGGGAGAAGATATTTCAGCCTGTTAGCTATTACTTTGGTGATCAATTTGTAGCCAGTGTTGCAAAGAGAGATGGGACGAAATCTGTTGAAGGAGTTGGCGCCTTTCTCCTTGGGGATGAGTGCAAGGAACACAGAGTTTGTACTTCCTCCAATTTTTTGACAGGCTTGGGATTTTTGGACCATTTTATAGAGATCTTTTTCCACAATGTGCCAACAGGTTTGAAGAAATCTGGCGGAGAATCCATCCGGACCTGGGGCTTTATCTGGGTCCATGGAAAAGAGAGCATTTTTGACCTCAGCCTTGGTGACTTTGGCTTCTAGCTGGAGGTTCATCTCAGCAGAGATTGAAGGGGGAACCCAGTCCAGAAGACAAGAATTCTGAGTCGTATTCACCTCCTCGCTGTACAGATTTTTGAAATGGAGAAAGGCTGCTCGTTTGATGCTTGCAAAGTCTTTGTGATTGGTAGTTCCTTCTTTGATTTCAACTATGGAGTTGAAACATTTTCTGGATTGAGCTTTCTTGTGGAAGAATGAAGAATTTCTGTCTCCTGCTTTGAGCTAAAGGCAGCGAGATTTAATCCTCCATAATTCTTCTTCGGCTAGGCAGGCTTTATGAAATTCTTGTTGAAGTTGGACCTCCTTATCTCTAGATACATATGCCTCTTCTGAAAGCAAATGATGGTCATCTAGCTGACTTTGGAGATTTTTCCTTTCAGCGGATGGATTAGGAAGGGTTTTGGCCCAACACTTTAGGGAAAATTTCTTTCTTCTGAGTTTTTCTTCCCACACGTAGAATGGAGATCCGTTGACTGGCTGGGACCAACTTTCCTTGACTATCTGCAAAAAATTGGGTTCCTTGATCCAGAGAGGGCTAAACTTGAAGGGAATGGGGCCAAGATCGGTATGAGCCCGGAGTTCAAGCTTGATAGGATTGTGATCAGAGGTGCTGCAAGAAATGATTCACATACTAGCGTCTAGTCCGAGAAAAAGGAAGGAACTTTGAACAAATAATCTATCCAGCCTTGCTGCAATGTGTCCAGGGCCTACTCTTTTATTTGACCAAGTATACTTACCAGAAGCAGGCTTGATGTCTAATAGGTCCCAATCTTGCAGGAGATCCTCTGCCCATTCCCTTGCCGGATCTCGCACAATGCAGCCTCCTCGCTTTTCTAAAGTGTGCAGCGTGAGATTTAGGTCTCCTGCAATAATGACGTTATCTAGATTACCCATATCTGCTTGGCTTCTTATTGAGTCCCAACAGGCCTTTTTTTCTCCAGCATTGACCGACACATAAACATTGAAAAGACAAAAAGTTTCTTTAGTAACGAGATGCTGCATTTTTAGCATCAGCAAGTGAGTATTTGAAATCTCAGACACTAACGAAAACCTGCTATCATTCCAAAGAGTACCCAACCCTCCAGAGGCTCCTTGGGCTGAGACAACTATTGCTTTACTTTTATTCCAGATTTTTTTGCTTGTTTGGAGGAAGTCTGAATCCTCCATCTTAGTCTCCTGGAGAAGGAATATGTCCGGGGCTTCTATTCTTATTAAGTTTCTTATGGCCTCTTCCTTAATTTTTCTCCCCATACCCCTACAATTCCAGGAGATTATTTTCATTATTTACCTTTGCTCTGCTGGGCTCCCTTGGAGCCTTGATGCTGGTTTCTTGCCATCTTCGGCTTTTTTGCTAACAACCTCTCCAGAGTAGGTTGACTGCCCTGTAACTTATCCTTGTACGTTTCTTGCTCTCTTTTCTCCCGATCTGTTTTGCGCCCTCTTGTGGATCTCCTTACAGAGGTTTGGGAATCGCCTATTTCTCCTTCCTCCTCCGAGTCTTCCGACTCTTGGTATTCTTCCTCAATTTCGACAGGGGTTCCTTTTGAGCTTTCTACAACACTTGCATCCTTGGAAGAGATAGGCAGATTACCTTTTTCTGGAGACACTGCTTTTTGGTCCACGACCTCATGGGTGTCCTCTGGCTGCGAGCTAAGAGGATCAAACTTGTTTTCTGGAGCAGGCTTGGGCGGGATCTGCTGAGCAGGAGCCTAATGAGGACCTTTGCCATTAGTGCCTCCCGAATTCTGTGTCTTGAAATAAGTTTTGGAACGTTTGACTTGGTTCCAGCCATCCTCCTTCCCTTGCACAGCTTCGTTGTTGGTCGGGCAGCCTCTGGCGAAGTGGCCATAAACATGGCATTTCCAGCATTTAAAGGACAACTGATCATAGTCCAATTTCTGCACATGCGTCCAACTTCTAACATTGATTTTGATGGCCTCTGGCAGCCCCACCTCCAGATCTACTTCTACGCAGATCTTGGCACAATCATATTGATCCTTATTATTCACTCGCTCTATAAATTTCCCTAGGGCATTTCCAATGTGCATCAAAGAATCCCAATTCCAGCAATGAACTGGGAGATTTGGAAGCCTAACCCACACCGGGATTGCTTTGGGTACATCTATTGCTGGATCAAAGTTCGGAGTCCATTTATTCAGGTACAAACCCTGAGGGCCCATGAAGTAGGGGCCATTTCGGAAGATCAGATCTTTGTCATCCTTTGAAGTGAATTCGAAGAGGAAGAATCCTCTCCCCAGAAAGTAAGAGGTAACACTTTCTTTGATCAATAGCGCCCAGTTTCTGTTGACCCAGCTCTTAGTGGTTTTGGGGGATGGCCATAGCCCAGTGAACTGGCCGATGAGAGCTCGCTCAGTCAAAGACAATGCAACCTGGATCGGGGTTTCAGGAGGAAGGGAGATCTCTGGAATATCATCCAATTTTTTAACGAATTTCGCAGCTTCAAAATTCTTCTTCTTTGGGAGCCCTGCCAAAAGCCGGTTAAAGGCCTCAGCAGACGAGATCGGCGGCGGAGGAGGTGGGAGAGGCGCCTGGGGAGTGCCCAGCACCTCCATGGGCGAGAGCCCTAGAGCGCGAACCTGTCAAAGAGAAGGAAGTGCAACTCTCATGCAGCAGCGCGGTCGAAAGAAACTTCAGAAATGATATCATAATATAGTAAAGTTCAATAGGTCAAGGACGAGTGCACTCCGCACAACCTTTACTCAATTCACGGATTGCAAGGGTTTGTTGTTTGCCACACCTCATTTTGCTAGACGTGGATTTTGCAATTGTATTGTTTGTTTTCCTGTCACTATGGCCCCTCGCCAGTGAATGCCTAGGAGAAGGGGTGGTTTTGGAAATATGGGAGTTAAGCGAACTAGGCCTTTTGCATTCGATTTTGTGGGCACCTTATTTGATGTGATTCCTCTTGGAGTTAGAAGGGAATTTTTTCTTCTGGAAGCCAAATAAATAGAGGATCGTCCATATCATTTTGACTTTGAGCTTCTGGAGTCAGTTGCAGAAATGAATATGGTCTTGGAGCTTGGCATGTTTTGAAAGAAAAAGTTTCCTTTTATATAATCTCTCTCGTTGCACCAACAAATAGATTCATTGTTATGACTCATCATTAATGACAATCAACTAGAACAATATACTTTATTTAATGGGTTGGAAGATGTTAAATGAATGCTGAGAAATATTCGATTCTATCTTAACAATGTTGATTCCACATTGTCAAGGGTGGAGACCTTTTTGGTTTCAGACTTTGCCTCTTGCAACTTGACTGATCCTCCTGGGGATCCAACTAACCTTCCTGTGGATAATGCACAGAACTAGACTGATATCCCTTCAGATGAGGATTATCTTTTGACATCTTATGTTTTTTGCTGATGTTTTGATGGCTTTATTCCAGTCCTGTCAAAGAGGTCATCAGGGTTCTCTAGTTTTGGAAGGGACATGGTGCATGGTAGTTCAGTTGGCTCAGTTAGTGTTGGGCACTACTCTCTAGGGAGAATGTATCTCTTGCCCCAGTGCTGGTAATGGTACTTGTGGGCAGTTGTTTGTTATGGATACTCAGGTTATGCCTCTTAAACTGTCTTGAATATGGTTTGCGTCTTCTACTATCTGTCGTGTAATGTTTTTTGCTAGCGGGTGCATTTCTATTGGTGGATGCTGGGTGGGAATGGTTTGAGGGTCTGGTTTGTGCTTGGACTGTCTTTGTTGCGAGAAGTGGGTGATTGCAGGGATGCTTGTGGATTCTGTTCCTGACAACTTGGTTATGGTCACCAATAGTCCTATTGCATGGTCTCTATTATGTTTTTGTGATGTCAAACACTTGAAAATGGGCTTGGGTATTGCGTCTTTAATTGTTGTTGGTCGCTATGGTAACCTGCATGAATTTTGGTTTCCTTTATCTATTGTTGTTTCATAGCCTTGTAACTATGTCACAATTAGCTTTTCACGTGGATGAAATCTCTACCCCCAAGTCTATGCGTTGTCTCTCTGGATGGATAAATTGGGATGTATTTTGGTTTTGATTAATGGAAGTTGCAGTTGAAATTAAAAAAAGAACACAAAAATAGTTATCTACAAATAAACACATTACATAGGAAATATGCCATCATTAAAAAAGATTCCCAAAATTGTACATGTGTTGTAAACTCCTCATTACATTGGATAATATAAAAATTTAAAATAATGAAAAGTGATAATTTTTAATCAAGTTCTATAAAATATATGAATTAATATCAATAATTTATGACTTCATAAAAATACCAATAATTTCCAATAATACCAATGGAAATTTTCTAATTGATTTCATTTTATAAGTGAATAATACCAAAACAATGATATATGAATTAATAAAAATTTATAAAATCGTAATTATATATGAATTAATACCAATAATTTATGACTTCATAAAAATACCAATAATTCCAATAATACCAACTGAGTTTTAATTCCAATAATACCAACTAAGTTTTTTTAATGGATTTCATTTTGTAAGTAAATAATACCAAAATAATCATATAAGAATTAATATCAATTTATAAAAACATAATTACAACAACACAAAAATAATTACCTACAAATAAACACATTACGAAATATGATATTATCAAAAAAGATTCCGAGAATTGTAATTACAACAACACAAAAATAGTTACCCACAAATAAACACATTACGGAATATGATATTATCAAAAAAGATTCCGAGAATGGTATATATATTATATTAAATAATATACGAATATAAAATAATAAAAAGTAATAATGTTTAATTACTCTTTACTATATTAAATAATATAAAAATGTAAAATAGTAAAAAATAATAATGTTTAAATGATATATAAATTAATATTAATTTATAGAAAGATACTTACCATACAAAATAGTTATGTACAAATAAACCTATTGCATAGAAATTATATTATTAATTTTTTTTACATGTATGATATATTCCTCATATATAATATAAGAATATAAAATAATAGAAAAAATATTTTTTAATAATTTTTTTAATAAAATATAAGAATATAGAATAATGAAAAAAATATTTTTTAATAAAATATAATAATAGAAAAAAATGTTTTTTTAATAATTTTTTTAATAAAATATAAAATATTTTTTTATAAAATGTAATAAAGAAAATGTTGACCATTTTAATTGAAATCACTCACCATAACAAAATAAATAAAGATATAGAAGAGATAATACATGCTTAACACATCCACACCCACTCTACTATGTCTCATTATAGAGCAACGCTATCTTTATGTATATATTTATTAAAGATTATAACTAAATTTTCTCACCACTAGACTATTAAGTATATATTCATTAAAGGTTCTAGCTAATTTTCCTCATAACTTATAGGCATGTGCAAACACTTTATCGTTGAATATAAGTCTCCTCCGAGGGCCTCAAAGAAAGTTGGAAAATCTATTCAATTTCGTTTTCATTTGATGGGGTGTAAATACATTTTGTGTTTCTATTTATTATTATTGAATATTTTATTTTTAATTAAAGAAGTTGGTAATTGAGTTGTGTTCATATTTTATATTTTGTGGGGTTCCTATTTTATATTTTGTGGGGGTGGATTTTGATTATTGTTATTATAATTTTTAGGTGAACCATATACATTTTTATATGACCTAGTTTTGAATCTTGGATATAAAATCTACGTAATATTTTATAATATAATTATCACCAATTGATTTATTTCTTTTTTGAGCATTATTGTTGAACCATATTAATTGTGTATCTATTAAACAATTAGAATTAAAAACAATTTAGATGCAAATCTCTTGATGCTTTCAAAATGATTTACTTCTTTTTTGGCACTATTGTTGAACCATATTAATTGTGTATCTATTAAACAATTAGAATTAAAAGCAATCCAGATGCAAACCTCTTAATGCTTTCAAAATCCATGACCTAGATGTCTCCATGCAATTTTATTAATTTTAAAGATATGATAATTCAATTAGAAGAAATAAAGTTTGCTAACATTGTTTTTTTTCTTCATATTATATTTCAAATAATGCCTATGAGGCGTAAAACAATGAGTGGGTGCACAATTAGGAAATTGTGTAATGATTATCGTTTCGAAACCCCATGGATGTCCCATCAGCCTGACCTCCAACTACAGGTTATAGTGGTACCTATGGGAATCAACCATGTGTCACATGAGTATGGGACCCACCTAGTTTCCAATTCCTCTAGTCATATATATTTTAAAAACAATTTTTTTTCCATTTTATTTTTTGACATATGGTACAATTTTTTAATCCTCACACTATCAAAGCACCTCACTAAATGTGCTTAAATAATATCTTCTCAATCCACATTAATTTTTTTTAGTTTTCTAAAATGTCAAAATTCCCTTGAGAGTAAGTGATCTGTATATTGCTGTGGATATTCCACTAGACAATTTTTCACAACAAATATGATAAAAATAAACTCAAATTTGAAATCTATACTACTAAGGTTAATTTTCCTTAGATTTTTGGATTTATTAATTACGTTTTTTCTTCTTATGCATGCAATAGATAAAATGTGTGAAATAGATAATAGGTAAATACAACCATTCACTCCAGAAAAAAAAGAAGGTAAATACAATCAATCACAAACCATAATGAACACCAAGATATGCTCTAGGAAACCCTTCCGTGAGAAAACCCAATTGGAAGGTGAGGATGCTTTGCTCTCTTTTGTTTGGAGTGGAAATGACGCAAGTACAAAGGATAAGGCACTCTCCATGGAGTGGCTTGAGACTGGTGGTTTGCGGGCTACTACAAAACACAAAACCCCTCCATTATGCTCTCTCTCTCTATCTATACTCAAATACTTTGCTCTACTATGAAATAAAATGCAAGAAAAAAGAGTAGAACGCATTTCCTCCTACTAGCCCAGTTATAACACAACTTATTAGCCAATTAGGGTTTAGATTTGACCCATTCAAGCCTCAACATGAGTGACAATTCAACCCTTCTAGACTCTTCTTCATAGCCCCCACATGGCTAGCCCCTTTTACATGAGTAGTAGAGGATGGCGTTGAATCCTCTCAAATTAACCATGATATGTCAACTTCTGGAAGGCATAATTGTTGCATCCAAACTTTGGTTGATGTCTTTTTTGGACCATTGGAAAAGCCTTGGGTGCGTAGAATAGTGTCAAGGGTTTAACAATTACATAACAAAGTTTTACACCCTTGTACACACTCCAACCCAAGAAAAGAAAAAAGAAAAAAGTAAAGAGAAAAAAGAAGTCATTTCAGTGCTCAAAATAACCTTGAAAAATTTTAAACCCCAATTCTCGAAACTATTTTTTATTACTAAATGTCTCTTATAAATTAATTCCTTCCATTTTATTTTAAAAATATTAAAATAAATGACAAATTATATAATTATCCAATTTAGATAAATAAATTTAATATTTAAAAACTTTTTTTTAATATATCCTACACTACAAAAGCATTAAAAAACCAAACATCAACCTCACTTCGTCCAAACCAACATTAAAAAAAACGAAGATTTATTGGAACAATTGATTATAAACTGTACATTATACACTATAAATACAAAATATGTGAATTCATGTAACTGAATAAACCTTTCCATAACTAATGGTTGTTGAACTAATTCCTTTAAAGTAAACTTCATCATTTACCGGATAATATCAACACTCTCTCACCATGCACATAAATAATATCTCCAACATTCTTTTTCCTTTATAGGTAAATATTATCTTAACATTTTCCATTTTCTACAATGTATTATCATTTATATAAAAATGGATGATACTATTCTTTTACCAGAGACATTCATTGATTGTTTAATATGTGGCTTCACATATTTTTTTTTATTGATATCTCATATTTACTGCAACAAAATAAGATGTGTTAAACTTTGATTTTATGTATATTTTTTCGTAAGGTTGAACATTGTCTCGGCACACAACTTAGTTATTAAAAATAATTTTATATTTAGTTTTAATATTAGTATCAATTTTAAATTGGTATATAGTTGAATTTAACATTAAATGTGGTATTAACATTGGCATTATATCACATTTTCTATGTTGAATTTTTATTTTAGTATTTATTTATTTTTATTTTTATTTTTCCCTTGGAAAAAGTCGTAATTTCTATTAACTTAAGAAATTACATTTTGTAGATGCCGAGGCATATGCATATGGAGGCATTACTTGCCTTATCAGGAGACATATAAGTCTGTTTACAAAAACTTGAACTGCTGAGTGGTGAATCTCCTCGCAGGGAGTCTGGAATCAGAGTTGTATCAAAACTGCCCTCAACAGCTAGAGGGAAAAAGATGCAAAAATATATATATATCTTCTCTATACAGAGAGAGTACTATGTATGTCTATACAAGAACTGTTTCTACAGCCGACTGATAGATATAAGAAAATAAAACATGTTTTTACAATGAGCACTACAAAAAACATGGGCTTAAAGCCCAATTTGTCCCTGTTCTATAAACGGTCTGTGGTAATATTGATGGTGAGTACCATCAATCTCCTCCTGTATCAACCAGACATTGTCCTGAAGATGCGTTGCCTCTTTTGAAAGTTGGTCAGCCTCCGTGTTTTGTTCCCTGTAGATATGTCGACAGACAAAAGAGTCAAATATGTTTATCAATCTGTGAGCTTCCTCCAGGATATGTCTGAGAGAATATGCATTGCAATGAGATGCATTATTGAGCCAATTACATACGATTTTTGAATCACCAAATAACTGCAGATGTGTACAATGATGAGATAATGCAAAGTATATGAGGTGTTTTGCAGAGCAGAGTTCGGCAAAATTGTTCGTGCCCATCCCCAAGTTTATTTGGATTTTGAAACAATGTTTATCATTCAGGTGTAGGATGAGTCCCCCTCCACAGCCTGCTTCCTGGGCTGAACCATCAAAATATGCCCAAGGTTTAGATTTATCAATGATCTCCGGGGTGATGATGCGCTGAGGGGCTACGGGGTCCTCTTCTGGAAGGTGATCATAATCTGAGATTATGTGCTGAGTGATAGATGGCCAGTGTGGTTCTCTGAGATTGAAGATGGACTGATTCCTAGCTATCCAGATGGCCCAGTTGACAAGGAGAGGCATGTTCCTGGCTTTGCCTTTGTGGGCAAGGCACCATGAGTTCCAAGCATCTTGGATATTGTTGCCCTGCCAGGGGAGTAAGGAAGGGTAGTGAGCAGATATACCGTTCCATAATTCTTTAGATGAAGTGCAATTCAGGAAGAGATGTTCGGTGTTCTCATCAGCCATACGACACAGATGGCAACGGAAGGGGCCATGAAAGGATCTCTTCATCAGATTGGCACCCGTAGGGATCTTGTCTAAGAGTATGTTCCACATTAACAGGCGGGTGCGAGGGGCGGCCTTGAGTTTCCAGAAGGACTTCCAATTTGGGTCAATAGATTGAGGTTTATGGGGATCCATGAGGCTGATGTATCCCTCTTTTGGGGAGTAAAGACCTGTCTTGGCAAGGGCCCAGATGATTTCGTCGGGTTCCTCTGTTAAGCGAATATGGGCCTGTGTGAGGGCTTCAATATATAGCTGCCAGTCTTGTCTCCAATGCTCAGGTATGTCCAAATCATAAGCTGATTTCCAAGCTTGTTGAAGGACAGTGGAGTTGATGTGGTCGCCAATGTGCTTAATGTATATGATGCCTCTATCATTTAGGTAGCTGATTAAGTCGGTAGGTAATCTGTGAGCGTTCCCGCATCCTACCCATGGGTCCGTTCCAATGCGGACAACGTTGCCTTCCTTTATTCTCCAGGTAATTCCAAGTCGCAGCAGGGGGAGCGCGTTCATCATTGCCTTCCATATGTTGGAGATATTGCTAGCTGGGGGCCGAGACTGTCTGAGCCAATCCATCAAATTTGTAGGCCATATATATTTCGCTAGAGCTACCCGGGTCCAGAGACTGTTTGAGCTGATGAGCTGCCAGCCCAGCTTAGCTGCCAAGGCTTTCGAGAATAGCTCAAGCCTTTTTATGCCCCATCCTCCCCATCATTTAGGTATAGCGATGCGATCCCATTTGACCCAAGCAAAAGTTTTCCCAGGTTGATTTCCTTTCCATAAGAATCTGCAAAAAATGTTTTGAAGTCTATGTAGTATGCCTTTTGGTATCCATGCAAGTGTCATCCAGAAAATTGGAGTGGCCTCAATAACTGCCTTGATGAGGGTTAATCTGCCAGCCCTGGAAAGATATTTGTGGTACCAGATCTGTAATCGTTTCTCCACTTTTGCGATAAGCCACGTCCAGTCTGCTATCCTGTACCCGAGAGGCTTTAATCGGAAGCCCAGATATTTAAGCCCGTCATCCAAGTTAAGTGCAGAGAAAGGAAAACGCTGGGTAGTATATATAGACTCATGCTGAGAACAACCGATAATGGTGATGGTAGATTTACCTTCGTTAATCATCATCCCCGTAGCCTGTTGGAAGAGCTTGAAGATATTGTGCATAATTGAAGAATCTCCGATGCTTCCGTTTAAGAAGATCAGAACATCATCAACAAACAGAAGATGAGTCAGAAAGAAATTATCCGAAATCTTGATGCCAGTAAGCTGATGTCTGTCCTTCGCAGCAGAGATGGATCTGCTCAGACCTTCCATAATAAGGAGGAAGAGTAGCGGGGAGAGGGGGCAACCCTGTCTGAGTCCCCTTTCTGATAGGAAGAAAGGGGTAGCTTCACCATTAAGGAGGACACTATAGGATACATCCTTGATACAACTCATAATCCATTTAATGTAGGCATAAGGGAAGCCAAGGTGAGTAAGAATTAACCTGATATAGAGCCAATTTGCTCTGTCAAATGCCTTAGAAAGGTCCACCTTGAGAATCATGCCCTTCTGTTTCTTAGTCTTCAGAGTATGGAGGAGTTCTTGTGCAGTGGAAATCGCTTCATGTATCTGTCGATGCTGGAGAAAAGCAAATTGTTCGGGGGATATATGACAAGACAGTATAGGCTTCAGGCGATTTGCTATGATTTTGGCGATAATCTTGTACAGAACATTACAGAGAGAGATGGGTCTAAAGTCATTAAAGGAGGTAGGAGAATCAGATTTCGGAATAAGGGCAATGAAAGTGGATTTGATGGCTGCATGTATGCTACCATTCCTCCTACTGTCCTCCATGATTCTGAGAAGATCATCCCCCAAGATGTCAAAAAATGCAATAAAGAATTCGATGGTCCACCCATCCGGTCTAGGGCTCTTGTCTTTTTTGAACCATTTAATGGTGGCCTCTAGTTCCTCCTTCGATACAGCCATCATCAGGTTCTCCGAATCCTCTTGTTCTACATATCTGGGGAAGTGTTCAGCGACCCGCATTATCTCTAGTATGTTAGCCACACGGGGTGCCTTGTAGATGGTTTTGAAGTGTTCGTTAGCAAGTCTAGCCAGACCCTGCTGATCAGTAATCCTCTGCCCCTGAGCATTTTGTAGTTCCCAGATGGTGTTAATGGCTTTTCTGCCATTTGCAAATTTGTGGAAAAACTTAGTGTTATTGTCTCCCTCAGACAGCCATATGGCTCTACTTCTAAGGCGCCAGCTCTCCTCTCTTTCCTTTAGAATTTGTGTGCACTTAGATATAAGAGTAGAGTATAGATCCTTGTTTTCCGGTGCTGTGAAGGTGCCATCTGACGAATCCTCAAATGTTGCAATGGCTCGTTCGGCCTCCTTCAGTATCTTGTCATCGTTAATCCGCTTCAGGTGTGCCCAGTTTCTGGAGAGCCTTTTGAGTTCAGATAATTTCCTTAAAAAACCAGTAGTATGCTCCTCCTCTTCCGTGATAGGATTTGATCTCCAATACTCCGATACAAGCTGATGATAGCTGGGATCCTTGAGCCAAGAAGCATTGAATTTAAAAGGGCTTTTGATCTTCGGGATATCCTCAGAGAGTTCCAGGAAGATAGGCCTGTGATCAGATAAACCCCCAGTTCCAACCCACTGTCTAATACGAGGGTGGAGAGTAAGGAATGCCTCTTTGATGAGGAATCTGTCGAGTCTTCTAGCTAGACTATGATCACCACTTCTATTGTTGGACCAGGTATAATGTAACCTGACAGGAGGGATGTCAACCCAATGATGAGCTTCAAGTAAGGTGGAGATCGAGTCGGACAGGTTATCCGCTTGGGCCGAGTGTCCCCAGGATTCACAGTGTCCCAAGGAGAAGTTCAAATCCCCTCCCAGGATGATGTTGTCTGCCCGGAAAAGTTCAGATGCGAACAGGGTTCTCCAAAATGGTTCCCTGTCCACACAAGGTCCGTAAACATTGATGATACGAATCTCAGCATTAAGGGAGCGGTCCAATAAGTCCATACCGATGTAGCCTCTGCCTCCCCAGGTGTTTCGAAGAACCAAGGATTTATTACAGAAACCGATAGCAATACCCCCCGATCTCCCAGATGCATCCAAAGCATGGAATGTCCAGTTCGGAAGCCAAGAGCGAAGAATAGGTATGAGAGTGTCAGCCGAGCAGAGGGTTTCCTGAAGAAAGATCACTTCCAAGGCAGTCGAGGTGAGCAGTCTTCGTAGGGCTAGTTTTTTTTGGGGGCTAGCAACCCCTCGGCAGTTGAAGGATAGAAATTTCATGGAGGGATAGGCAGAGGGCCATCCCTAGCTCTAAGGGCCCTGTCAATCGTTTGTTGTCGCCCAAGGGCAACTTCTTCCCCCGCTGCATGTCTGGCCTTAGTGAGTCGGGAGGGGCGGCCTCTAGCCGATTTAAAGGAGGTCGGGGGGTAAATAGGTTCAATGCCTATCGCGTCGGCATCCTTTCCCTTTGTTCTGGACCACAGAGGGTATCGAGGGGAAGAGGAGGGGGGGGGGTGGAGGAGGGAGTGGGGGGGGGTAAGGTGGGTGGGGGGGGGAGGGGAAGGAAGGGGAGGGGGAGGATATCAGGGAGGGGGGACAGAGGGAGGGAGAGTGTGAGGGAAAGGGAAGTGTGCAGAGGAGGGAGGAGGGGGGGGGGTGTAGCCCAGAGGGAGGGGGGGTATCTGAAGGGAGCCAGAGGGGATGAGGGGGGAGGAGATACCCATGCAAGAGAGCGATGCAAAAATATGAGATATGCCAGATACAGAGGATGAAATAGGGAAAAACGTACCCGCAGTCGAGGCGACATCTCTAGTAGTGTCTGAGCTGATGGGCGGAGGAGGCGAGGCAGGTATGGAGTCCGCTGGACGCTTGTCAGATGCCTTTGTAGCAGAAGTGCCCTGTATATCTCTCGAATCTCCTGGTGCATTGTCCACCGGTAGTTGTGTGGGCTCTCCTTCCATCTCCTGGGGCTGTGATGGTCCACCCTCCGTCGGTTCCGGATCTCGGTTCTGCTCAGGGCCCCTTTTTTTGTGGAGGAGGGGGCAGTCCCTGTATAGGTGCCCAACCTTGTGACATCTGCGGCAGCGATATGGAATGCCTTCGTAGTCTATGATCTGCTTGCGGGATGTGTCCCGCCATTGGATGGTAATGTATTCCAATAGACCTCCTCTGGTGTCGAGATTAATAAGGATTCGAGCGTAGGCCATCATACCCGTTTGCAGATATGATTTGTCGTATTCCATATAAGTGCCGATGGCGTTACCAATCCGTTTGAAGATGTCCTCGGACCAGTATTGTAATGGGAGGCCCGACAGTCGAATCCATACAGGTCCAATACCGATCTGCTCAGTCTCGGGGTCAAAAAGTGGTGTCCAACGCTTCAGCAATACCGGGGCATGCTCGAAATGCCAGTATGAGGATAGGACCCAATTTGTGTGGTCGGCATGAGCGAATCTCAGGGCGAACCATCCCCTCACAAAGGTCTGCACGAATGGGATGTCGACCAGATGGTGACCCCATACTTCGGTTGCCCAGGTCTTCAGTCGCGCGGCCGAGTAATTTCTTCCCCTGATGCGACTGACAAGGACTCTGTCCGCAAAGTCCATGGCTTCACCCCACTGAATGTCCTCTTCCAGTCTCAAGAAAATGTCGTCTGCTTTGGATTTAAAACACTTATGCTTCTTCTTTGTACCCTGTGGGGGATGGGGAAGCGATGCCCTGTTATGAGACGGACCCGATGAAGTGTGGGTAGGTCGGTGGCTGTGCGAGGAGGGGGGCAGATCTGCAGATTGGAGGGATCCGGCGAGCGGCGGGACAGCGGAGTAACTGCCGGATGGGGGAGCCAGAGAAGTGATATTGTACGATACAGGAGGGTAGTCGGTCACCAGAGGAAGAAAGCTAGGGTTTGAGCCCGGGTAAGGGGGATCTAAACCAGGGTTAGGGTTTAGACAAGCTGAGACAAACCCAAGTGTAGACGGAGATGCCGGAGGAGTGGAGAGCGCTGGCCAGGTGGGGGGATCGTCCGGCAGGACCACAGGAGGCCGGGAGGGTTCAGCCAGGGAGAATCCGGAGCTGAATAAGCAGGTCGACGTGGAAAATGGGGTACGCCAGATGGAAACCCCTTCCAACGGGTCTTCGGAGTAATCAACGGCATCCAAGTCCTCCATGGTGACAGCTGCGCCTAGGAACGGAGAAGTCCTCCTCACGACTGCAGGTAAACGGAAAGCAGGCACCCTCGAACCGGTCAACACAGTAACCGCAAGCACGCCACGAGAGGAGCGGTTGAGGAACAGAAAGAATAAGACCCGTGAAACCCGCACAGTACAGGTGCCTCCGGTGTAGCGACCGTAACAGGTAAGCTGAGGGCGGAGAGTATAGCGACAGTAACGGGATGCGAACCGGGCGGAATACAACGGCCGGTCTGAGTAACCGCTGCAGAGAGAAAACCCTAACCGAAACCCTCAGTTGCAGACTTCATTGTGTCCTCCCTTTTCTATGTTGAAATTAATAAGAAGTGTATCACCAAATTATGTGCTATGTTACACTTTTTTTTGTTGGGTTTAACATTGAATAATCCAATTATAGTAGTGTGGAGTTGTGTGCTAATAATTGCTTCTAAATGTAGCTTATTTTTTGGTATTAAATTCACGATATTTTATATTCGTAACTAAAGTAACTTTCATGGTTCTTTCCAATATTGTTTTTACTTTAACACTTAGTTTTGTTTTTTTGTTGTTTCCACTTTAGCATTAAGTTTTGCTTCTATTAAATTTTCCACTTTAGTATCAAGGTTTTATTTGCACTATTATTTTCACTTTACCAATGTTTTTTTGCTTCCAGTATAGCTTCCACTCCAACATTGAGTTTTGTTTTCATGATAGTTTCCACCCTAGCACTAAGTTTTTCTTTCATTATAGCTTGAATCCATTTTAACTCTGCACTTTCCTTCCACTTTAGCATTAGGTTTTCTTCCATTTTAGCTTCTTATATTGCTTCCATTTTATGATGAATTTTGCTTCCAATTTTGATCCAATTTTGATGAACCAAATTGGTTTGATTTGAAACATTAATAATACAAATATGAATGTAATTGATGAATTATATCTAAAATTAATAACAATATTAAACAAATAGTCCAATTCAAATTAACATCCTAATAATCATTGAGATATTTCAAGGAAATGAACAACGTTGATCCAAAACAAAGTAAAATGGACATCCATGAAAACAAACCAAACCCATAATATATAAACAAGGTAAGATAATATGATAATAATAACATCATTCAAAATCACCATCAAATAAAATCACTAACATCTAATCTATATAATCAAGGTAATACTGATAGGGTCAGATACGTCCAACTGATACCAAAATAACCTCCTTTTGGACAAAGTAAGCAAATGAAGGAGTTTGCTTAATTATTGAGTAGATCAAGTAAACACATAAAATGCATATATAGTAGAAACAAAAGGGTACTAAATGATATAAACTTAAACATGAACACAACAAATTACAAATATAACCATAAATACATAAATGTAGCAGAAACAACACTTCATTTCATTAATATTAGAACATTGAAATATGCTTACAAACAGAATGGAAATAAACTAGCTCAGGTGATGGTAGCTTATCTCTGAGAAGAGATGTGGCGGCTACATGCCTCTGAATTGTGTTACAATATGGCTCCAAAGTCTATTTATTATTAAGAAACAATGGAAAACCCTAAAAATCAAGAAACCTAACCCTAGGAGATGAAACACCAAAACTGTGGGCCTTGTTTGGGTAAATTGGTACATCAATTTCCCAGGGTCGTAACTTTGGCATACGATCTCCGTTTGGCTATCATGATACCTTGTTTCAAATATCTCAAAGAGTAGGTTGAAAAAAAAACATGAAAACCTATTTGGGAACTTTTCAGTCTCTCTGTTTTCCCTAAAACATCGTTTAAGGCCTCAAAACAACTCCAGAAGTTCAAGACTCGAAAAACTACCAAAAATAATAAACTGTGCTACAATTAAGGAAACTGAAAAACTTAAAGAGACAGTGTTGGGGGTCCAAGTGGAATAGGAGGGTGGCCACCAATATCCGCTTGGATCAGTCCCCCCAGGAAGCAATGGTCCCCATTGCGTTGAGTGCCTTCATGAGATGGGGAAACTTCTGTTGAACTTGGTCTTTGGTGAGCCACTTCCCTTGGTGTAGGAGTTGGCCAACTTTGACAACTCGATATAGTTGGATCTTCTGCTGGCAAGTTTTCTTGATATGTGTGTCCATGATGATCTAATTAGTTATGGCCTGTTCCATGTAGTCTAGGTTTAGCTTTGTTGGTGTGAGTTGTTCTGCAATGTCGGATGTATCCAACAATGGTGGAAAATATGGCCAAAGGCGGTCTACATTGAACGTTGGGTGCAGACCAAGGAACGGTGGAATGATGAGTTTGAAGGCATTATCCTCTACAACCTTGGTGATGGTGTATGATCCATATCGGAGTGGGCAAAGCTTGCGATGGGGGTCCAACGAGGCGATCCGTCTACAAATGTAGCCAAACTTTGTTGCCCACATGGAACTTGTGCGATACCCGATGATAATCATGGCATTGTATGTACTTAGCATTGGCTCTATCCAATATATCATGGACCTGCTCGCAGATGTGTTGAATGCGCTCAATGAAGCTGTTAGCCCTGTCAGCTTCAGACTAGACATGAAATGAATATGCATGAGTAGCTGCAAATGGTATGGCCACATCAATGGGACATAATGGTTGAAATCCCATCCCTACCTGAAAGGGGATGTGGCCTGTTGAGTTGTGGAGAGCTTTGTTGTAGCTGTGCTGGGCATAGTGGAGGCTTTCATCCCATGTGCGTGGATGCTTGGAGTTGTACATGGGAAAAATGTGTATGATCATCCTGTTGACGACTTCTGTTTGGCCATCAATTTGGGGATGGAAAGCCATGGACTTAGTGAGTTTTGTATCCAACATCGACCAGATACTTGACCAAAATGCACTTAGGAATCTGCTATCCTGATCAGAGATAATGGACTGTGGGAACAAGTGATCGGGCCGACCGGTTGCACCCGGGACTGAGAAAACTTGACTTGCATGCATGGGCTGCTTTTTCCCCAAATAGCAAAAAGTAACATGCAAAGAGCATCCCTAAATTTTAGGGAGTTGTTTTTAGTAGCTGGAGCTTACATGCAAAGATTTTTTTAGAATCTTTCCTCCAAGTGTCGCTTTTTTCTAGATTTGTGGCATGCACGTCATGAGCCTCAAACTTATTTATTCGATGCTTCAAAGCTCACTTATTCACATTTATCTTGGAGTTCTGACATCCCACAACACATCCAGGAGTCTTTGACACATCCAACTCAACTATTTATGGGTAAGTCCTCTTAACTTGTCTTTTGCAGCATTTCTGTCACTTTTTGTGTTTTGGCTTGTGTGAGTGTTGTCTGCTTGATTTCTGTGAACACTTGTTGTTGTTTGCATGCATATTAGCTTGTACTAGCACTGTTTCAGTTTTCGTTAGCATCTCACTGTTGTTGCATGCATGACACTGTTTTGCACGAATGGTCACCGATTCAGTGACGCCCTTCACACACATGCACGTTGTTCCGTTTTCTGAATCTTGCATTCACTGTTTGCATGCACGATTATTCACTCCTGCTTACACTCAGAATCACCATGCTTTCACCTTCACATTTGCTTTCAGTTGCCTGTCGGCGGGTCTGGGCAACCTTGGCCCAAACTTTGCCTCACCAAGACAACATTTTGCAATCTTGAGAGGGAAGGCTCTGCCTTCCTCCCAGAAAATGCGTATTTATGCCCAGTGACTGTCCTCTAGTCTTGCATTGCGCAATTCTGATGGGTTGTGACTGTTGGCCCAGAAAATTGTGCAATATAGTCACAAGGCCTACAACCCTTGCAAGTTGGAATTACGCATTGCACAATCCCAACAGCCAACAGGTCAGTTTGGATTGCGCATTCTGCAATTCCAATAGCTAGCCAGCCTCCTAGCAATCCAGACTGCCTTGTGCGTAGTTCCAACAGCTAGTCTCTTGGCCTCCCAGGAAAAATTACGCAATACTTGCCAGTCAATCCCCAGGTATGTTGCATGTCGTTCCTCAAGTTTGCTTTGGTTTTAGCTGGCAAATTTCTTGCCATGCATGTCCCTGTGTCTCCAGATCTAGAAGGTGTTCTTTCGTCTCTCAACAATTCAGGATCAATGGCCTCCAAGAGAGCAGGATCAAAGGACACTGACAAAAGCGCAACTGGAGCAACAGTTGAGTGAGTGTCTACAAGTTTGCCGATCTATGAAGACACCAAGCTGATTGTAGACAAGGACATCAAGCTGAAATGGCAAGAGGTCAATGATGCATTTGCAGGCACATTTGGGGAAGACCTTGAAGACTGCCAAGTCTATGTGAACATTCACAAGTCCGACTTGTACCGGATTGCATGCAGGTATCCCGTGTTCCCATGCACAAACATGATACATTGGATCGTCTCACAAACTGATCCTGAGACGATGACATTGAGCAGTGTCAACAGGACGAAGATTGCTACCTTTAGGGAACAAGATTATGAATAGATGTACCATATGTCGAAGCCATTGATCACCATGGATACACCCTTCAATATACCCAAAAAAAATGCCAACTCCAAGGATATCTTGAAGAACTAGGTGAAGGAGCCGACCAAATTCAGGATGACACCCAACCAGGTTTACAAGACGAAGATACTACGGAAGGTGTATCAATACTTGGTCATCTTTGCATGTCGCTTGTATGGCCAAGAGAGGACGGAAACCTTCCCACAAAGTTGGGTGATCGCGTTGGACCAATTAACCAGTGAAGGCAAAGCATGCAACTGGTCCAACATGTTGGCTCACAAGCTGAAGGAACAGGTAACAAGAGCTCGACAACTGCCCAAAGGTCAACAAGCAGAAATATACATGTCCGCTTACATCTTCGATGCAATTTGTGCCCGTCAGGAGTTCCCGGGCTTGAAGTGGGAATGGACATCAACGGAAACCTCTGTGAACACTTATTGTAAAATTTTGTCTGAATACAGCTTCAGAGGAGTTGTCACACAATTGTCAGATAATTTTGTCACCCCACTGTACAAGATAATATTTGGACAACATCCACCTTGCATGTCGAAGGCAGCAATGGAGGCACTGATCGATATAGCAAATTGGTATGCCTCACCGTCTAGCACCTTCATATGAATGTACAACGCGGAGAAGCCTTGACATGTTCTACCGAAGTTTTCCTCGGACAAGCTCGTCATGCAGGAAGTATCATACCACATCTCGGCAGGACTATCAGCTAGGCTGCACTGGAAGAAGAGGGTACCTTGGCTCGTTATTCCATTGCGGATCGGGTTATACGAGATACCAAATTTCAAGCATGCAGATGTTGAAGCAGAGGAGATTAAGAAATATCCATTCGATGCCTGAAGCTACAATCCGTATGACTCACATTGTTTTGTAAAAGATCACTGCACGAGAGTAAAGTTTCAGTGGATCCACGGGGTGTGTCATTGGGAGGAGGAGGACCCATGGAGATATTGTTACAACTTCTTTGGGCCCAATGAACCAGTTCTCATCGCTGTGGAATGGTTAGTGAAGTAGCATCCAAGAGAGAAGCAACAACAACAACAACAACAACATAGGTAAACATACTAGTGTGCGACAAAGGCAAGAGGAAGATTGTCGATAGCGCGGAGGCAGAACAAAGCTGCAAGTTACGAGCAGAGCCACTTGTGCAGAAAGAAGCTTTGGTAATAGAGGTGAAGAGGCAACAACGCGATATGAGGAATGCACAAAGGCAGAGAGGAAAACAGAGAATGGAGGAAACAAAGAAGGAGTTGCACGAGTTTAAGGAGCAACTCCGGAAGGAACAGGAGCTATGCAGACAGGAGAAGGAAGCGCAGTAGCAACAGGTACAACAGGGGGCACAACATGTACATACAGACGAAACTACGCCCGTATAAGTAGTCGATTCATCCGAACATCTGACACTGAGCAGCCTGGGTGAGAAGTCGCAGGATCATGACTTTTCTCAAGAGATTGAACAAGCACTTGAGCAGATGGATATGGATGTGGAGTAACAGGAGTTAGAGAAAGACATCGACCTCATTCCTCACCACCAAGAGGTCGACCCACCAAATTCACCGGATCTAGAGGTAGAGCAAGTCCCAAGCGACCAAGGAGACACTGAAATCCTTGGAGACAATCCTAAGGGAGAGATTCACAACATCTCATTCGATGAGTCCCAACATAGAGTTGTGCAATCTTGCAGAGCGTTGATTCTAGATGATCACACATCTCCTGCACAATGTGAGGAACAAGTGATCATTTCTGACGTGCGGAAACATCCAATAGCATTGGCTGATGCTACTAGAGCATATGCCAAAGCCACAGCTCGAGTGTTCGCTTCTTGATAGATGAGAATGAGCGAATGGATAAGGAGTTATAGATGGCCAAGCAGGGAGGAGAATTGGTTACAACATCTGCCCGAGTAGAGTTGAAGAAGGAAATACTGGATGAAGTATTGTCCCTTGACACAGTCATGCAGGTGTTGTATTCCAAGTTTGGTACCGTGCATAAGGAATTTTTCCATCTCAATGGTTGGCAGCAGTAGTGTGCGAGGAGAGCACGTATCTTGTCAAACGTGCATGCTGCTGTTGATTACATGCAAACATGGACAATGAGATACAAATGAGCCCCACTACACTTGACCAAGATGATGAAGCCTAGAGAGGTTGAGTTGAAGGCACGCATCCAGAGTCAGATCTGGAACTATGAAGATCTCCCGCAGCTCATCACTAGTCTACAAGCTTCCCATGCATGGGTATTCAGGAGTATGGATGTTGTTGTGCGTGCACACGCGATCCCATCTATTGGGACACTCACCCAGGAAAAGACAAAGGCACAGGTCCAACTGGATCTTGACTCATACTTTGACGAGTTAATGCACATAGCCACCAACCTAGATTTGGTGATCAGTGTAGACACCATGCATCAGTATGTTGCTGGTCCGGCTGCACTCAATACAATGATGCACATGTTATCAAATGAGTTGGATAGAGGAGATTGAGCAATGTACCCAGATTCTATGGAGGTGAAAGTTCATTACCAGAAAGATGTCACCTTAGAGTAAACAGACACCATCATGGACTACCGAGCTTGGCATCAGTTCACTACTATCAAACACCGTGAAGATTTCGAAGAGCTGGTCTTCCCACAATTGTCCGAGTCATAGTGATGTCTTTCATGGCTTGCTTAAGCCTATTTTGTCTCACATGGGTACATGTGCAGATTGTATGTAATGTATTGTCAAGTGTAAGCTCAAGTGTCAATAGTTGGATGTAACAGTCATAGAGTAGATGAAGAGTCATGAGGGTAGATGAATTGTCACAAAGGGGAATGTCAAGGGTCACCCCACCCTTTGCTATATATATTCCCTCATAACTCATTGTAAAGGAATTTTGGTCAGCCAAGATTCCGGTAGGAGTATCTTAGAGAGAGCTTGGACAGTATTGTAACGAGCCTTGGCTTCTCCTCTGTGAAGAGCTAGTATATATCTTTGGAGGATCACGCGGCAGTGACTGTAACATTCTGCTGTCGAAACTAGTGGTTGGTCATGGTTGTATTGTATTACTGGAACTACACTTCTTATTATAATATATCCATTATGTTTCATGCATATGTCATATTGTATTTCAACTATCTTGTTTACTCTAAATGATATATGTATCTGTTTGCTTACGCATGCATGTGTAGCTATTTTATGTATATGTATGTATGAATCTTACTGAAATGTGTTGTTGGTTTAACCATCACTTTGGATTGCTAGCTTACTTGCCTTCCATGTTATGATGCATCTTTGCTCGTGTGTTCCCTTCTTAACTATTTGCTTTCACAGGTTTCCAAGGGGTGCATTCACCTCACCCTCCATGTGTTAGAAAGGCTCATGAACCTTCCTTGAATTGCTACATATGTCACACCCTTGCTACCAACAAGGACATCTTACTCGCCTCTATGTGAAATTGCGGTCAAGGCGATACCGTACGACCCACTGTTGGGACTCCTACACCAAACGGTTTGAGGTCTAAATGGGGCTTCTTACTGGGGAGATCCCCTGACATGTTGGCGGGTCCAGCACCGTCAACATGTCTATATGAACTGTATGGGTTGGTGGTTTGTGTGGATGACCATTTCCTTCCCCAGAATGCTTCCATTGACAACATGCCTGCACAATGGAATACATTTCTTTGTCGTAAGTGAGATACTTTTGGACTGTGTCTGAAATGTCTCACTGTGGTAAGCCACTGGATGCCCCTGCTGAGTAAGAACTGCACCAATAGCATAGTCGGAGGCGTACGTCTCAATCTCAAATGGTTGTTGCAGGTCTAGTAATGTGAGCACTGATGTAGAGTAGAGGCGATGCTTCAAATTGAAAAACACATTCTATTGGGTTTCAGACCAAAAAAAATTTGCTTTCGCTCCGATCTTGGTGACTTGACTTAAAGGCCATGTGATATGAGAGAACCCAAACATGAACCTGCGGTAGAAATTGGAAAGATCTAGAAAGCTACGGAGCTCTGTTAGAGTGGGTGGGGTTGGCCAAAACCGAATGACTTGTATCTTGTTTGGGTCCACATGCACACCCTACTCATCAATGTTTTACCCCAAATATTGAACCTGGGTCATGCCAAAAGTGCATTTCTCCAAATTGGCACACAACTTGTGTTTTCACAGGGTTTCAAGGAATTAACGAATATAGTGGAGGTGCTCTTCCCAAATCTAGTTGAAGATCAATATTTCATCTAAATACACCACCAAGAATGCATTGGTGAAGGGTCACAAGATGTCGTCCATCAATCTCATGAAGGTTGCGGGGGCATTCGTTAACTCGAAAGGCATGACAAACCATTCAAAAAGGCCCTCCTTGGATTTGAAGGAAATATTCCACACATCGGAGGGTTTGATAAGCACCTGATGATAACCAGACTTCATGTCAATCTTACTAAAATATTTGGCCCCCTTGAACTGGTCGAAAAGGTCATCAATCCATGGGATTGGGTACCTATTCCAGACAGTGATCTTGTTCAACACCCGATAGTCAATATAGAGTCTTTAGGTCCCATCATTCTTCTGTACCAATACAATCAGGCTCCCATAGGGTGATGAGCTTAGCCTGATGTGCCCTTTTTGCAACAACTCTTGAATTTGCATCTTGATCTCATCGTTCTCTAGAACAGAGCATTGATAGATCAGTCCATTGGGTAGCAGCGTGGCTGGGGTTAGATCGATGGAGTGCTTGACCTGAGAGTGCATAGGTACCCCTATAGGTGAGGCAAAAATGTCCCTATACTCCTCCACGACCTTGTCCATCTGCTGCTGCTATGCGAAGGAGCCCTATCTGGAAGCCATGGCCACAACATTCTTCTTGTACTAAGGGCGAATCATAAGGAAAACAAATTTCCTAGTATGGGAAATGATCTTACTACATTGTTTTGCAGTGATAAAAGAGATGGCAATATGCGGGGCTACCTCCGATATCCTGTACAACTTATTTCCTAAAGTAATAATCATAGAGTGAGGTCTAGACTCATATACAACATGCCACTTCCATAAGTATGGTTGTCCTAATAATACATCACAAACTTCAAGAGGAGAAACATCACACAATGCCTCATCCGTGAAGGGCTTGATGCTATAGCGAAAGCGACACTATTGCCTGATGCGGAGATATCATCCTTGGTGAAGCCACCTGATGGTGTACGACTCTAGATGTACTGTCATCAGTAGGCCTAACCGCTTCACGACCTCTGCTGAAATGAGGTTCTTTTGGCTCCCTCCGTCGACAATGAACTGCAACAGAGAACCTTTCACCCACATCTATGAGTGGAATAGGCGTTCCACCTCCTATAGATCTTTAGACTCATTCTTCTGGATTTTGGTGGTCGCAACATTGGCACTAGGCTCCACGTCAATGATATACTTCCCTTTGTCATTCCCCTTGTCAGGTTCTGACTAAGAGTCAGAACATGCGTCTGATTCAGAAGCCTTCAGTTCGGCCACTGGTGACTTCTTGGATTGACACTTACTTGTGTTGTGAGTGGAGCTCTTATGGAACTCACGCAATTTCATGTGTCCTTCATTATCTTCATGGTGTTGTTCTTTTCTTGTGGCTTTAGCGGCTTGTCCTGGGCCACCGCGCCTTGGCTTTGGCCTTTGTTTTGTAGTTTGGGGGCATCTTTTCCTTGCTTCGGGTTTGTAGATCCGAAGTCTCACTTCTTCTATTTAAACTTCTGCTCAATCTTGACAATGTATCAGTATGCCGTGCCGAGTGAGGAGATGTCCAGGAACTTCATCTCGTCCTAGATGTACTTGTGTAGACAACCGTGGTACTTGAGTACCAAATTCTACTCAGAATCCTTGATACCCAACTTAGTGTGGAGGGTACATAAAATATTTGTGAACTTCGACACATCTTGGTCCCTTCCCTACCATAGCGTGGTCCAATTTATGTATTTATCTTCATAGCTCCCGACAGGGTAATATTGTTCCTTGATGGCGTCTCGGAAAGAATCCAAGTGGGTGTGACTAAAAACGATGAAGATTCCCTCTCGTCCTTTTGTTCATAGTAGGTTTCCCACCAGTCCTTGACGTGTGGGGCGACTTTGAGAAGTGAAAAAGTAATATTTTCTCGATTGGAAAAGTCATGAACTGAAAATATCCTTCATATAGATTCAACCATTTATATATGACATCTGCATCTATTTGGCCCTCAAATATGGGAACATCGAAGTTAACTTGTACCTTAAAAGGAGTGGCGCCTCCAGAGTGGCTACTGGATGAAGATGCGTTGCCTGTGGGTAGCCGTCGAAGGATTTGGGCAAAGTTATCCATCATCGCGTTCCTTTGTGGCTCGAGGGATTCCTTGAGAAATATTGTTAAAGGATATCCTACCCCCTCGTCTTTCTTTTCTTCTGCCATGGGAGGCCATCGGGGTTTGCAAGGCTGGGCTTGCAAAGGTTCAACCAGATCGAGCCCTAACTCCTTATAACCTAACCTCGTTGGGGACATGCAAATAAAAACAGAGAAAGAGCAGACCACTCTGATACCATTGATCCAAACATAAACAAGAATGAAACAAATTATAGATATAACCATATATACATAAACGCAACAGAAATAACACTTCATTTAATTAATATCAGAATACTGAAATATGCTTACAAACAGAATGGAAATAAACTATCTCGGGTGATGGTAACTAATCTTTGAGAAGAGATGTGGCAGCTACATGCCTCTGAACTATGTTATAATGTGGCTCAAAGGCCTATTTATTATTGAGAAACAATGGAAAACCCTAAACATCCAGAAACCTAACCCTAGGAGATGAAGCGCCAAAATTGTGGGCTCCATTTGGGTAAATTGGTACATCAATTTCTTGGGGTCATAAATTTTGTATACGATCTCTATTTGGCTATCATAATACCTTGTTTCAAATATCCTAAAGAGTAAGCCAAAAAGAAATAGGTAAGTCCATGTGGGTCTTTCCTAGTCTCTCTGTTTTCCCTAAAAACACCGTTTAGGGCCTCAAAACAACTCTAGAAGTTCAGGACCCGAAAAACTACCAAAATAGTAAATTGTGTTACAATTAAGGAAACTGAAAAACTGAAATAGACAATGTTGGGGGTCCAAGTGGAATAAAAGGGTGGCCACCAATATCCACCTGAATGACTAGAGGAGACTGATGTCATGTAATTTTTTTGTAAGGGAGGATATAGCATGTTGTAATTAGTGGTAATATAACCATATTTGTTATGAGGATATCAAAAAACAATTTTACAAAAGCTATGGGGTTTTTGATTAGGTATGTAATAGATTGGTTGAGATAAGTTTTATTATCATTAAAAATGGGATTTTTCCTCATCTGAAGTTATTTTCCACTATATACTATGTTGTCATTGATTCATATGTGTTTCTTTTATGTCATATGATTTTCAATAATTATAATATAGTAGACTTGTAAGGTGCCAAGACCCCTAATACCTGAGTAGGGTTGCAGAGCATCTAGGACAAACCTCCAAGGTTACTTTATGAAGATGGGGCTATAATATTTTCCTCTTTATCCAACCTCCTCAAAACACATTTATGACATCCTCATTGCCTTTTGCTTCTCGAGAGATTTCCAATGATAAATACCTTGTCCAATATTGAGTTTGAGATAATAATTTATGTCCATTTGGTGATTTACCTTCTAATGCAATGTGGCCTCCATCGCACTTCCACATTGTAGACATGTGGTATCCCTTGGCCATGAGTCAACTATGGTATAATTCCATGTGACTGGTACATGGTAGTCACATCACACTCCTTAATGGACTTGGAAGTTTTGGAAGGAACCATCGATAGTATCATTTTATCCTCCAAAGCTTGAAATTCCAAAAGACTTGACCTTTTCTATACCATCGTAAAGTAACGAGAACCACCTCCCTATTAACTGACATGGTTTTTGAGTTCTGATAGTATTGGGTGTCAATTGGGTACAAATGGTCTCTAGATAACCTGACACTTGGCTATTGAATAGCGCCCATTAAGTGTTACAACAACACTTTTCGTCATCTGATACTTTGTCACTAAAAGGTACCCCAACTCTTGATAAATGACAGACTTGTTGTTCCTTGGTGTACTATTGTGACCTACACTCGATACCTTGAAATCACTCCCTATCTAATAACAGGTACCAATAGGCTAAAGGTTCTCCATCAACCAAAAAACATGTTTTGTATGTTTGTATTGGGAGTTTGTGATGGATATCATTTTTCGACTTCCTCGACACTCAATACCCGATACCGTGGCACTCCAACATTCTGATACTCTAATATTTTTGGCTAATCCCCTTTTGGCCAGGATCTCAATAAGCCATATGACTAGGGTTTAGAGCCCAAGATCCCGAACCCTAATTTTTCATAACTCACACTGGTTGCTGAGTTCTCTGTTTGATTGATGATAGAAATAAAGGGACATAACTATCTCCTTCATTTGATAGGAACAACAAAATTTGTTGGTATTTTGGATTTGTGATAGGTTTGGTGCATCGAGCTCCTAATACCTTGAGGCTAGATAGTGTAATTATCTAATACTGATGACTCAATGATTTAACATCCTCCTTCTCTTGCTAAATATTGGTCACAAATCTTAATGGCCACATGACCAGGGTGTAGGAATTTACAGGGTAAGTTCCTCAGAAAGAACACCAAAAGGACACCACTCACAACCAGATCACAGATCAATACACCAGTATTTTTGATGTGGTTAAAACCCTCAAAGAGGGAAACAGTCCACGGCCTGCGCCAACGTGGCTACTACAGGCAATTTATTAATCAAAGAATGAAAATTTACATAAGCTTCTCTCATGCACGGATTACCCGAACAATGACCCTCCATGCGCTTTAAATAGAACTCATGGACCAATCGGGTGTCAAGCCACGGATCAAGTGTCGGTAATACCGAGGAGAGAATGAACCGTCGGATCACTACATATCGTGACCGTCGGATTATAAGTTACAATATGTACAACGGTAAAGAAACACACTTTACCTAACTCTATACCTAACTATAAACTAGACCAAGTTGTACTTAACTATTTCCTATGTGTCGGAATATCCTAACATCCCCCCTTAAGAACAACTTGGGATAGGATTGAAGGATTTACAAATATGACACAATAGGAGAAGGAAGGAGGCACTAGAGCCTATCCCCCCTTAGTGACAACTTCCTGAACTCCAAGCATATATCGAAGTTTAGTGAACTTCGCCTCTGTGAGAGCCTTTGTGAAGATGTCTGCAACCTGATCATCTGTTGAACAATATTGCACTTCAAGAACATGGTCATGAATGAGCTTTCTGATGAAGTGCATGTGTAGTTCAATGTGTTTGCTGCGCTGATGCTGGACTGGATCTTTGCATAGCTGAATGGCACTTTGATTATCACACCAAAGTGTGGTTGGATGCTGCTGCTCAAAGCCAAACTCTGATAGGATCTGACGAAGCCACAAGGCTTCCTTACTAGCTTCCACGGCACCACGATACTCTGCTTCTGCTGACGAAAGAGAAATGGCAGCCTGTTTCTTACAAGCCCATGTAATAGGTCCTGAACCAAGAGTGAAGACATAACCAGCAGTAGACTTTCGATCATCAGGGTCACCAGCCCAATCAGAATCAGTGAAACCGACTAATAGAGGAGCTGTTTTGGCACTGTAATGAATCCCAAACTGTACTGTACCTCGAACATAACGAAGTATTCTTTTAGCTGCTTTCCAATGACTTTCACGGGGGTTTTGCATAAAACGAGAAACAAGGCCAACAACAAAGGAAAGGTCAGGACGAGTATGGGTTAAATACAAGAGTTTTCCTACAAGTTGACGGTATAAGGTAGCATCAACTTCAGGAGAAGTACAAGAGACTGAAAGTTTGACTCCAGACTGAAAGGGAGAAGGGGCTGGCTTACAGTCTTCCATGTGAAAATGACGAAGAATATCACAAGCATACTTGGACTGGGAAAGGAAAATACCCTCCTTGGATTGCAAGACTTGAAGACCGAGAAAATAGTGTAAGTGTCCTAAGTCTGTCATTTCAAATTTCTTTTTAAGGCTGGACTTCACATGGTTTATAAGGTTGGGATCACTACCAGTAAGAATAAGATCATCAACATAAAGAACAAGGATGATAAGAGAGTTACCCACTTTCTTGGTGTAGACAGTATTGTCAGAATAACACCTAGAAAAGCCAGATTCTAAAAGAAAGCTATCCATTTTGGCATACCAAGCCCGAGGAGCTTGCTTGAGACCATAAAGGGATTTCTTAAGTCGACAAACAAGGCTGGAGTCTGTTTGTATGAAGCTAATGGGTTGTTCCATATAGATTTCTTCTTGCAAGTCCCCATGCAAGAAGGCAGATTTAACATCCATCTGATGGACTTCCCATTTTAAAGAGGCAGCAAGGGAAAGAACAAGGCGGATAGAGTTCATTTTGGCAACAGGGGAGAAGGTTTCAGTGTAGTCAATGCCTTCAACCTGTGAAAATCCCTTAGCAACAAGACGAGCTTTATGTTTATCAACTTTCCCATCTGGTCCATACTTGGTTCTGTAAACCCATTTACATCTAACAAGTTTGCGTCCCTTTGGTAGAGGAACAAGATCCCATGTATCATTTGCCAAAATGAATGATATTCTTCATTCATAGCTGCTTCCCAATGTGGATGGCCTGAAGCTTCTGCAAAAGTGTCAGGATCATGATTTACTGGAGATTGAGCCAGTAAAGAAGAGGCTCTTTCAAACTGAGAACGTGTACGTCGCTGATCTGTAGGATCACCGGCAAGATCACCTGCTGCATCCCGAGTAGCATGGACCCATCTTGGAAGTTGAGGATCCTGAGAAGGTGGGGGAGGATTATCATCCTCACTTTCATCATCTGAAGAAGAAATGTTTTCAAAAGTAGAAGAGATAGGAAGAGGTGGCACATCCGCCGGACTAGGCTCGCAGGCCGATTTATGTTCATCAAATTTTACATCTCTTCTAATGATAACATTTTTGGACTTAAATGGAATAAGTCTATAACCTTTTACATCTTCAGAATATCCAACAAAAGTACATTTCTCACTCTTAGGTTCTAAAGCTTTATGCTTTTCTTCTGGAATATGGGCCCATGCTTCACTTCCAAAAACACGAAAGTGACTTACATCTGGTTTAATGGAACTCCAAGCTTCTTCTGGAGTGATATTCTCTAGAACCTTAGTAGGAGTGCGATTGATTATATAATTTGCGCAATTAATTGCTTCGGCCCAAAAACTAAGACTGAGTCCTTTAGATTGCAGCATACAATTAGCCATTTCCTTTAAGGTGCGATTTTTTCTTTCAGCTACACCATTTTGTTGTGGAGTGTATGGAACAGTATGTTGCATTTGAATTCCATTTTCGGTGCAAAAGTTGATGAATGTGTTTTTAACATATTCTCCACCATTATCAGTTCTTAGCTTAAGAATTTGATGTCCAGATTGTTTTTCAACAAAGGCTTTGAAGGCCAAAAATGTGTTAAATATTTCGCTCTTGAGTTTTAAGAAGTATACCCAAGTGCGTCTGGAGAAATCATCAATGAAAGTTAAGAAATACTTGCAGCCAGAGAATGAAGCAACAGGAAGAGGACCACATAAATCACTGTGCACAAGTTGTAAAGGGGCTGAGGCGTGCCAAGAGGCATGTTTGTCAAAACTGTCCCGATGATGTTTTCCGAGTACACATCCGGAACAAACACCATCTCTGCAAGATACCATAGGAAGACCTGTCACCATATTTTCTTTACATAGATGCTGAAGGGAGCGATAGTTTAAGTGACCAAATCGCTCATGCCAAAGTTTGCTCACTTCATCATTATGAGCAACAAATACCGAGGGAAGATTTGATGACCCAAAGTTGTGAAACTTATACAACCTTGTGGAATCATCAGCAATACCAGTAGCTAGAATCTGTTTAGGATCTCTTAGATCCTTGATTACAACATCATGAGGTGAAAATTCAACAATTTTACCTTCACCTGAATGAGTTATTTGATATACAGATAGAAGGTTGCAGGATAAGGTTGGAACACATAATACATCATTAAACTGACCATTGTCTAGATGAACAGTTCCAGTCCCGACAACATTAAGAGATCTATCATCACCAACATATATATTTTTGGTGTTACAATCATTTAAAGAAGAAAACATGGCTTGGTTTTTGGCCATGTGATAAGAGGCTCCAGAATCAATGAGCCACTCATGAGAAGGAGAGGAAGAAGATACATTTAATGCATAACCAGACTGAGATGATTGACAACGATATGCAGAAAGTGCCATTCCGGAAGTTGAAGTTGAAGTAGGCTCCACATGGATGTTATGTTTCTTCATTGCGGCTTCCAAGGCTTCCATCTTCTTAAAGCATTTAGATTCTAAGTGGCCATCTCGATTACAAAAGTTACAATGTCTATCAATCTTCTTCCATTTGTTTTTATTGATCTTATCATTTTGCTGAAATGATCTTTCATTTTGAGGCTGAGTTGGTTTAGGACCATTCTTTTGAGGATATGACTTCTTAGGATTCTTTGAATTTGGTTGCTGCTGGGCGGCTAACGCTTTCGTGGAAGAGTTTCCAAGATTAAGAAGACCAAGGTGTAAGAGTTTTTCTTGTTCTCTTATTAAGGAATCACAAAAGGAGTCAAAGGAAGGGGCCTTGTAGTCTTTTCCTTGACAAATGAAAGCTTCCCTTGTAGAATGGAAAGTGGAAACAAATACAGAGTAGGCTGGTCCCAACTTAGTAAGGATGGAATAAATAAGGTTACCATCTTCTTTCTTAACCTTAACACCTTCCAAGAGATATCTAAGGGTCTTGAATTTGGACAAGAAATCTTCAATGCAAGAAAAATTATTAGGATCCAAAGTAAGCAACTCATTTTCAAGTTGATGGGCTCTAATTTCATTTTTAATCCCAAAAACTTTAGTGATTTTTTCCAATGCTTCATGAGGAGTCTCAAGTTCTGCAATATGGAATCTAAGATCAGGAGAAATAGACATCCCTATCAAACCACGTGCTTGATCTTGTCTATTTTCCCATTTTGCAGCCTTGTCTTCATCTTTTGGTTTCTTCTCTTGGTCTGTGGCTATTCTGTAGAGACCTTTACTTCTAAGTAAATCTTCCATGTAGGCTATCCATTGGAAGTAGTTAGTGCTGTCAAGAATGACTTGGCATGGACTTTCCATTTTTTTTTTTTTAAACTAAAGCTGAAGATGCTGAAAGTAAGTGTTCCAATGGATAGATCTCGAAAAATTAGGCTGTTTTAAAAAAACGGCTCTGAAAAAGGCTTCCGGATGAAGAAGTTATGGCTTTTTGAAAAAAAATTTGTTGAAGTTGCCGGCAAAGTGCGCGAATGTGCGGGAATGAAAAAAAATCCACCCCCACAAAATGGAGACTTGAACCCAAGACCTCTACTCTCTTAAAATAGCTTTGAACCAATTGATCTATACAAAAAATTTGAGAGAGAGAGAGAGAGAGGGGGGGGGGGGCCTCGGTTTGCGTGCTTGCCTTGAGAAAGCTCTTTTTCCCTACAAAACACAAAACACAAAACCCAACACGAATATGCAAAGAAAAACGAACCTTGCGGCTCGAAGTTAGCTTTAGCAAAAAAACTAGATATTTTAAAAAAAAACCTCAAAGTTAGCTTTAGCCGAAAAACTAAATATTTTTCTCAATGTTTTTGATTTTCCGAGATCACACTAAGGTGCAGGGAAAAGAGCATATGCATGAGAAAAATCCTTCCTTTCTGTTTCTGATTTGCCCAGATCACACAGAGTCGCAGGGCAAAGAGCATACACAAAAATGAAAGGTATAGATCCGGTTAAAAAAAAGGGTAAATAAACCGAAACCGAAATAAGCAGAGAGAAAATAACAGTAAACTGCAAAAACTCTGTATACCTCTCGATCTGAAAAAAATGACGCAGCTAGGGCTACCAGAAACCTTTTCTCGTGAAACGAAAGGGGTTCCTCACTAGAACAGATGCTCCGAACGCACCAGAGCAGTCCTCTCGGCTCGAAAGCAGTCAGAAACAAAAGATCTAGGAAACGACAGCCGCATGCAGTTCTACCGGCTTCAGATTTGGATCACCAATGGACGCGGCCCTCAAATAGCTCTGATACCATGTAGGAATTTACAGGGTAAGTTCCTTAGAAAGAACACCAAAAGGACACCGCTCACAACCAGATCACAGATCAATACACCAGTATTTTTGACGTGGTTAAAACCCTCAAAGAGGGAAACAGTCCACGGCATGCGCCAACGTGGCTACTACAGGCAATTTATTAATCAAAGAATGAAAATTTACATAAGCTTCTCTCATGCACGGATTACCCGAACAATGACCCTCTATGCGCTTTAAATAGAACTCATGGACCAATCGGGTGTCAAGCCACGGATCAAGTGTCGGTAATACCGAGGAGAGAATGAACCGTCGGATCACTACATATCGTGACCGTCGAATTGTAAGTTACAATATGTACAACGGTAAAGAAACACACTTTACCTAACTCTATACCTAACTCTAAACTAGACCAAGTTGTACTTAACTATTTCCTATGTGTCGGAATATCCTAACACAGGGGTCAATCAAAAGACTTCCAACACCAAAATTCAAACTCTAATCATACACATCCAAAATCTAGGGAAGGATCAATCCCCCAAATTTAAGGTTCCACTCCAAATTTCTCTAAGAACAGAGACAGTCTCCCGAACTATTCTAAAGGTATGAAATTGACCCTAGTAGAGATGAAAATTTCCTTGAAGGATTTTGAAGGTTTAGAAAGCTTGATTAGCTTGAAAAGGTATCTTAAAGACATTTCCTTAAGACAAAATTATCCCAAAAGAAATATAGGATGACAACCTATGAAAAAATTCTTAGCTTCACTTAGCTAATGAGCTTCTTCTCGCTCCCTTAGGATTGCAACTCCACAACACAAAATTCTAGCACTTGCACACAAAGAATCCAACATTCTAGCTCATCTCTTGAAGGAAAAGGTCCCTTAAAACAAATAAGGACCTTCAATTCCTCTCACTCCCAATATGGTTACAACAACTGTTCCATCCCATAACTGACCTGAGTAAAACTAACCGTTCTAATAAAAAAACAAAAATAGTTTTAGGCATAAATTAACTTATGTATCACACTTCACAACCATACATTTTATATCCTTTAATGGAGCATGCCTCAAATGCATACCTCTCTATATATAATTCATTCACAAGATAAAATAACAACCAATGTGTTAGGGACTTCTTTTTTGTGATATTTTACAGAAAAAGAGGTTAGTGACAAGTGGTGGAAATAACCATTGGGAAGTTGTGGAGCTGATAGCAGAGGAAATATAAGAGACTGGTAGAACACTAGAAGTTGTGGAGGAGTGGCGGGAAGAAGCAGAGACAACCGAGCGGGGAAAGAGCAGGAGTAGCTGAGGATGAAGACAACCGAGTAGGGGAGAGGGAAATCACAGTTTGGGTATGTGTGCGAGAAAAGAAAGGAGAAGATAAAAATCAGAGAGGAGAACTGAGAGGGGTTGATTATGCTTATTCTTGATATTTCTACTTGTCTTGTGTTGCGGAGCTATGAGAACAACTTTGTGACTATCTTTATATGAGTTTGTATCTCATCTGTACGAGTTCTGATGTTGAGGAACAAGCCGTGACCCTAATATAATGTATCTATTTTGATAGTAATAAAGAAGACTGTTATGGGATCATAGTGTATTCGCTGGGTGTTATTCTGGTTATTCAATTTTTTTAAGTATGCACATGTTTAGGTAGTCTCTTTGTTATAGCTTGTAGAGACTATTGTGATTTGGTTTCTTTGAACGTTAAGTTACTATTCCTTTCTCTCTATCCTTTGATATGGTTTGCCTAGTATTAGATTCCAACCCTCCTCTAACTTAGGTTGTGACACACCTCGGGTGAGACTCCTTACCCATCCCAGGTAAGGTGAAAATGTTGACTTTGTGCTAAACTACACCAGAGCCTTGTTGGCCCTTGTTCCCGAACCCGGGGTCTTAATCCTATTGCTATTTCTTCACCAACAAATGGTTTCGTTGCCGGGATCTGAAATTCAAAAAGAGGGTTTGGAATATGCTATCGAGGATCTTTAAGAAAGAACTGTGAAAATGGTGGGATGAGCAAGTGGACCAGTTTGTTTCTTAGCAAGCTCAACTTTGTCACCAAGCTGTTGCGAAACTGAAGGACTGAATCCTGTATTCAGAACCGACGAGTGAGTAGTACGAGATATTTTGGTGAAAATTTCCAGAAGAACTTTATAACTGGTTGTAGATATTACAGATGAAAAAGAAGTTAAGTGGATAAAAGTTGTCTCATCGCAACTGCACTCAAGCAAATCTCACTGCACTACATCGTCTTGACATAGATTTGATAAGAGAAGTAGATTTCTAGGTACAATTTTCTAGGTATAGACCACGCTGGAAGGGTATATCATTGATTTTGTAGCAGAAATCCACTTGTCCTTTTCAAAGGCTAAAGCTGTGTTCCGAGCAGGGTTGTGAGGGAAGCTGATAAAATAAGTAACCCTTTGGATCAAGGTATTAATTGTGTAAGAGGGCTTGCTAGTATGTCAAAGTATAAGGATTGCAACATAAAAGCCTAGTACTGGGGGAAGGACCTAAATGGAGGGATGCTACCAAGCGGGGAATTATGAGGCTATTAGGAGGATGGATGCTGATGATTCCAAAAAGTCCAAGGATCTAGGAGCGTAAAGGAGAGCGCAAATAGCAGAGAGATGGCAGGAAAGGTCCATGCAGATGATTAAAAGGAAACAAGAGAGATTGCACTAGCAAAAGAGGTGTTGAGAAGTCCAAAGGAAGAATTCAAGATGGAAGGAAGCTCAACGGGAGGAATGTAGATGACCACAACCTATAACAACCTAGGGTAGAGGTTTAACCCTTCGATTCCTAGTGAAGGAAACTATAGAGGTCTCCATTTCTTATCATTTAACAATGGGTTTTGGATTCCCTTAATTGGGTGGAACCATTGTGTGGTAGTGGGTTATGGATTCTCTTAATTGGGTGGAATCACTGTGTTGCATGCTTCCAGGGTGGAGGTGATACCGCTCTGGAGTATGTGGGTGTGCTTTTGGATGGCTAGAGAGAGTGGAGGCTGTAAGCCTAAGGAATATATGAACTTGGTTGATTGTTATTGATTAGTTGAAGGGTGGAGGCAACATACCTCTGGATTCCCAGTTTATTGTTGATAATCATTTGTTAGATGAAAGGTGGAGGAAACAAACCTATGGATTTCCTGAATGCAACTTATTGTCGAGTAGTTGGTGAGTGGAGGTAGGAGGACCTTAGGAGTCCCTCCTTCAACTAACATATGTTGATTATTCCCTTGAGAAATAACACATCAATCCCTTGGGATTTGGCTCAGGGGTGACAACTGTAAGTAGATTTTCTGCAACTACGTACGGTTGGGTGGAGAGTTGAAGTCCCAAACTCAGTCGCCTATCAAATGTATTAATTAAAGATAAATTCTTCCGTGTAACCTTGTATGGTATCGTGGTTGACTGTTATGATTATAAGTTAGTTACATGATTTTTATAGACAACTTATATATGTGATTGGCATATGGTTATATGTGATGAGATGTTATAATCCTTTTTCAATTGATATGAATGAATTGAAATTCCTTAAGTGATAATTGTATAATGAAGTCAGACAGGAGAAAGGAGGACTTATCCTTGTAGTGTCAGAATATAACTAGTACTAGTAACTAAGAATACCAATGACCCTTTAGTGGGAATTTTCTTGTTGTATATTCCTTTATGGAATGATGGAGAGATATGAGAGATGCAAGGTCTCTGGTCTTTGAGCTTATTGGGCCAGTTAAAGGAGTCAAATTCCTTGCTTGACAACTTTGTCTGTTATTTGGGTTTTGGAAAAAAAAGAATCTTATTATTGACCCTTTTTGATAGTTTTATGAGTTCTTATAGGGCCTTATAAGTTCCCTTAGTTTCAAGGATGAGTGGTGCATCCATTTCCCTGAAGAACCCCAAGGAACCCCCATGAAGTTGTTTCAGCTTCTAACCTTTGGAAGCTATCAGAATGTTTTGGAATTAATTGAAAATCACCTAAGTCACTATAGGTCGGGATCTAAGACCCAACTAGGTCGTAGGTTGGGAGGTTGGGATAGTCTCTTGAGGAAGTGGTCCATCGGGGAAGTTGACCCCAACTAGGTCAGAGGTCGGGAGGTCGAGCAGTCACCTGAGGAAGTTGTACGTCAGGGAAGCCGACCTCGACTATGTTAGAGGTCGGGAGGTCAGGAGTCGGGGGCCGAGTTAGCTTTGGAAGTTTTTCACTTGAGCAGAGGCTGACCCAACCTTATGGTGGGCCTGATGATCATTGCAGCGAATGGTAGAATGCCAAATGGAAGCTTGCTGATGTGGCTAGGGTGAGTGGAGACCACTTTGAAAGGTTACTTCTCTCGATCCATAGCTCAGATTGGGATGAAGTTATATGTCACAGGATTTGTTTCGAAGAGATGAAAAAAATGGTGACGATAGTGTTGGGTTTAGATGAGTTATGAGAAAGTAAATTTTTTTATACCCCATCGTCATAACAATATTTTGAGGGTCGAGTATTGGGAGTGACCACCTCTTGGTCATGAGTAAGGGGTGTTGTTACAATTTATATAAAGGCCTCCTACAAAAGTTATTTCTCATGAAAAAAAGATAATTGTTTTCAAAGAATCCTCCATTCTTATTTCTCATTTGAAAAAGGGTTCATGTCTCGAAGATCTAAGATCAAATATTCTCCTCCAAAGGATCAAATGACTCTTACACAAGTTTGATAACTTCGAATTTATTCATGTCTTAAGACACAAAAACTCATAGGTGTATCAATTAGCTAATTAAGGTGTTAAGTTAAGCCAAGGAAAGCTTATAGTTAAAAAAAATCCAAATGTTTAATTCCGTAAATTTTGGATCAATAGGAAATAAGCAAAAGAGTAAATGTAAGAAAAAAATGCAAAGTGGCAATCGGTTGCCATGAGTTTGGTTTCTCAAACTCATGAAGGGACCCTATCCATGTTAATTCTCCATCTTAATGGTTCATGCAAGGTCCTTTCGGCTTGCTCTTGTTGCAAGGAGTAATCTCTCTTCCTTATGCTTTCTTGGTGTAATCATTGGGGAAGATAATTCCATCTTGTATGAGAGTTGAGGGATGTTTTCAAATCGTCATCATGGTCCAGTGTGGTATTGTAACATGTCTAAAAAATTCACACAATAACCTTTAAAATTAACTCTTTTTGAAATTATATCATGCTTGTTACTGGTATTTTGGATGTTACATCATTAGATATGATAGATAAATTACATTCATAAACCTAGGTTTATTTCTGTACATTAGGAGACTATGCTGACTATTCTTTCCAAAAGAATACCATGTTCTATCTCTTGGGTTGATCAAGGGCTTGACTCTTTAAATTGTAACCCAAGGGGCTTACATATCAACTAGGTGTTTTTTCCCACTATAATAATGTGTTGTGATCATGCAAAAGGGTTATTATTTGATTTGAACATATTCGAGATAATGCCAAGGCTAATTATATGCATTCCCCACTATATTTTTAGAATGACATATGTATAATTGTTTTATGTTTTCCACGTTGGGAATATCTTGAGATATTATAGGTACGAGCGTTGGTAGAGTCTGACTATGCTCCTATTCACGTGATAGACGACACATTGTCTGAGCCCTCAGGATATCCCATCCCCCTATCACGTGGACCAACACTATGGACAAAGGATATTTTCTTTACAAATTTGATGGTGGAGATTTATTATTGCATGGTTAGGGTAACGAACCACCCCTACCCCTCTGCCACCTTCACCATTTGTGTGCTCGATTATGTGATCAAAGTTCTATCACCTTAATGGAACCTAATGCTAGGGTTTCATCCCCCATTCTAATTAGATGTTACGATGAATCCTTGTTCATGTTGGAGGTTTTTCATGGATTATGAGGCATATTGATGCCAAAAATGACAAATTTTCACGTATAGGTTAGATTGATAACCCCGATCTAGTACTGTCTTTTTGTCATTTCTCATGTTTACATTCTTTCTACTGTATGAAGTCAACACTAGTTTGATTCATGTTTAGTCCTCTTACTCTTGTAGGAATTTTTGTCCCCCCTTCCCGCGGTCCTAACATGCAATGACATAGTTCTCATGGCGTTTCGACTCCGCCTCTCAACTCCTACATGTATAGCTATGATTTTCCCATATTTCTAAGCCCTTAGCCTTAAAGTTTTCATTTAATTATGGTGATATTTCCATTATTTTAGATAGGGTTTCTGAGCACAAAATCCTCGTTGTGTTTTGACAACAACGAGGAGTTTTTCCACCATCTCAAAGTAACTTGTTAACTCATTTCCCTTAAAATTTTATATGGGTTTTCTTTCTATGTGAGTCATTGTGACTAATAAAAGTAACATTGCAGGTGGGTTGCATTTTGGCCTTTGTGTTAAAAATAACAACAAGAAAATACTAATTTAATTTGTCCTTGAATTATATTAGGAATTAAATTGTAATTCTATTCTCGTAGCAACTTGTAACAGTTAAATAAGCTAAGTTGACTTAGTTGGCTCAATAAATTCGAGTTGAGAGTCTATCTAGAGTCATGTAGAGTGATCCCTAAATTTTAGGGGTCCAAGTTGAGTTCTTTTGAGTTGTAACCTTTTAATTCATTTTAATTGAGTTAAATTTAGGTAAACTAGTTCTAATAGTTGGAGGAACTAGTGAGAGGTCAAGTGAATTAAATTATATTTAATTCACGTGCAGTGATCAATCAAACAACTGATAATTCACTCAAAAACAACTCATGCATGTTAGTTTAGAGGAAGAACCATTTGAGATTAGAGTTAAGGGACATTGTACTATCAATTGAAAAATCATTTAAATTAAACCAATGGTGCATGCAATTAGAGGAAGGCCTATGGATGGATTACATAGTTATGAGCAATGAATTTCCCAATTAAATATGAGCTAATTACCTAGGAAACTGTGCAAGGAATTAAGAGCTTGGCAGGAAGCAGATTTGGCTAAGTATTGGCTTGATCTGATTTGTGAAGTAGCGAGATAGATTGTACTTGTGTAGAGATTGTTCGGGTTGAACAAGCATTGTATTTTCTTCTCAGATATTCTGGTTAATGAAATATACAAATAGCAGGGTTTTTTAGCAGTTGCTTTCCCCAAAAATTTATTGTGTTATGTGTGATTGAAATTCTTCCTTTTATGCTTCGTGATTTCATCGATCAATTTTTATTTCCGCTGATGAATAGGTAGATTCAAGTCAATTGTTTTAGCATATCACAATATGCATTTTGAATCTACAAGAAAATTCTACATGGTTTCAGAGATGAAATCACTATAGAAGAGGAGAATATGAGTTTGTTTTGCATGAGAAACTGAATTTTTAGTTTCATACTTTAGAGCCAGCAGGATGCCGTTCTATGGTTTGAGACTTGAGTATGCCCTTGAAGGTAGCTCAAATTACATAGCTTGGAAGGACAAGATGGAGGCAATGCTGGAAGCCAATGGGTTGAAGGAATTCATAGATCATGATATCCTGAAGCCTCCAACATCTGATGCTAAATAACTGGAAGAATGGAGAAAGTGTGTGGCAAAGAAGAGAAGGATTATCCTAGAAGGAGTTTGATATCATATTGTTTAGAATATCCATGGTAAGGAAACTCCATTTGCAATGTGGAAGGCATTGAAGGACCTATTTCAAAACAACAGTGACCATAGGAAGTTGGCACTGAAGGACAAACTCAAAAAGATCAATATGGAGAAGGGAAACTCAATTCCGAATTACTTGACCAAGTTCACCCAATGTTGTTGAGATTGCAACAAGATGATGAAGCTTAGTGAAAAGAGTCGCCTTCACTAAGTAGGCTCGCAGGCAAATTATGGCGCAAGTTCTATTTTTGATCACAGTGTGGATGATCACAGTGTGGGTGATCACAGTGTGAGTGATCACAGTGTGAGTGATCACAATGTGGGTGACCAAAGTGTGGGTGACCATAGTGTGGGTGACCACAGTGTGGGTGACCACAGTGTGGGTGATCAAAGTCTATTTTTAGACTGGCTGTCAAAAATAGAAAAGTCAAATATTATTGTCTCATAATAATATTTGGACTATAAACTTGATCTTATTCTCTTGGAGCACTTCAGTTTGAGCTACAGATGTGGCCCATGCAGCTGTCAGAAGGAAGTACGCTTTTATTATGATTCAGTTGAGTTGTTGCATGCATGACTTCAGTTAGAACTCAATCAGTTGAGTTTGGTGGAGTTGATTGTGGAGTTGTGTTCAGTTTGACTTGGTTAAACTAGTTGTAGTTAGTATAACTGCAAATAGACTAATGATGAGTTGTTAAACTAATTATTAACTCATAATACAACTATAGAATACATCAGTTAACTCAGTTGCATGTTAGTGCATGTTCAGTTCAGCAGGGACAGGTGTTAGAGAATCAGATTGCTATCAGTTGTGACTATAGTTGTGCATCAGATCTTGCACAATCAAGGGATTGAGTATGCCAATGAGTTTGCTCATGTATTTGCCCAGTTTGTAGCTTCTTCTCACGTCTTACACATTGTGAGTGATTCTTTGGAGGTGAAATACGAGTTTGGTAGACCATTCTCATTCATTCTTGAGCAGGTATTGAGCAGTGGAGGCAGGCAAGCAGTGGAATAGATTTGGAGATCAGATCTTAGCTGTATTGTGTGTAACAGGTGGAGCTGGTACTGGATTGCTTGTGATAAGCATTGTACTTTGTAATGTTACATGGTCTCAATCATTAATATACAGATAGTGTGGGGTTTTTAGCGAGATGCTTTCCCCGGGTTACATACTGTGTTAATGTGTGAATGCTCTTGATGTTTTATTGTTATTGATGCTGCTATATTGATGATCAACGTAGAGGAGCTTATGTATTGTGTATGTATTCTGCAATAGTACATGATCAAGATAATCTCTGTTGAATATGTGTTAAATTATTCAAAATTTCTACAAATGTCAGGATGAGCTTGAAAGTGTTGGTATTACTGTTGCAGAAGATGATCTGGTAATAATAGCACTTCTAGGACTTCCGAAAAGCTAGCAAAACTACCAAGACTCAGTTAATGCGAGGGAGAAGCTACCAGAGTAGGAGTGATTGCGGTAAAACTTGGTACAGGAAGAGATTTGGTGGAACACCAGAGGCGAATCCTCATTAAAACATGATGATGAGGAGAAATGTGCCTTATCTAGAAAGAAAAAGAAAGGGAAGGGGAAGACATCCCATTCCAAATCAGATTCCAGTCAGGGTAGTAAGAAGGACATGTCGAAAATTAAATGTTTTCACTGTCACGAGTTGGGACACTATGCCACAAAATGTTCGCACAAGAAGGCTGGTAAGAAGCCCTGAGGAGGAGAGGTAGGTGAAGCTCTTGCTTCACAATTCAAAATGGATTTCACCCTCATTGCTTGCATGGTGTCATCAATGATATGTCTTGTATGTTCTTGGTTTGAAGAAGAACTTGGTTTCTGTTTCCATGTTGGAGGATCGTGTCTATGATGTGATATTTAGTAAGGGAAAGGCTTTCCTTTGTCACATAGCCACAAGACAGGTGAAGCGGATCAAGGATTGAGTGAATAACCTCTACAAATTGGAGGTAGAAGACTGTGCTGCCTTGAGCACTAAATCAAAGAAGGTGCAGAGCCGAGACAACGGTGAGTTATGGAAGATAATATTTGGTCACTTGCACCACAGAGATTTGAAGATCATGCAAAAAAATTTCTACAGGACTTCCCAAGGGTACACTAGAGTAGAGAGACACATTCAAAGGGTGTACATTGGGGAAATATACCAAAGATTCCTTTCATGAAAATACAATCAAGCGCAAGCGATCCTTGATCGAGTTATCTCAGATGTGTGTGTAACATTCTCGACAGCATCCAAAACCAAGCACAGGTATTATGTAATATTTATTATGATTTTTCTCGTAAGTGTTGGATTTTCTTCATGCAAAAGAAAGATCATACGTTCACTAAATTTTGTGAATTTAAAGCACTTGTTGCGAAAGATACTAGAAGGAAAGTTAAAGCTCTCAGAAGCAATAACAATGGATAATATGTGTCAAAGGAGTTCAAGGACTTCTGTGCTTCATAAGGCATTCGTCGGGAGTTGATAACACCTCATAACCCACAACATAATGGGTTGGATGAAATGAATAAAAAAATTATTGTGGGAGTGACATAGGCGATGTTACATGATCAGAGCCTACCGTTGCACTTGTGGGATGAAGCATGCAAAAAAACTATTTATTTGCATAACATACGCACTCAACGAATCCTTAGGATGAGTACACCAGAAGAAGAATTTTTCAGATAAGAAACCAGATGTGGCACACTTCAATATCTTTGGTTCATTAGTCTACTGTCATGTTACCAAGGATGCACATAAAAAGCTAGAGCCAACAGCTGAGTTGGGCACATTTGTGGGGTACACTGATACACCTGTAACAACCTTGGTAAAAAGTTCATGTAATAAAAGTTAATAAAGGCAAAATAAGACCACGGGTAAGGGACACTTATTCCAAGATGAATGTTGGGAAAATATATCCTAGTGGGCATCGCTGGATGTATGTTTTGGCTAAGGAAAATTGACGAAGGCTAAGGAAAAGGAATTAGAAGGAAAAAAGACATTTTTGGCACATTTATTTATGAAAATAAAGGAAATTAGGAGAAAAGGAAGGTAAAAGGTCATAGGTTGCATGTGTAGAGGAAATTGAAGGAAAATAATGGAAAATGAAGAAATTAGAGCCCTCATGAATAAAAAGGCTTCTGAGGATCAATTCATGGCTTTTTGTGAAGTTCAGGTTTGGATCTTTCTCATTATCCTCTCTCTCTCTTACTCTCTTGATCAGTTAGAGTTTTCTTGAAGCATTCTAGTTGGAGCAAAGGAAAGGGAAAGAAAGGAAAGGAAAGTAGAATCAAAGCAACTTCAACAGGAATACTTGCAGGTAACCTTTTGCATGTGTGATTTCCTAGCTAGTTTGGACATGCATGGCTTTGCATGTCGATGTATGGTTCTCTTGCTGTTGGTGGCATGGTTTTTTCGGGTTATAACAGTGGATTTTAGCCTAGCCTAGCCTTTTTCAGGATGCCATGGTATGTTGGGATGTTTATTTCAGTTTTGGAACTTTGGAATTGCTAGATGGATTTTGGAATCAGGGGTAGAGGTGGTCTCAAGGTTGATTCCCAAAGGCCTAGGAATCCCTTGACCATTTTTGGCAGAATACACAGTAAAGCCCGAGGGAGCAGTCTCAATTTAGGACCTAGTGATCCAGGTTTGGATTGCGTAAAGCTTGAGAAACAAGGAGACAAAAAATTCCTCAAGGATAGTGATGGATTTTGGATGGCATTCTAAGTTATGTTCGGTTGTGATCAGAGCAACGATTTTGGTGTGATCACGCTTTGGTGAGGGTGGAGGTGGTTTAACCTTTAGATTCCCTTAGTTGTTCTTGGATTGGTTGCTCTATGAGATCCCACACTTATGCTTGGAATATGGCACAAGGGTGACTGGCTGAAAGAGAGATTTGGTTAAGCCATGTCTATGGTCGAGTGGTACGTGGAAGTCTCGAACTTGGTCGGATTTGCCTATGATTGATAAAAGTTGAGTTCTATTAATTTTTCACTGATTTATATGTGGATTTAATGGCTGTCATATCTCTAATATTTATATGGTTTTATGCTAGTTATAAGCATGGTTGAATGACTGGTTCATGTCATGGTTATTTTATATATTTACTTGTAATTGTTAAATGGATGGATGCAAGACCTAATTGATGATGTAGTTCAATGGAGAAGGAGGTGATCCTTTTGGTTATGTTTCATAAGTTGTTTCAATCATTTATGCTCTGTCTTGTATCCTAGACCTGTAGGTTGCATTGATGCCAAGTGTTTGACAGAATGTTGGTACTGGTTGGGGATGCTCAGGCCTAGTCTCGAGGTTGATTTTTGATTGATAAACATTGTTATTATGTTTTTAATGAATTCTGGAAGTTACAACAAGTTCTGGGAAGAGGCCATGATTCTGGGCTAGAAAAGTGGCTTAAATCCCGCAGTTACTGGCACAAAACTGACAATTCTAGTCCATAATCACTAATAGGGAGGGCCCTGAGAGCGACTTTAGGTTGCTCATCACTCCCTTTCCTATAACATGAGAGTGACTATGGCCTAAGAGCTACAAAAGAGCAGTGGGACCTAGGGACAGTCTGTCTGAGTGACTGACTTGCCTCCTGAGGGTTTTGTTGATTATGTTGGATGACTGTATTTGATGTTCCATCGATTCCACTTCCTTAAGGTTACATAGGAGGACGAATATGCTTGTAGTAGCATCTCTCCTCATGTTTACCTGAGTTGGCATAGTTACTTTGGGTATACCTGGGAGGGGGTGTTACAGATTGGTATCAAAGCATGGTTACACTCTCTTTGGGTCATATCTGGTGCTACAGATATGGGTGAATGTGTTGGTCATGCATGCATGTCACTTGTGTGTGTGGCTCTTACACTACATCATATTGATCATGGTAGTAGTAGGGTTATCATAAGGAACTTGATGTAGATTTTATGGAATGCATCGTCATGGGTATATGAATGGTTATACAATTATATGCAACTGATTACATCCTTGAATGTTGGGTTGCATTCTTGGTTATTTGATTAAATGCATCAATCTTGTAGGTCGATTACAAGAATTAATCGCTTATGCCCAACTACATGCGATTATGCATATGTGTAATTGATTAGGAATTGCTTATGTAGGTGGATAGTTGCATGAGGCAATGTGTATACTGGAGTAATGATTATTGTCATGCATGAGGTCATAGCATGCATTATTGATATGGCCTTGCATTGATGACTGAACCCTAGTTAGTATGATGGTTATACGTTGATGCACTTATTGATATATGTATATATGTTATTATGGTTATGTTGTACATGCATCACGTTGATTTGATGATCTTGCAGACAAGGTATCCTCCTCGAGTATGCTAAGGTACGTTGATTTATGGTGATTTGGTTTAGCTGACATAGTATGCCTTGCAGGAAAGAGATCAGATGGCTAGCAAGGTGGTAGACTACATAGAATCTCCCTATGCATCAGATGGGTAGCATGGTGTGGGGCACTCTTCTGACTTGGCATACACATTGAGAAGCCTGAAGGAAGAAATAAGGAGTTGCAAAGTAGACAATGACAAAATCATACAGGCACAAGAGAAACAAGCAGAGGTGAATGCGATATTAGTTCATACTTTTTCATATTTGCAGTGACAGGTACCTCTTTGGATCATCCATGGACATGAGGAAAAAACTAATGGGGCATATGGTAGCAGGTCTCATAGTAGACATAGGTCAGATAGATCAGACACTATTAGAGATGGAAGGATGTTGGACACTCCGAATAGGAGTGGTGACAAACACAGGTATTACTCTAGTTCTGGTTCTGATAGACATCATGATCATCATTGTCATCATCCTTACAGGAGAAATTTTAAGGGATACTTGCTAGATGAGTTCAAGAAGGAAAACCCACTACCTTTGATGGAGAGATGAAGAAATCACAAGATACGGAGGCTTGGTTTCTTGGCATGAGGAAATTCTTTAGATTGCATGATTACTCAGAAAACATGAAAGCAAGGATAGCCCTTTTCAGTATCAAAGGTAAAGCGAATATTTGGTGGGAAGATGCGAAGAATGTCAAGGAAATACATGAGGATGATTTGACTTGTCATGCGTTTGAAAGGCTCTTCAAGAAGAAGTACTTGTTTGAGAGGTATTATGATGACAGAGCTAAGGAGTTTTATGAGTTGCGGATGAGTTCTATGACAGATGAGGAGTATACTAGCAGATTTTTGGAGCTGTTGAGATATGTACCTTACCTTAAAAAAGAGAAGATCAAGGTTTAGAGATTTATTAGTGGATTTATAGTTGCATACAGAGATAGGATTGAGTTCAATGAGATGTAGGTTTTAACCCCGTACAGAAATTACCTGCATGCGAGTTCTAAAAACAGAAAATAAACAAAGGTGAGAGCATAACACATAAAACAAATATACACAGAGATTTTCCCTTGGATCCCACAACTGGGACTACCAGATTAATTTTTTATTATATTCTTTTCAGTGTTACAATACATATATATACATGCCGAAGCATCCATAAACCCCAATCCATTAACCCTGGATTAGAACATAGCTATAGTTCCCTTGACCGGATCTACAAAATACCATGGACCGAAAACCATCGCGCCCAAAACCATGTGTGAAATCCATGCACAAAAAAATAGGTAGGTCTACCCCCCCTATGACCCCCCCGCTGCGCATCGACACAACAAAGGGGGGGCTTCGCCCCCCCTCTAACTCCCCGATTTGACTACTGGGGCTAGTTGTGGAAAAAATATAACACAACCCAACACCTAGATCGTTGAAGGAGGCCATCCAAAAGTTGAAGCATTGTTATGAGTAGTTGAAGTGCAAATTTAAGCCGAAGCATGACTTGAAAAGAAATGAGAAAGCTAAAGGAAAATGGCCACCAAAGTGAGGAAAACCTCAAGATGCAAGTGAGAAAGATAATGTAGTTCCTTACAAGAGATTCAATACAACTGAGAAGGGACATGGAGAGTAGTAGGTTAGAGGTGGGGTAGGGAACCATTGCAGTGTTGGATATGTGGTAAGGATCATCGTAAGAGGGATTGTCTGCAGTATCAATGTAGAAAATCCCGTAGATTCACAAACTCATGTAATATACTAAAACAAGAGACAAAAATATATTTCTACTCTTTACATTGAAAGTCCATAAAGATTGAGCAAACAATAATCAAAAATAGGAAGAACATCAAGAGCACATAACACAATAAATATATGGGGAAAGCCACAACTCAAAACCCCACTAGTATATTGTATTAATCCAGAAAATCAAGATGAAATTACAATGATTTTTCTCTCAAGAAAAATTTCAACACTCAACAAATTCAATCTCCAACTCACAAGCAAGCTCAAGGCCAAAGCTTAGCCTCTTCACAAGCTCTCCACGTCTCTATTCCAATGCATGCTTAGTCAAAGAATTTAGATGAATACAATATGATCTGCTCAACCTTGAGCTTAACCTGCACAAGTATTTCCTATCCTCTGCCTGATGATTTCCTTTGGCCAATACTTAGACAAATTTCGAAGCCACCAAGCTTCTAATTCTTTGCACAATTTCTAAGAGAATTAGCCCCTATTTAAAGGGAAAATCCTCATCCATAAATGCGCAATCCAAACTAGGTTTAGTTCCTGATTGCATGCACCATATGTACAACTCATAAAATTATACAACAAATAGTAAACTGTCCCTGCACTCTAGTCTCAATTGGGTCTTTCTTAGAATTGACATGCATGAGTTTCTGATGAGGGAATCTTCAGTTAACTGGAGTAGCACTAGTTGAGTGCACTAATGCATCAACTACTGTTAACTCACTAGTAGTTGCTCAAACAATTTGGAACTAATTTAACTGGACTTAACTCAGTAAATTGAGTTAACTAATTACCACTCATACTTAACTCATCCTGGACCCCTATAATATAGGGAGAACATATACATGACTTAATAAAGACTTCCAACTCGAAATTCCTAAGTTAACTAAGTCAACTCACTATAGTTAACTATTACAAGTTGATATGAGAATAAAATTAGATTTTAATTCTCAGTTTAATTCAAGGACAAATTAAACTGAAATTTCTGGATTCTATTTTTAACATTTCTTGTTGTTATTTTCAACATTCCCTCTCAACAAGAAAGGAATTCAACTCGATCTTGATCCTGAACCTTTGGAATGTTCTGCATGCAACACTTCTCTCTAGTTTTGTTGCTCCAACAACTCTAGAAACAAAAAACATCCAACCTGAATCAGAATGATGCCTCTGTCATCAAAGTCTCTGACTATTATTGCCTCTATCGACTGAAAACTCTGTGCTTTTGTTGACTCTGCCTTTCTGCACTGTTGTCAACCCTCTCTACGCTTCTTCAGTATCTGACTACTCTAGCCTCTATCACTTTGATCTCTGATTGCATCAATCCCACTGATTCCTCCCGCTACTATGTACTTTGGGCTCTCGTAGCAAGGTATGATCCATGAGATAAAACCACTCAATCGACCCTGCTCAATTTCAGCCCTCTTGGGACTATCACTTCAAATTGCCCCACCTAACACCTGGAGGTATGGTTGCATGTGATCCCTCTACCCACTTAGCTCAAAATTTTTCCCTACTGGAGGTCTTTGTATGATTGGATGCATCCACTCAGTCTCCTCTTGGCTTCTCCAATTGTGGCTGCTCCACAATTGTCTGAGACTGCTTCTTCTCTTCTTGAGTGGATCTCTCCACTTGGTCTCCTCTCAGCTTCTCTAGTTGTGGCTGCTCCACAACTTCCTGAAGCTGCTTCAGAGGCTTCTTCTGGGGCTGCATGTTGAGAGGTAATTTACTCTCCCTATCAACCACCAAGTCTCTAAGCTTTGCCTTGCTACTCAAGGTTTTTCACGCACCTTGAACCTCAAGAACATACAGGTTCTTGGCTAGCACACCAATCTGTTTCATCTATCCTGCCGTCACGAAATTTTCTAGAAAAAGAGCTGATTGTAAATCAACGATATCTCCCTCATCCGAACTTCGATTCAGCTGATTTTTTTTTTGAACTTGGGTATTTTTTCGTAAAGAATCCAAATATGCTATTTTTTATGAAAATTTTTCACAAAAAAATTCATATTTTCTCTACAAACTCGCGGTCCAAAACTTAAAACTTTGAAATCTCCTCTAGTATATTGTTCTCAGCTCTAATACCATGTAGAAAATCCTATAGATTCACAAGCTCATGTAATCTACTAAAACAAGAGACAAGAATCTACTTCTACTCTTTACATCAGAAGCCCATAAAGATCGAGAAAACAATAATCGACAAGAGGAAGAACATCAAGGGCACATAACAAAACAAATATCTGGGGAAAGCCACAACTCAAAACCCCACTAGTATATTGTATTAATCTGGAAAATCAAGATGAAATTACAATGCTTGTCCTCTCAAGAACAATCCCAACACTCAACAAATTCAATCTCCAACTCATAAGCAAGCTCAAGGCCAAAGCTTAGCCTCTTCACAAGCTCTCCAAGTTTCTATTCCAATGCGCCCTTGGTCAAAGAATTTAGATGAATACACTATGATCTGCTCAAACTTGAGCTTAACCTGCACAAGTATTTCCTGTCCTCCGCTTGATGACTTCCTTTGGCCAATACTTAGCCAAATTTCAAAGCCACCAAGATTCTAATTCTTTGCACAATTCCTGAGAGAATTAGCCCATATTTAAAGGGAAATTCCTCATCCATAACTGCACAATCCAAACTAGGTTTAGTTCTTGATTGCATGAACCATCTGTACAACTCAGAAAATTATACAACAAATAGGACATTGTCCCTGCACTCTAGTCTCAACTGGATCTTTCTCAGAACCTACATGCATGAGTTTCTGATGAGGGAATCTTTAATTAACTGGAGTAGCACTAGTTGAGTGCACTAATGCATCAACTGACTATTAACTCACTATTAGTTCCTCAAACAGTTTGGAACTAATTTAACTGGACTTAACTCAGTAAACTGAGTTAACTAATTACCACTCATACTTAACTCATCCTGGACCCCTATAATATAGGGAGAACATATACATGACTTCATAAAGACTTCCAACTCGAAATTCCTAAGTTAACTAAGTCAAATCACTCTAGTTAACTATTACAAGTTGCTATGAGAATAAAATTCGATTTTAATTCTCAGTTTAATTCAAGGACAAACTAAAATGGAATTTTTGGATTCTATTTTTAACATTTATTGTTGCTATTTTCAACAATCATAGTGGTGATAGACCCTATATCTACGGTGCTCAGGAGGCGCATACAGTTGGTGTTGTTGGTCATAACATTCCTCAAATTTATGCAGTTGTGGGCAACAGGCAGGCAGATCATCAGGCATCGATCATTGAGATGGATGGTGAGATTTTTGATCAAGTTGTTTCTATTTTGATTGATCGTGGATCTAACTATAGTTATATTAATCCTAACTTGGTGGATAAGTGTGGTTTGAGAAAAGAAGTGCATGTAGAATCTTCGTTGGTACAGTTGGCTACAGGTACAAAGAAGTGAGTTCACCATTGGGTAAGAGCTTGTGCATTTGATTTGAATCGTATGCATACAACAATGCATTTGAATGTATTTCCATTGGGATCGTATAGTATGTTTTTGGGTATGGATTGGTTATACCTTCACATAACCAAAATGGATTTATTCGACAAGGCCATTGAGTGTGTGGATGATAGTGGGGAAAGAGGACCTTATAGGGAAAGAATAAGCCTACACCAATGATGATGGTTACCGCTATGCAGGCTAAGTGTAGTTGCAGAAAAGGTTGTGTGATGTTTTCAGTACACATTTCCAGTGACAAGGGTAAGGAGGTTGAGGATGCAGATGTATTGAGCAGGTACCCAGTATTGCAATAGTTTCAGGATGTATTTCCTGAGGACATTTCAAAGTTTCCACCTCATAGGGAGGTAGAATTTTCTATTGAGTTAGTGCCAAGGGAAACTCCAGCATTGAAAGAACCTTACATGATAGCAGACTTGAGTTGGTAGAGTTGAAGTTGCAACTAAAAGAAATGTTGGACAAGGGGTACATTAGGCCCAGTGTATCACCTTGGGGCGCACCAGTGTTGTTCGTAAAGAAGAAAGATGATACTCTTATACTGTGCATTGATTATATGCAGCCGAACAAGGTAACGATTAAGAACATGTACCCTTTGCCAAAGATTGATGAATTGTTTGATTAGATAAAGGGAGCAACAATGTTCTCTAAGATCGACTTGAGATCAGGATACCATCAGGTACGCATTAAGGAAGAGAATATCTTCAAGACTGGATTTAGGACCAGATCTGGGAATTATGAGTTTTTTGTTGTTCCATTCAGTTTGACTAATGCTCCAGCTACATTCATGTGTTTGATGAATAGTGTGTTGCGTCTTTATTTGGACAAGTTTGTTATTGTATTCATTGATGACACATTGGTATATTCTAAGAATGAGGAAGAACATGCCGAACATTTAGCAGCAGTGTTGAGATTGCTAAGCGAGCATCAGTTGTATGCTAAGCTTAGAAAGTGCAAATTCTTTCAGACAGAGGTACATTACTTGGGGCATGTCGTCTCCAAGGAAGGCATTGCAGTGGATCCAGAAAAGATAAAAGACATCATGGAATGGGTAAATCCTAAGAATGTAGATGAGGTGGTATCATTCATGGGATTGACATGTTACTATAGGAGGTTCATCAAGAACTTCTCATGCATTGCATATCCTATCACATCATTGCAGCGCAATGGTAAGAAGTTTGAAGGGAAATAGAATGTGAATATAGTTTTCATTAGCTTAAGCAGTTGTTGACACATGCACCAGTGCTAAAGATTGCGGATCCAGACAAGGAGTTTTTGGTGGGTACAGATGCTTGCAAAAGGGGACTTGGTGGAATTCTCATGCAAGAAGGACATGTAATGTGCGATGAGTCACGAAAATTGAATGAGCACAAGAAAAACTATTCGACAAATGATCTTGAGCTAGTAACGATTATACATGCATTGAAGACGTGGAGACATTATCTTCTAGACAAGAGGTTTACATAGATGAGTGATCACAATGGGTTGAGGTATTCATTTGACCAACCGAATCTAAATGCCAGGAAAGCTAGATGGTTGGCTACCCTTAGTGAGTTTGAATTCGAGATTATATACATCAAAGGGAAGGAGAATTGGGTTGCAGATGCTCTTAGTAGGAAGGTACATGTAAATCATACAACAGTTATAAGATCCTATGGGACAGAGTTACAGGACATGATCTTACAGGTAGGACGCCGGGATGACAAATACATGGAGATCATGCATAGGTTATAGCAGAATACATGCAAAGTTACATGTTCAGGTGCAGGTACATGTACAGGTGATCAGGATGCAGACTATCATCTCACGACAGATGGCTTGGTGAGGTTTTGAGACAAGATCTATGTGCCGAATTGCAGTGAGCTCAAGAAGCTTATATTGAGGGAGTTTCACGTGAAACCGTATTCGGGTCATCCAGGATATCAGAAAACGTTGATGACAGTGAAGAAGTTTTACTACTAGTCGAATCTGAGGAAGGAAGTGGTTGAGTTCGTGGCTATATGTTTAGATTGTCAGTAGGTAAAGGCAGAATGAAAACATCCAGGTGGTCTACTACAACCTATTGCGATTCTAGAATGGAAATGGGAGGTCATTTCCATGGATTTCATCACATGTCTTCCGAAGAAAGTGAAGCAGCATGATTCTATTATGGTCATGGTTGACAGGTTGAGAAAGGTAGCTCACTTCATTCCGGTGAAGACTACATATTTAGCCAGTGAGGTAGCACAAGTGTTCATCATAGAGATAGTGAGGCTACATGGTGTTCCAAAGAAGATTGTGTTAGATAGGGATGCAAATTTCACTTCCAAGTTTTGGAAGGAGCTATTTGCAAGCTTTGGTATAGAGTTGGCCTTCAACACAACTCATCATCCGCAGTGATCTGTATTTGTATGATTAGTTTTGCTGTGCTAATAAAAATTACATATTAACAAACATGTGTTTGCTTCTTTATTTTTGAGCTGAGGTTTCCTTAGTTGTTGGTGCTTACAAACAAGTAAATTTCCTTAAGTTAAACAATACATGCATGAGAAAAATAGCTTCAGAAATTAATAATGAACAACAAACATGTATAGTACAACAAACCATCAAAGAGACACATTAACACAATGTTTTGATGAAGGAGTTCACCCCTCCTGGGCTACATCTCCTTGGTCCAACTTCTAGGGCTTGGGCCTCTGTATCTTGATACCTACACCAATGTGTTCAGGAGGTCAAAATTAGCTAATAACACTTCTTTCTGATCTCAATTTAGTCGAAAATTGAGTAAATTATGCCTCTTTCAATTTTTCCTATGAAACCTTCGCTAAATCTTGAGAGATTCCAGTTAAGTCCGCCAAATTTGGTGGCAATTATGGATTTGGTGGCTCCTCCAAAATCTCTGTCAATTTAACCCGTCATTAATGGAGAGTTAATTAGCAGTTAATCATAATTATGGGTGCTAAAAGCACTTAGCGTTGGCCCTTGGTCACATGTTTGAGGTCGCATGGAGAGGGGGCTGGCTCCCTCCTCTCCCGCCAATGGCTAACAGTATGGATTTAAAAATAAATTTGGGCGCCCTCCCCCATTGAAGTTTTTAATACATTATATATGCACCATTCCATACTTTAACATATGCCATTTTTTAAACATATATGCCAGTACCGATATATATTATGCCACCGAACTTTGGCTATATGAAATGTGGATTTAAATATAATGTTTGTTAATTTTTAATTGTTAAATAACATATAATAGTTATATTATAATATATAATTAAAAAAAATCATTATATATATATATATATATATATATATATATATATATATATATATATATATATATATATATATATATATATATATATATATAACAAAACATAATTTCCACCTTGGAACCAACTAGGCAATTTCACCTTCTCTGAGCCAAACAGGTGAATCTAGAGGTGACACTTGTCACAACCTCATTGGGTAAAAACTAAAGAAGATTCCCCTGACTGGACTGCCATGTCATCATCCTCTCCCATTCTGCAATTTTTTTAGCTATTTAGGAAAACGAACAATAGGCCTTTTCTCCTTCATCCGGACTCCATTTTCGACGAAACGCATTGCGTTGTGATCGTCTTGATGAGACAGATGCACCCATATAGTTTTAGAGCCAATATAAGAACTTTTAATTTTGAGCTAAATACTGAGCACCTGATCATGCAAACAGATGGTCAAATAGAGAGGGTCAACAAGATCTTGGAGCATATGTTGAGGATGTACGTAATGCACCAACATAGGAAATGGGAGGAGTATCTTCCATTGGTTGAGTTCACATACAATAATGGCTATCAGGAGTCCTTGAGGATGAGTCCTTTCAAGGCATTGCATGGACGAAGTTGTAACACCTCCATCAGCTGGAGCGATCCAATGAACAGGGTACTTATTGGGCCGAACATGTTGATGGACATGGAGCAGGAAATGCAAGCTATAAAGAAGAATCTCAAGGCAACACAAGATAAACAGAAGAGTTATGCAGATCAGCACAGGGTTTTCAAAGAGTTTTAGGTTAGGGAGCATGTGTATTTGCACATGAAGCCCAAGAAAAGATCTTTGAGGATTGGTTCATGTGCCAAGCTAGCACCACGATATTGCTGGCCTTTTGAGATCCTTGAGAGGATTTTAATAGTGGCATATCGACTTGCACTACCTCCAACAGTGAAAGTCTATGATGTTTTCCATATTTCATTGCTTAAGAAGTATATAAAGGATGTTTATCATGTTATTGATTAGTCTATATTGCAGGTGGTGCAAGAAGGAGAGTTCCAGTCAGAGCCTCAGTGCATATTGCAGCAGAAACATCTCATGTTCAGGAACAAAGCCACAAAGCAAATTAAAGTGTAATGGAAGCACTTTGGGCCTGAAGAAGCTACGTGGGAGATGATGGATCAGATGTGGGCCCTATATCCTTCATTGTTTTCCGCTTGAGGCAAAGTAGTTTTGGTTTGACGTTGGTTATCTTTGGCATATGTTTTGCTGATATTTTGATATTTGTGTGTGTGTGTGTGTGTGTGGATCTAAATACCACCGTGAGTTAAGTTATAAAGCTCCAATAAGCGGTATGGGTGTCATGTTATTATGGTTGTTATATTGTCATGTTGTTATGATGTTTTTCTTTGAGCAAGTCTTTCGTTGTAAATACTGCAATGAGCTAAGTTATAAAGCTCCATAGGTAGTATGTTTTCTTTTTAGCAGTTTTGCTGAGGTCTTAGTGTGGTTTAACACCGAGGATGGTGTTCCCCAAGGGGAAGGGTTCTGTAACAACTCTGGTGAAAAGTTCATGTAATAAAAGTTAATAAAGACAAAATAAGATCACGGGTAAGGGACACTTATTCCAAGCTGAATGTTAGGCAAATATATCCTAGTGGGCATCACTGGATGTGTGTTTTGGTTAAGGAAAATTGGAAAAGGCTAAGGCAAAAAGGCATTTTTGACACATTTATTTATGAAAATAAAGGAAATTAGGAGAAAAGGAAGGTAAAAGGTCGCAAGTTGCATGTGAGGAGGAAATTGAAGGAAAATAATGGAAAATGAAGAAATTAGAGGCCTCATGCATAAAAAGGCTTCTGAGGATCAGTTCATGGATTTTTTGAAGTTCAAGTTTGGATCTCTCTCATTATTCTCTCTCTCTCTCTCACTCCCATGGTCACTTATAGTTTTCTTGGAGCACTCTAGTTGGAGCAAAGGAAAGGGAAAGCAAGGAAAGGAAAGGAAAAGCAAGCAAGGATCAAGGAAATGAAAGCAGGATCAAGCAGATTTGGTAGGAATACTTGGAGGTAACCTTTTGCATGTGTGATTTTCTAGCCGGTTTGGACATGTATGGATTTTCATGTCGGTGTATGGTTCTATTGTTGTCAATGGCATGTTTTTGCCGGGTTATGACAATGGATTTCAGCCTAGCCTAGCCTTTTTCCATATGCCATGGTATGTTGGGATGTTTATTTCGAATTTTGAACTTTGGAATTGCCAGATGGATTTTGGAATCCGGGGCGGAGGTGGTCTCAAGGTTCATTCCCAAAGGCCTAAGAATCCCTTAATCGGTTTTGGCAGGATACAGGGTAAAGCCTGAGGGAGTAGTCTTAGTTTAGGGCCTAGTGATCTGGGTTTGGATTACGATAAATCTTGAGAGACATGGAGATAGAAAATTCCTCAAGGATAGTGATGGATTCTGGATGGAATTCCAATTTATGTTCGATTGTGATCGGAGCACTGATCATGGTTTGGTGAGGGTGGAGGTGGTTTAACCTCTAGATTCCCTTGGTTGTTCTTGGATTGGTTTTTCTATGAGATCCCACATTCATGCTTGGTATATGGCACGGGGGTGACTAGCTAAAAGAGAGATTTGGTTCAGCCATGTCTATAGTTGGGCGGTACGCGAAAGTCTCGAACTTGATTGGATTTTCTTATGACTAATAAAAGCTAAGTTCTCTTACTTTTGCACTGGTTTATATGTGGATTTAATGGCTGTCATATCTATGATATTTATATGGTTTTATATAGGTTATAAGCATGGCTGAATAAATGGTTCATGTCATGGTTAATTCATATATTTACTTGTAATGGTTAAATGGATGGATGCAAGACCTAATTGATGATGGAGTAGTTCAATGGAGAAGGAGGTGATCCTTCTGGTTATGTTTCATAAGTTGTTTAAGTCATTTGTGCTATGTCTTGTATCCTAGACCTGTAGGTTGCATTGATTCCAAGTGTTTGACATAATGTCAGTCCTAGCTGGGGATGCTCAAGCCTAGTATTGAGGTTGATTTTTGATTGATCAACATTGTTATTATATTTTTAATGAATTCTAGAAGTTACAAGAAGTTCTGGGTAGAGGCCAAGATTTTGGGCTAGAAATTTGGCTTAAATCCCAAGGTCGCTAGCGTAGAACTGGAAATTCTGGTCCACAGTCGCTGGAAGGTAGGCCTATGAGAGCGACTTTAGGTTGCTGGCTGCTCCCTTGCCTATAACATGAGAGCGAATATGGCCTAAGAGATGCAAAAGAGAAATGGGACCCAGGGACATGTTGTCTGAGTGGTTGACTTGTCTCTTGAGGATTATGTGATGATGCTGGATGACTGTATGTGATGATCTGCCGATTCCACTTCCTTAAGGTTACATAGGAGGTTGATTCTGATTTTAGTAGCATCTCTCCTCATGTTTACCTTGGTTGGAATGGTTACTTTGGGTAGACCTGGGAGGGGGTGTTATAACACCTCACAACTATTTGGTGTACCTGCCTCCAACAGGATGACAATGGTTCGTACAAATGTGAAGTTCCATGAAGAGAAGGCCATGAGATGTTCCCTTGAGAGGGAGCTTCAGTTACATGTAGTTGATGAGCTTTTAGCTCTGAAGGAGGAACCTTAGGATGATGTGGAGCAGCCACATGCAAAGGAGTAGTGAGTGGAGACACCCACTCATGGAGAGACTTCCAGAGATTGAAGAAAGTGTACCAGAGAGGTTGAAATATTATTTCATGATGCTAGAGAGAATGTGGGATCACACACATCACAACGCAAGCAGAGGAGGTCACCAAATCGGTACTCTAGCTACATGGCTCTAATGAGCGAGAGTGTAGAGATTGATCCATCCTCATTCGAGGAAGAATTGTAGCAACCAATGTGGGTTGATGCCATGGTTGAGGAGTATGAATCCATTATCAGAAACAATGTTTAGGAGGTGGTCCCAAGACCAATAGATAAGTCAGTGGTGAGTTCCATATGGCTTTACAAAGTAAATCAAGAAGTAGATGGGAGTATGGAGAAACACAAGGCCAAATTTGTGGCTAGAGGGTTCTCTTAGGTGGAGGGAATTGACTATGATGAGACTTTTTCTCCTGTAGCAAGGTACTCATCAATTAGATCTATTCTAACACTGTCAGCACATATGGGATGAAAGATACATCAGATGGATGTAAAGAGAACATTCCTCAACGACATGATTGAGGAAGAGGTGTATATTGAGTAGCCAGAAGGATTTGAGACCTTCAACAGAGAGTCACATGTGTGCATACTCAAGCAAGTCCTGTATGGACTGAAACAAGTACCCCGTGCTTGGTACACCAGGATTGACAACTATTTCACTGGGTTGGGCTTCCCAAAACTGAAGTAGATGCAAACCTTTACCATATTGTGGTTGAAGGTAAATTTTTTATTATAGTATTGTATGTTGATGATTTGATTATGATAGGTGATGAGAAGCTGGTCACATCTTGCAAAGAGGATCTTGCAAGAGAGTTTGAGATGAAGGACCTGGGGCTCATGCATTACTTTCTTGGTATGGAAGTATGGCAAGGAGACAAGGAACTGTTTGTCTCTCAGGGAAAGTATGCCAACGAGATATTGAAGAAGTTCCACATGGAGAGCAACAAACCCATGGAGACTCCTCTAGCTTGTAAATGGAGGAAGGAGGATGCTACTTCAGGGGAAGTAGTGGAGGTTACTATTTATAGATAGCTTGTGGGTTCACTCATGTATTTGGTGAACACATGACCAAACATGTGCTTTGTAGTTAACCAGCTTAGTCAAGGCATGGTTAAGCCAACCAAACTGTATTGGAAGGAAGTGAATATGTGTTAAGGTACCTTTGAGGCACCACTTAGTTTGGTCTTTGGTACAAACAGATAGAGGGAGTGAAGCTTCAAGGCTTCACAGATAAATATTAGGATGGGAATCCACCCGAAATGAAGAGCACATTAGGGGGAATATTAAATATTGGATCAACAATAGTTTTTTGGTACAATAGGAAGCAGAGATCAGTTGCACTCAGTTTAGAAGACGTAGAGTACATGGCTGCTAGTCAAGAAGCTTGTGAGGCTATCTGGATGAGGAAGATCCTTGTTGGGTTGTTTGGTCAAAAGATGGATCCTCCAGTGATTTACTGTGAAAATCAGAGTTGTATCAAACTCTCCGAGAATTCAGTTTTTCATGATCGGTCAAAGCATATTGACATTAGGTATCACCACCTACGAGATTGTGTGTAGAGGAGAATCATGTTGCTAGAGTACATTCCTACAGAGGAGAAGGATGAATATATTTTGACAAAGGCATTGTTAAGATGAAAATTCAAGTTTCACAGAGGCAGGATCAGGGTAGTAGATAATCCCTTTCTTGTTGAGAGGGACTGTTAAAAATAGCAACAAGAAAATCCTAATTTAGTTTGTCCTTGAATTAAATTAGGAATTAAATTGTAATTCTATTCTCATAGAAGCTTGTAATAGTTAACTAAGTTAAGTTGACTTAGTTGGCTCAATAAATTCGGGTTGGGAGTCTATCTAGAGTCATGTAGAGTAATCCCCAAATTTTAGGGGCCTAGGTTGAGTTCTTTTGAGTTGTAATTCTTTAATTCAGTTTAACTGAATTAAATTCAGTTAAACTAGTTCTAAATGTTGGAGGAACTAATGAGGGGTCACGCGAATTAAATTGGATTTAATTCACATGCAGTGGTCAATCAGATAACTGATAATTCACTAAAAAATAAGTTATGCATGTTAGTTCAGAGGAAGACCCAGTTGAGATTAGAGTTCAGGGGCAATGTACTATCAGTTGAAAAATCATCTAAATTAAACCAATGTTTCATGCAATCAGAGGAAGGCCTATGGATGGGTTGCGTAGTTATGAGTGAGGAATTTCTCAATTAAATATTGGATAATTCCCTAGGAAGCTACACAAAGAAGTAGGAGCTTGGCAGGAAATAGATTTGGCTAAGTATTGGCTCGAGCTACTTTGTGAAGTAGTGAGATAGATTGTACTTGTGCAGAGATTGTTCGGGTTGAACACACTTTGTATTTTCTTCTCAAATCTTTTGTCTAATGCAATATATAGGTAGCAGGGGTTTTTAGCAATTTATTTCCGTAGAAAATTATTGTGTTATGTGTGATTGAAATTCTTCCTTTTATGATTCATGATTTCATCGACCAACTTTTGTTTTTGTTGATGAGTAGAGTAGATTCAAGTTAATTGTTTTAGCATATGACAATCTGCAGTTTGAATCTACAAGAAAATTCTACACTTTGGGTACTCAAGAGGAAGAATATTTCAAGGGTTTACTTGATTTTCTTTCGGTATTCTCCAAGCATTTATTCTTCGGTGTCATGCCTTTATCATAGGTCTTCTTATGGAACATCCTTAACTAGCTAAACTAGTGCTCTGGCATGCCAAGCCATATTTCGTTGCAATTAACCTTAAAATAAAATCTTCCAAGTAGCCAAGGGCTACTAATCTATTTTAGGAAATGTTTTGAGAATTTTCTTGTTTAAAAAGGGACATGACCAGACACCTATAGCCCGGACAAAATGAAGAAATTATGCATTGGGAATTCTCTTTCTTGCTGGAATGCACAATGTTAGTTATTTTTGGTTTTGGCCGTGAAATAATTGGGCTCGAACCTTATGTATACCTTTGGATAATTTCTAAACCCCTCAGTTTTATATTATATTTGGTTTCTTCCATTATCTGTAACTACAATGAATAATTTTTTTTCTCCATTTTGAAAGCTTGAAGATTATACTCTCTTTGGTTATGTTTATAAACATGATATTTACTTAAGATGCTCTCTCAATGTGTAATGATTTTGGAGTTTTATTTCGCATTGACATTTAGTTTACAATATTTTTCCTATGTAATCTATACGTATACAACTATTAAGTGTATATTTAATATCAAGGGTAAAGTTATAGGCTAGGGTAACCCTGGATACTCCTATTACTGGGTTTTTGCACGCGGAGCAAGGACTGCACACACTCTCAGGTCATTGTGGGACTCTTTTCTCACTGTAGACCTATATGCATGTTAGCCTTGTCTCCAACCCTATCACCTACTCCATTTCCAACTTATTTCCTACAACGTTTAGTTGGGATTTTAGTATACATTGATACTAATAATATGTGTCTTCAAGTGCGCAAGGGGAATCAATACAACCAAACCCCCCTTTTTTCGCTCTCTCTGTTTTATTTATTTGTTTATGTTAAAATATTGACTCACTCCCTCTATACCAAGAGGAATCAATGTTGGACTCTTGGTTCTAGGTTCCCTCATTTGTATTTCCTTAATAGATTAAGAGATTTCTAGGGTTTGACAAGTCTAAGGAATATCCTTAGGGTTCTCTGTGTACCACTTCTCCATTCTTCCAAGCTTGTTCAAAACATACACATACATGTGTACATTTACATAAAGACTATTAATCATAAACAAACTGACTTTAGTTCATTTGTATGCAATAGATTTGTTAATACCCATTCTGACATTAATAACATAATATTTCTTTGAATATTTTTTTCCTACTTAAATCATAAATTAATTATGGAAACTTCATATACGTAGCACAAAATCACAGACAACTCAAATACTTCTCTAAAACTTGAAAACATAATAGGATTTTCCACGCTCTTCCCAACTAGCGAACCACTATCTCAACAATTTCCCTCGAGCTATAGACTCCTTTCCAGTCAGGAAACCAATCAATTATCTTTCACATTTTTAACTCCCACTGATACCTTTCCTTTTGATTCAGATTGCCTTTATCTCCTACAATATTCTTTTAGACAATCTTGAACACTCATGACATCTATCTTCGATCATGGTAGTTCTGGTGAACTGAACTACATAAAGGGGCATCCCCCCTTTTCCCCAAAGATGGATGATTTTTATTTTTTTTGTTTCATTCCATTCTTGGACCATAACCGATTTTAACTATGTTATGACAGTTGGGAGTCTACTTATTAACATGGTGGCTCCTCAAGTATTTCCAAGAATAAGAATAAGTATTTTTTTTTATTTTATTTTATTAACAAAAATAAATATTTACATTTTCATAAAATGTTCACTTTTTAATTTTAAGATTTTCAACCACATTTCAAACTTATAAAATCTTAAAATTATTTTTAGAACTAATTTCACCATTCTCTCTTCTTCATGTTGTAAGGAGGCCTCCCTCATGTCTACCCACCTTCACCGGCTTACCCGAGGTAAACATGAGATGAGGGGCTACTATGACAATACTTAAGTGATAGCTCAAATTTCAAAGTGTTCGAAAGAGTGTTGAACCTAAGTGACCAGATAAATCTTGTCTTCTTGATTCCGGAGCCACGAACGGTTCAAAAAACTGACACCATATGAAGGAGTTATCACAATTGAAATGTCCAGTAAGCTGCAATTTATGGACATTTGACCAAGATTAATTTGGTTTTTGGAAATATTAAAAAAAGTATATTCCAATGAATATTCCTTGGAATATTCCCTTTTGGGGACCAATCAGGTGCCGACACATGGCAAGCCCAGAGGCGGCCACGTGGTCCTAGAATGGTTATGCAAAATTTGTTAGGGGTCTGACAGAATCGAACCCGTGACCTCTCGTAAGACAGGACAACGCTCTACCAACTCCGCTCGATGATGTTCCTTAACCTATAACAGACACATTTCCTATTTGTTCTGTAATGGTTGGAGAGTTGGGGGTTACGACCGCCAACGGAGTTACTCGCCAGCGGTCCCCCAAAAACTTTTCACATGTTGCAACCTAACCGCTGATTGCAGCGCCTTCCCACGCAGTTGCGTGTTAACCCGCTTGCCAGATCTATGCGGCATTATCACTAACCGCTAGGGTTATACCCCTCATATTCATGACTAAAAATTATGGTAATGACTACCTCCGAAGGTCAACTTGGCGGAGCGGATAAAAAGGCGGATGTGCCAAGTTTATCTGGAGTTAGGTGCAGTTCACCAAATTTGGTGGAGTATCCTTAGGGGATATTGACTAAATGCACTCCAGGAGAATTTTTCGACTAGAGAGAGTGAAACAAGAGGCTATCTAGGCTAATTGGAGCCTTTTGAAGCCAATGGAATAGTCCAGAGAAGCTGAAGAAGTCATCTTCATGGAGGTTTTCATCTAGGGACATTTTGGAGCTCAGGGCCACCAGGAGTTGGAGGTAGTTGTAGGAGCTACCAGTACTCGTTCTCAACGAACAAATAGTCATTCCTAACTGTAATGAGAATTTTGAATCCATTGCAGGGACTTTTAGAAGCATTTGAAGACTTCTAAAGGCCGAGATGCTACAGGGAAGTTTCAGGCAACCCAGTGCCAACCGTGGAGGAAGGCCTAGTTTGGGGATGCAGTGCTCATTTGCAAATGATCAGTCCATTTTTGGTGTCTGATATGTGCTGGAGATAATAGATGAGGTTTCAGTGAAAATTAAAGAATTATGAAGGAGTTAGTGCCATCAAGAAGCTCAGGGTAGCTCAAAGAACTGATTGAAGGAATCAAGTATAAGGGAGCTTAGATCTGTTTGCAGAGTGATGACAACCATGATAGGGATATAGATGGTATTCTAAGCCCATTGGTTCAGTCAAGATGACAAAAGCTCAGGAGACGTAGCCCACGATATTCGGGTGATCTCCTAGATTAAATTTGCTATTATGTGTTGATGTTTATTTGCTACATTATATGGCTGTTATATGTGTTTAATATCATCATAAACAAATGGAATTAAAGCACTTAAACAGTTAAAATCAAAATACATACACCCGATTCAAGTATTTAATTCCGTAAATGTCATATATAAGCTAGATCATTTATTTGTTAAACTGAGTGGGAGGTTCTTGTAAGCATAACAAGTTATCAAACCCCCATTTCAGATCAGGTGGTATCAGAGCTAGTTGCTTGATTGACAGAGCAATATGTTGCTTGTTTGACTTGAAAGGTGTTTCAACAGTACAAAGAATTTGACTATTTGTAAATTGATTGCTGCTTGAGTTTGCGAAGGAGAAGGGAAAGCTACTGATAGCTAAGTCTAGGAGAGGACAAGAAGGAAGAAGGGCTGAAGGAATTCTCCTTACCAAAAGGACCTCAAAGCAATCCTTGAAGCACAAGAGGGTTTGTTTGCAAAAGGCTTCTTGAATAAGAGTTTGACTCTACAGCCATTTAGCTCAGAAGTTTTGTAAATAGATTTTGAAAGCTTTGTGAATTTTGTTCATTTTTATAATGACAACTTCTACAAGTGAGTTTTCAAAATCCTCCTACTTCACAAGATTATTTGATGAAGACATCAAGCATGACTTGTTCATCATGATGGATATGGTGAAACAAATGTATGAAGATGAAAGGAAGGGCACAAAACTTCGAGAGCAGTTGAATTCCATGAAGGAAGAGAAGCAGTTGCTTTTTGACAAGTTATAGGAAATGGAGAACCAACTTCATATTGAAAATATGAAACTAGAAAGAATGCATGAGTTGGAGACACAACTCGTTGCCAAAGAAGCCTTAGTCAAGCATCAGTTTGAAGAAGAGGTAAACAGTCCTAGTTTGTCTTCAATTTCCTCTAAAAATGTTTATGTTGGTTCTTTTGAAAAACATACAAGAGGTATAGGGTCCAAGTTGATTTCAAAAATGGGCTATGAAGGAAAAGGATTGGGCAAACATGCACAAGGCATTGTTGAGCCAATAATGGTTGAGGAAAGGCCTAAGTATTTGGGTCTTGGCTATGGACAATATTATGGAGAAAGTTCCAAAGTAGCCATGAAGGCAATTGAAATAGTTCCTAAAAGGAGTTTCATTTTAGGTTCTCTACCTCAAGTTTGTAAAGATTGTATTCATGGGGAATGAAATTGTTTGAAACATACTTTGAAAGAAGAAGGTGTTCATAAACATGCACTCGAAGAAGAGAGTTGTGAAAGCTCTAAAATCATTGAAGAGATTGATGGTGTTCCGAAGGGAGCCACTTCTTCATTCAATTCACCTTCTCATGAAGGAAACAAAGGTGAAAGAGAAAGGTATAAATCAGATTTTGATCACATTTCTTTTGATTATGTTAAGCATGGTAAATTTCCACATAAGCATTGAAAAAAATTGCATGTTCCTTTTGTGGTTTGGTTAACCATAATGTTTCTAGATGTTGGAAGAAAATGGCCACATACAAGAAACTTTTGAAGAAGAGGAGGCACGAAGCCAAAGGTCCATTGGACAGGGAAAATTATGCTATAAAGAGGATGAACATGTGTTGCACTTATTGCAATAAGTAGGGACATGTTGCTGAAAAGTGTTGGATTTTGAATCCAAAAATGCTTCCATGAAATTTGAAGAAGGTGGAAAAAGAGAATGGAAAGAATGGAAAGGAAGTTTCCATAATTGATGTGTTTCAGGATGATTCACATGTTGATGTCGATGTGTAGTTAAAGGAAGTGCCTTTGATGTGGATTGGTAAGAAATGGTTAGAGTTCTTATCCAATTAAAGGTTGCATCAGGGAAAATTTTAAGAACCCCCCCTAAATTTACATGTATAATAAATGGGCGAATCTCCATGGTATATAGGAAAAATGGAAGGCGATTTTATCAATAATATGATATGTATATATAATTTTTTGGCGAATCTCTCACCAGGCATGGCGAATATTTTAATCAATTATAAAATCTTGTGTTTATTGAATACACAAATGAAATCATTGCATTTATTTAAAATATCTTTTGAAATCAAAATTACCGAAATTACATATCAATAAGCTAGTGGGTGTAGGATAAAATTCGCCCGTGCCATTCACAGAAAGCATGAGAAAAAACCTAATACTATATATAAAACCAAGAAAAATTCAAATTCATCACTTCTAGGGACCTCGTAACCACCCTGCCAATACACAAGTATGTTCCTATTTGCAATTAGAAAAATTACCCAAATTACAATCTGTTTACTCCAGCATATGTTGGAAAGTTATAAAAGGATGACTAGTGCAATAAATCCATTCCTTTTAGCCCTGGATTTGTTTAAGTTTAAAACAGAAGTATACAAATATACTTGTCCAATGTCTATGCTTTAACCATTCACCTTAAGATGTTTTTACAATATAATTTCCTAAGTCTATTTAATATCTTCATTATCATAAAAACGAACCTATATCCATCCTAACTCCACATCTACCACTCTTAGGGGGATGAAATCTATTTATCCCTCTGAGCACTTGGTAGACCCAGAATTAAGATGGATCTAAGATGATAGAATTTCCCCTTTAAATAGTCTATGCTCACATGAATACCATGGTATTACCATCGGTCAATACCATGGGATGAAATCTATTTATCCCTCTGAGCACTTGGTAGACCCAGAATTAAGATGGATCTAATATGATAGAATTTCCCCTTTAAATAGTCTATGCTCACATGAATACCATGGTATTACCATGGGTCAATACCATGGGTTATCATAAACCTGGAGCTTAAAAATTACTATTAGTAATTTATAAAAATTAATAAAATTAATAGTTGATTTTTATTTTATTTTTTATTTTAACCAAGCTAAAGTGTTTAACATACATTAAATTACAACATCCATTTTACTCTTGATCGGATCAAATATTTTTTCACTCTATGCTAGTTTGCATATCACGATATTTGATACCTGTCGGGGGCTAGTAGATCCAGAGTAAAGATGGATCTATGCTGGTTTAATTCCCCCATTTAAATAGGCTACATTCCAGGTGAATACTATGCGTCAATACCATATGCCATTTTTATTTTTATTAATACTAATATTAGGGTTAATAATGTTTTTTTGCATGGTATTAATAACAATCTAGTCGATGGTATTTGTCCCATAGTATTTTGCCCATAGGTTTCACCTAAATATAACGCATTTTTTGAGTGTTCGTAAATATAAGATGACTTATGGAGTAAGTATAAAAAAATGTTTTATTTGTTTACCATACCTCTTGTTTATTTATATTTTTATTAATTTACCATACCTCTTTTACAAATATGGTATTTGGCCCATAGGATTCACTTCAATAAAACCTCTTTCTTGAGCCTTCATTATGGACTAAATATAAAAAGAGGTTTTATTTATTTACCATGCGTCTAGTTTATTTATATTTTTATTTATTTACCATACCTTTTGAGTAAGTATAAAAAGACGTTTTATTTATTTACCATACCTCCACTTTACTTATATTTTTATTTGTTTACACCCTTGCATGTATATAAGGTGACTTATGGAGTAAATATAAAAAATATTTTATTTATTTACCATACCTCTCATTTATTTATATTTTTATTAATTTACCATACCTCTTTTATAAATATGGTATTTGGGCCTTTGGCCCATAGGATTCACTTAAATAAAACCTATTCTTGAAAATGGACAAATGGATTCACTTAAATAAAACCTATTCTTGAAAATGGGCGAATGGAAGGTTGTAACTCCTAATTTCAAGGGCTAAATTTACCTTTTTTACCATCTCCATTAAAATAAGGTGAGCTATTTGAGGTGATTTGTAAAAATGTACTATGATACAAAATATTCGCCCACTAAAAATTTAAAACCCCTTAATTTCGCCAAAGGGGGAACATTCGCCCCTAAAATTTTCTATGGGTTGCATGTCTTTTGATTTAATACATTTCTTTGCCAATGGAATGCAAGTTGCAGGGTTTTACCAAAAAAGGTGAATGAAAAAGTTGAGTATGAGACTCGCTTTATTGCAACAAAATTATGATCATTTCAGCTTTGTAAGTACATTTACATATGATGGAGGATCTTGTACTTCTGATTGTGCTTGAGAGGAAGTTGAAGAATGGAATACATGCATGAGAATGGTATGTATGAACAAAAGAATGTTGACGATTTCATTGTATTTGAACATGTATGTGTAATTGACTTGATGGTCGATTGCTTTGTTTAAACATGCATGCAATGTTATATCGACTTGGAAAAGTTGATTTTGTCTCTAAGATTGAAAAAGGGAGATAATGATGAATTTTTTCACAAGAGGTGGAATTCTTTCTACTTTGGAAAAGAATCGTCAAGTTCTTTTTGTACATGCTTGACTTGGAGACTCAGTGGTTTGAAGAAGGCATGTTTTTGTCGTCTTGTGATTTAGTCGATCATTTGTACACAAGATGTAAGAGACATGATGATGATTCACATGATGTGAATTTATGACGTCAAGTTGTTTCTTGCATTATGTTGTTTTTGACAAGATGCAGAAGAAGATTTGCAACAACAAAAGTTGCCATAGAAGTGGCTTGGTAAGAAGTGGTTTGACTTCTTGACCCAGTAAAACATACTTTCATTGGTACATATGCAAATTTCAGTTAATTATGCATATATTTATGATGTAATCTCACGTTTGTTTGAGCCACCTTGGGTTGATGATCAAGGAAGCGATGTTCAACTAAATTCTGTAAACTTCTCAATAGAAATTTTGAATGAGTTAAAGGAAGACAATTCTTAACAGGAGGACAAGTGCATCCAGGAAGGGAAGTGTCGACTACCTTCAAGTTTTGGTTTAAAGGCACTAGCCATGCAAGGAAAGTGTATGGAGGCTGAAAGAAGAGGGTGCTGTACTCTCATCTATTGTACAGATCAGTATATCAGTCTTTTGGGGTCCAAAAGATTCCTAATGGGGAGGAGTGATCAGATATTGATCAATGACTTAAGTGATGGCTCAAATTTAAAAGTGTTAGAAAGAGTGTCTAACCTAAGCGACCAGATAGATCTTGTCTTCCTGATTCTGGTGCCATGAACGGTTCGAAAAACCGACACCGTATGAAGGAGTTATCACAATTTGAAAATTCCAGTGAACTGCTATTTATGGACATTTGACCAAGATTAATTTGGTTTTTGGAAATATTAAAAAAAGTATATTCCAAGGAATATTCCATTTTGGGGACCAATCAGGTGCTGACATGTGACAAGCTCGGAGGCCTCCACGTGGTCCTGGAATGGTTATGCAAAATTTGTTAGGGGTCCGACGGAATTGAACTTGTGACCTCCAACAAGACAAGACAACGCTCTACCAACTCTGCTCGACGATGTTTCTTAACCTGTAATGGATACATTTCCTATTAGTTCTATAATAGTTAGAGAGTTGGGAGTTAGGACTGCCAGCGGACTTACCCGCCAGCGGTCCCCTGAAAACTGTTCACATGTCGCGACCTAACTGCTGATTGTAGCACCTTCCCACGTGGTTGCATGTTATCCCGACCACCAGATCTACGCGACATTATCCTTAACCACCAGGGTTATATCCCTCATATGCGTGCCCAACAGTTATGGTAACGGCTACCTCCGACGGTCATCTTGGCAGAGCAAATATGCCAAGTTTATCTGGAGTTAGGTGTAGTTCACCAAATTTGGTGGAGTATCCCTAGGGGATATTGACTAAATGCATTCTAGGAGTAGTTTTTGACCAGAGTGTTTTCGGGAAAACTAGTGTCTTTTCGATCTGCTAGTCCCACTAAGATGGGTAGCTATCTTAGAAACAAACAATTCAAAGCGCTTCAAGAATTCCTTTATGTATGATAGATAAGAGAGAAGTAAAGAGGACCAACCTGTATCTTCTGCTTGGCTCCTTGCTTGTTTCCTCTCTCCCTTGATAGAGCTCGCCACTCTTCTCCTGCTTGTCCCGCTTTAGAGAATACCTGTAGAGGCAAAGCAACAAAACACCATCAAAGCATATCGATCTATGATATCATAAACAATGCAGAATAAGAAATACATTAACCATACAATTGCATCTACAAATAACAAGATTCACAAGTACATGATTGTATGGAGGAAAACTCAAAGAACTTTATTAATAGTAGAAATAGAAGAGGGGATTACAACCCAGCTGTCTGGTCTAGCATCATCCTCCTAGCATGAAATCCCTCTTCACCTCATGAAAAGCAAGATCACCCAACAATACAATGTCTCCTCTCTAGGAGAAACCAACAACACTTCCTTACAAATTACAAATTCCAGCCTCCGGATCTCTCAGATGAGGGATCCATTTATAGATATTTGCAGAGGGGTGAGTCAGCTTCTCAGTTTCTGATTAGTGTCATTTCACTGATAGTTCTTGGTTCCACTTGGAGATTTCATTGATCTCCTACTCATCCTTAGGCGAATTCAGAGAGGCAAGTGTCATATGAGCAGTTTCTAGAAGATTCTCTGGATTTCCACTTAGCTAACTACCTCTGCCATTTGTTTGCTCTCGCCCATCGCACCCTACAGAAGGCTCTTTCAGTATGCATCGCACCTGGCCAGTGTAGTAGCTGGTATGCATCACACCCTAAGCATGGAGCAGTCTGGATGGTCCAGTTTTGGCCAGTTCTGAGTGATTTTTCAGGTGGAACTTCTGGGAAATGATGTAATCAGTTGACCATGATCCTTTAGGGTATGAAACAACACTTTTAGGGGTTTAAGAGCCCTTGGTTTATCGACATATGTGATTGGGGTTGCAGTGCCCAAATATGTCTATAATAGTTGCCCCCTAAAGCATGAGGTCGTAAATCTTCTGATGTCGGGTGAAATGCTTTATCATGAGGATCTGAGGTATTCGAACTGGAAGGTGACCTGTATAAAATACAATACAATACATCATATTCATATTATTTTCATGATCTAGCTGAGGCAGGCATTCCCATGCTCAGCTTTATAAATTCATTTTCATGTACATAGGACAGATAATCGTCCGTTGTTGCAGACTGGTGATTCCTGTAGAGCCATCATCCCTTAGCTTGGATGATCATCTGTGCAACTATTGTGTACATTTGATGTCTTTATCTTCCTGAATATATTGCAGCCCGGATGGATGAAACTAGATCCAGGGTCTTCAAACTTGTTCAATCTTCACCCGATGTACAAGTCGATCCATGTGAAAAGATGGTCTGAAGTCGAACATGGAAAGACATCGCTTGATTACCAGCCAATGATGTAAGCTGTTAACAAGCGCGAGAGGAATCACCGATAATGATAATGACCCTCAAGGTACTGCAGTACAATTCACGTGGTGTGAATATAGGATCTGATGTTGAACACCACACAAAATCTTTCGGTTAAAGGCCATTGATGTAAACCTGTTGCCGGAAGTGAGAAACTTGCCATTGAGGCATGCAAGCTTCAAAGTACTGGAAGGGTTGTTCCTAAGTCAACTTCTTGGATAATGAGCTGATGTCAATAAGAAGTGACCCGTCGTAGGAGGGCCTTAATGAATCCCACATCTACGACACGAAACGAAGCAAATGATTTTCTGGAGGTGAAAACGATATGATGATACAAGGTTCAGGAATGGCGGTCATGAAAAATGGAGGGTGAAGGTATTGCAGTGGATGAGGTGTTAGCTGGGTGGTGAATTCTCTGAATGACTTCTCTTGAACATATCAGCGACACTGAGATGGATTGGTAGCGTTAGCCTAAAAAATGGATGGTATGGATGACCAATGGTGATATGACCGGTGAACGGAATAACCCAACTCGACTGAATCATGGTGATGGAGTGAAAGTGTCATGTTCAAGAGCGACCTACTACCACTGAAGTTCTTCAAGTTTTCTTCCCTTTTTCCTCAGTCATTTCTGACCAGTACCTCTTTATTTTTGTCAAGCTTGAGGAGGATAACATATGCTTGTTCTATAATTTTCCCTTTGGGAAAACTTGTCGCTATGTTTTAGCGAGCCTAGCGACAGTGAAACTCGCTCTTGTCTGGATGGACAAGTTTGTCGCTATTGTTTTAATGAGTTTAACGACAAAGATAACTTGGTTCTTTTCATGTTTAGAGAGTTTGAAAAGAGACGAAAAGGAAACTCCAATAGTCCTTTTTCGTGGCATAATCCCTTAAGTTCGAAAAACTATAAAATAATACGAAAGGGATGACTTTTCGATTGCTTTAGTGAGCCGAAAGAGACAAGCGCTCGATATTTTTGTAGAATGATCCCTCAGGTCCAAAAATATTAAAATGTAGAGGAGCGATGGCACTTCCCCTTAATTTAATGAGCTGGAAAGGCCAATAGCTTGGCAATCTTTTCATATTTTACGAGTCTAAAAAGAGCTTAAAAGAGACTCGTTTTTGAGGAACGAGTGATGTTTTCAGGTAGCAACTGGTTCCAAGTTTGGAACTTCTCCAACACGGTAGTGTAAAAAGGTTGGCTAACAAAATCACTCGTCCTAGCTATTCCTCAAAAGGGTAAACAATCAAGTGGAAGCGTATGATCGGCCAAAAGAATGGAGGTGACGGTAAGAACACAACCAAGGCTCAAAAGGCAGATAGCAAGGCAATCACAAAGGTTATTTACCGAGGGTGGATTCATTTTTTAATGAGCTTGCATCGGAAGAAACTATGCTCAGTGGCGGGTTTATTTTTTAAACGAGCTTGAACCTTGCGGAAACATTGCTCATAGCGGGTTTATTTTTTAACGAGCTTGAACCTTGCGGAAACATTGCTCATGAATAGTGGTCAAAGATATTCAGTTCACCATTTAACACGTTAGATCCTTTCATCGGTCATTTACCCTGCTCAATTGCTCCATCAAACTGATTAGAAATACATATACATGCCTGAAAAATGAATTTAAAAAGTAACATTTTACTTGAAATACGTGCATAGTAACATAAAAAGTAGTTTTACCTCTCATTTTTACCATTTCATTTCAAATTTTGGATTTTGGAGCTTTGGAGTGGTTTTCCCCCTCAAATTTCATTAGCTGATTTCGGGAGATCCGGTGGACTATTCTCCGTGCCGTCAGGACCAGGTAAGAGCTAACCCTGAGCTCTTCATTTTCATTCTATCTTTTTCTGATTTTGAGCAAGTTTTCCCTTCCTATTGAGCCCTTGGGGTTTGAAGAATTCGTTCTCCCATCATCACACCCTCCCTATATCAAAAGGTGCGATGCATACTGAGTTGTATATTGGCCAGTCAGTATGCATCTCACCTAGTTCAAAGCCAGGGTGCGATGGGCGCAGAGGGAAACTTTACACAGTGATTTTTTTATGAAATTTTTGCCTGTTTTTGCCCAAATAAGATCCTAATTCATATTTTGTTTGTGTTTCAGAGATTTATCGGATCAAGATGGTCATTACATGGCGTGAACGTGAGCATGAAGAAGAGGACATGATTGCCTTACATGATCAGGGTACTGTTACTGCATTGCGAAACTGCGGTTTGCTCAAATTCTTCCGTATATCTAGCATGAGGCAAAAAATCAACTTGTTGCAGTATTTCCTCAATGCATGGGATCCGATCAACCTGGTATTACAAATTAGAGGCAAATCCATTCCACTGACAGTCGAGGATATCTACTTTCTGACGGGGTTATCAAGGCGTGATGCCCCTCTTTCACTGTCGGGATTCGCCCGTGGGGGCGAATCTGTGAGAGATTATATCCATCAGTTTTGTAGAGATGGATCTCATCCTAGTAGAGATGGCAAGATCAATATCTGAGATGTCATTGATCGGCCCCTGAGGACCATTTTTTTTACCTTTTCTAGATTGGCTGGTAGCACGACTCTTCATTTGGCCAACATATCTTATATGCAGTATGCCCTGGAATGCTTGGAACCAAAAGTATTCAAGTGGTGTGAGGTGGTACTTCTGGTTATAAAAGAAAAGCTCTCCAAGATAAAGAATGGAAGATCCAAGAACTTTGGCTACGGTTCCATTTTGACTGCTTTTACCTTGGAGAGGATTCCACTGATGCAGCCTCAGTACATTTCATTAGGATTGCCAGTGTCGAGGGAACCATGGATGCAGAGGTGGGTTGATCTCATGGCCAGACATGCTGGTCAGCCACAGATTTCTTTCTTTGATGCCTTCTTTGAGTGGTTCGATCGACAGGAGATGGTCTTTGCAGAGTATCCATACGTCGGGATGGATTTCCGAGGCGACCTTGATTTGGTGTTACTGGTTGGTGAGCAGTGGAGAGTTATGGGTAAAAAGTTTTGACCATATCTTTGTTTATTATTTTTATAATGTTTTTGTGTTTTTAAATGCTATCAAGACTAATTGAACTCATATGTTTGTGCAGATGTTGGGCCAGTGCGACCAGTGGCGCGCCCAAGGGGGACAACATACGTTCCAGCAGGAGAGGCCGTGGGGAGGGCTGTACTTCATGATTTGGACATAGCGGAGACCTTCGTAGTACTGCAGGATCAGATCAAGGGTCTCACTCTTGGTATTTAGGATGTGAGGACCGACGAGTTACCTCTGAGATTACAACGCCATACTACTGGCGTGCTGAGTCGATGGACTAGGCTCTTGTGTATGATCGCACAGGCGGTGACATGTTATCACTAGCACCATTAGTTTAGGATGCTTTTCTGCATTCATTTTTTGAGTTTTCTGGTCGCATGAACAATTTTGCCTTGTACACAAAACATTATGTGAAACTATAAATAGTTATATATTTTTGATTTTCGGAGCTTATTTTGGTTAAGTTATGTGATCCTGATGCAAATGTTAATGTGAAATGCTTTTCCTTTATAAATGCTGCAAATGTCTATCTAACACATAATTTGCTAATGAATCAGTTAATGTGTTTAGGTTTCTGGAAATGTGTCAATATTGAATAGAATCAAACTGCCTTTCCAAAATCCTGACCCTTAGGAATATACGATAGATAGCTGGATTCTAAACGAAATAGACGCTAGTAAGTTGTAGGATGACGAGTTACGAATCTAGCCTGACAACAAGTCGGCATATGCCATGTGCAATGGCATCAAAGAGAAGCTCTATCAACGCGCTGTACTCAACGATGTTATTCGTTGATCAACCAATACATATCCCTCTGAAACTCATTAACTCGCCGCTTGGATAAAAAATGGCCTAGGTTGTAGAAGATAGGTTCCGCGTACTACGACTAGCTCCGTCAGCGTATCCAACGAATGATTCCAACAGGTCCGACATCTGCAACAAATGCAAAGCAGATTACCTAACCAAAATGATAACTCTTGATGAAAACAAAAATGTAACAAAAGCATATCTATAAAGAGAGTACTACACTTAATCAAGCATAGTAGCGCTTAAGATACAACCCGTTTCGGGGTTGCGACAGTGGAATCCCATCGTAATCTACTAGCTCATAGGCTCCTTTTGCTAATACTCTTTTAATAATGTAGGGGCCCATCCATAATGGTTCGAACTTACCTACTCCCTGTTTATCAGAGTCCTAATCGTAAAGCAAGACCAGGTCGCCTTCTGAGAAGACACGGGGTTTGAAATTTTTGTCAAATTGCACCTTGACACGTTTCTTATAAGTTTCATTAGCCAATGTAGCATCACAACGAGTTTCATCCAATTGGATTAGTTCCAAGAAACGAGCCTCTTCCTCTGAAGTTTCGGGAAGTAGATCGATTGCGAGCTTGAGAGATGAAATTTCACACTGAATCAATAAGACCGCTTCCAGACCATACACCAACTGAAAGGGTGTAAATCCGGTCGCATTTCTCACCGATGTCCTATATGCCCACAAATATGAGTACAGGATTAAATTCCAATTCCGTTTGTGGACTCCAATCATCCTTTGCAGCATGCACTTCAGGACTTTGTTGATGGCCTCAACTTGTCCGTTAGCTTGCGGATAATACATAGTAGAACTGTCGTGGGACAGTCCTAATTTGGCAGCCAATTCAACCATCATGTGATTGCGAAAATGCGATCCATGATCTGTGACTATAGCTTATGGAACACCAAATATGGAGACTACATTATTGAAAAAGAAAAGAGTAGTCGTTTCTCCACTGTTGTTTAATGTAGGCATCGCCTCAGGCCATTTTGTAAAATAGTCGACTGTGACTATGATATACCCATGCACCTCAACCGAGGTGGGGTTACATGTCATGAAATCTATGCCCCATTTGGCGAATGGCCCAACAGCAACTACTGGATGCAGTAGTGTGGGTGGTAGTCTAGTTTTGTGGTCAAAGATTTGACAACCATGGCAATTTATGACTGCGATTATGCAATCTTTGAATATAGTAGGCCAGAAGTAACCTGCTCATAAGATCTTTTGTGTCGTAGCGTAACCAGATTGATGTCCCCCACACGCACCTGAATGAAAATCATTCAGGACTTTTTCGTCCTCCTCATGGGTGAGGCACCTTTGTAGAAATGTATCGACACCACGACGGTAATGCGTATCACTGACGATCATGTAGTCTTTGGCTCGGTATCGAGTACACCGTTGTTCGGAGCGAGAAGTGTTAGGCCTAAAGGTTTGGGTTTGGAGATAGATCAATATATCTACATACCACGGATCGCTTGATGATATCAGAAACAAAGTTTCATCCACGATTGATGCTTTAGATGTTGAATCGTTGGACGACGATGGGAAGTCGCATAGTAACTCTGTGAAAAATAGATATTTTTTTGATTTGGGTTTTGTGAATTCCAGATCAAACTATTGCGAAATGGATATCCATTTTGAATATTTTCCCCCTAGTAATTGACGTGATAGAATGTAGGTCATAGGGTTGCAATCTGACAGAATGGTAGTTTTGCGAAAGAGGATATAGTGTTGAAATCTTTGTACTGCTTGAACAGCTGCTAGAGCCAGCTTTTCAACACAGGAGTACTTGCTTTCTGTATGATTTAAGTTTCGGCTTAAATAATAGACTGGATGTTTAATTCCATTGTCTTCTTGTACTAAAACCATTGCGATGGTTGTATTTGCTGCGGCGAGATACAGGTTAAAGTCTTTTTGATAGTCAGGAGCGTACATTAATGATGCTTTTATTATGGAATCCTTTAAAGCATCAAAGGAAGCTTGCACAACCTGATCCCATTTGAAGGGCACTTCTTTTTTCAAAAGTCGCGTATAATCTTTAGCAAGTTCGACATAATTTGGAATGAACCTCCTAAGAAATTTTTCTTTCCCTTGGAGTTTATGAATCTAAAGCAAATTTGAAGGTGGAGGCATGTCGATGATTGCCTGAACCTTACATGGGTCGAGTCGAATTCCATCCTTAGAAACTACGAAACCAAGTAAACGACCAGAACCGACACAAAACACACACTTGTGTGGATTGAGTCGTATCTTGTAGTGTCAGCAGCGTAGAAATATAGCTCTCAAATGCTGTGGATGATCAGTCCGCTTTCGCGAATGAGCCGATAGATCATTGAGATATTGTTGAACAATGTGTTTGATGTCATGGAAGGCGTAGTTCATTGCCCTCTGAAAATTTGCCCCTGCATTATTTAAACTGAAAGGTAGTTTACAGTATGCGAATGTGCTCCACGGACATATAAATGCAGTCTTTGACTGGTCCTGTGGGCGGATGTTTATTTGATTGTATCCGGAAAATCCATCCATAAATGAAAAGATTTCACATCCGGCACATTCATCAATTATTTGGTCAATGAAGGGTGTAGGGTAGTTGTCCTTTGGACAAGCTTGATTTACATCCCTGTATTCAACGCATACTCTAATCGTTCCTTATTTTTTCATGACAGGAAAAATATTTGATACCCAATCAGTTAGAGGAAAATGGTAAATGAAACCAGCATGTAAAAGTTTTTCAGCTTCTGCTTTGATGGCAGCGGCTTTCTTTGGGTGAAATAGTCGAAGCCGCTGTCGTATTGGTTTGACATCTGGATACATCTTTATTTCATGTTAAACGATGCTCAAGTCAATGCCTAGCATTTCTTCATATGACCATGCAAAGACATCATTGAATTCACGAAAGAGAGCGCAGTATATTTCCAGTTCTGAAGAAGAACAAGATTTTCCAACATGAATATTCTCTACAACATTAGGTTTGGTTGAGATATTTATGGCGATTTTCTCTTCAATATTGGACAGATTTCGCTATGAATCCACCGTATTTACAATATTTGATAGAAAATAAAAAACTGAAGGATGGTTAAGGTTGCTGGAATAATCTTCGTTGTTATCTTGAAGATGGGAACGATGGTGGTAATCTTCCCATGGTGCCTCTCCTATCATCATTGACTGAATGATTCCTTCGTCTGTAGAATGTATACATGACCAAGGATCTGAAGAGGTGCCATATTCTAGAGACCTATCTATCCACACACTTGATGAGTGTTGATTTGGGTTTGCCGCCCAGGCCCAGAAAATTGATTGCTACAAAATTTCTATGGGGATTGGGGGCAATACCTGCTGATGATCCTTGCTAACAAAATGTTTGGAAATCTTCTTAATCTTTGATGATGTTGAAGATAACATATGACAGGTTTCCACCATGGCCACTTCCGCCAGATTAATCAGAGGTGGGAGGGAAAAAGTACCCATCATTGTAGGGTATTTTAGGAGTCCTACTCCGACATTTTGAAGCGATTGAGAGCTTCAATGGATCATTAAAATGCTTCCCGTAGCTTGTGAACTGTTGGGGAAAAAGGTCAGTTGGTCAACAATTGTAATTCCACCTTGGAAGGGAAATGCAATCTTTCTAAAATATGTTGACACAACAACAGCCATAGCATAAATCCAGGGCCTTCCTAGTAGGATATTGTAATAAAGGTTTCCATCGATAACTTCGACTTCAATTTCTATTGTCTTGCCCCCCAGTTCAACTTGCAAGTTACTTAATATCCCATATGGCGTGTATGTTCTTCCATCGAATGCTTTTAATGATGTTGATGATCATGACAAGGGTGGTGAGCCTAAAATTTTCCAGCAACTCATTGACGTAATATAGGTAGATGCCCCCTCATCAATGATTGTTCTATGAACAATTTTGTTGAGGGATTTTACCTGTATAAGGAAAGAGAGTTGGGCCGGTAACTGAGGTTCATATCCTTTTTGGTTAAAGGCCACAAGATTGGAATCCGTTGGGTCAATCCCACCTATTGCTGATTATAAAGCTTGCTTTTGGGAGGGGCAATTTTGCAACACTTCAAGTGTCGACATAGCGGATGGTGATTGAGCCAGATCCTCTACTATATTATAATAATGTGCTGCTCGAGCACAAGGATTAAATGTCGATTTATGTACTACTCCCTTTGGCGACTTTATTGTTAGTCCAGGAATGATGGGTGGCACAACTTTTGACGAAGTCGTTGTCGAACTATTGGGTTGATCTGTAGCCTTGTTGTTCAACATCTGTAGATTCCTGTAATCTTTATTCCTTGTAGATATCAAAGCATCATTTTTCTGCTTTGAGACGGATAACATAAGCACTTGGGATGGGGAAGCATGATCGATAGCACCAAATTAGTTTTTGGGTTTGGAAACGGATCAATCAATACTACTGAGGTGCTTGAAGTTTTTAAAAATTTCTTGACCTCAGCTTGATGTGGACAATTTTTGTATAATGGTCCTCATTACATATGAAGCATGGCTGATTAGGTTTCTTTTGCCCAACAGGGTTTTCAGAAGATTTTTCAGGAGTTGAATCTTCCTGTTTCTTCTTTTTGTTTTTCCCTTTCTTCTTGCCCCCTGGTTGCTTCGGTTCTTTGCCTTTGTCAGATGACATGGCATTAACCTCCGAGGCAGGAAGTTTGTCATTTTATTTTTTACTAGAAACAACAAGGGCTTTAACAGATTGAGCCTTCGCAATTTGCATACTTGAGGTACCAATCATGCCATTGCCGGCATGAGAGTCCCTGTTTGATTTAGGAGGGGGAGGAATGGAAAATTCTGGTCTAGGAGAGTCAGGGATTTTGTCATAGAGTGTGCCAGACTTAGTATAGATCAAGTCCAAATATTGTGCACGAGCAATGACTTGCTCTTCAGTGACAACTCCTTCTCTCGCCACATCTTTTTTGATAGAAGGTAATAATGACTTAATAAACCACTCAGCTATAAGCTGATCAGGAACATACATCTTTACCATTCGACAACGACGTTGCCACTCATGAATATGATTAGATATGTGAGTGGATATTGTCTGTTTAAATTTGGTAAGGAGTCTGTCCCTGTTTCGTACCTTATGGGTAACTGAAAGCGGGTTAAAAAGGTAGTGGCAAGCGTGCTGAAGTTATTGAATGAAGCTCTAGGCAATTCGATGTACCATTTTGCTGCCGGACCAGTTAGCATTCCCTGAAGAAGGTGAAGCCTAATCGAATCATCATTGAGGGTGTTGGATGAACAACAAAAATGAAAGGTCATTATGTGATTCGATGGATCTTCACCCAGATTTACATTGAATTTAGGAATATCTGAGGGAAGTTTATGAGGAATCACTGGCCACCAAGGGGTGTAAGCAATTGGATCATTCGTTAACCAGTTCAAATCTGGTAATTATAGAGTTGCTACAAAGGGCAACTATTGATTCAGGTTTGGTGAAGCATGCCCAAGATAAGATGGGATCGCCTGAGCAGTGGGTATTTGCATACCAGCATAATGTATCTGATGCTGGTAAATTTGATAAGGTTGATGGACATAACCGGTATAGAATGGTTGTTGATAACCGTTTTGAAAATGCGGTTGTCCATTAACTAAAACGCCTTGTTGCTCAGGTCCTCGGTAAACTTGCTGGAATTGGGGTTGGTTATATTGCACCAGCCATGGTTGTTGAACCATTTGCTATTGCCCAATATTGGATGATTGACCAAGATGCAGAGCGATAACACTTGTTTGAGCCTGAGTCATTCCGGTTAAAGAAGCACTAATCTGAGATTTTGACGGAGCCGTAGAGACAAGACGCTGTTGTATTACAACCTAAGAAATTTGAGGTTGACATACAACGGGTTGTGCTTGTACTTGCGACATAGTCACAATAGCAGGTGTAGTGGTAATATTCGACACAGGTTGGGTCAGTTGCATTGAATATACAACCCTTGGTTTTTGAGGCAGTATTGGTATCCAACCACCGGATGTAATTCCAGTTTGACCCGAATTTTGTTGTGAGCTCTCATAAGATTGTTCTCCAGGAGGGAATAATGAAAAAGAATACTGCCCCCCGTATGGTGGTAATCCAGTGCTCAAAGGATAGATGGGTCTTTGAAGACTGGGCTGCCCAAATTGAAATTGGTATGCAGGATCAATTTGCTAAGTTTCAACATAAGAAATGCTAGATAGGATTCCGGAGGAACCAATGGGAACAAATCATGTTGTCAAAACAGTCCCTGGGTGGACTCCATCTAGTGATTGATAACTAGTTGGGACAGATGGTATACCAACAAACATCGTAGGAGTGGTAGCGGGAAGTTCTACTGTGGCTGTATCGAATGACACAGTCCTAGATGTCGATGGTTGTTTAGACATATTTAGTCTATCCAAAATATTTCCTAGCGATTCGGAAGGAACTTGCGATGAAGGATGATTAAAAGAACTAACTTCAGGAATAGAACGATATAAGTGGATCCCTGCTCCAAAATGCAATGGAGTACTGGATGGAGGATCCTCTACAACTTCTTCTATAGCAATCAGTCCAGGTGGAAGAGGTAGACCATCAGGTTTGTAAAATATTTCTGGGGCCAAAGAAGGTATAGTTTCTGCAGCGACAGATACTGGAGGGGTGACACCTTCTGAATTTTGGAAGTCAACTTCCGGATGTTCAGGTAAGTGAAATTCAGTTTCTGGATCAGCTCTAGATGGAGCTGTTTCAGGTATAGAGGTGTCTACTATTACACTAAGATCAGTTCTAATGTCCTCTTGTAACTGCGGAACTTCTTCTATAAAGGGAGATGTACCAGAAATGATCAGAGTAACTGTAGTCTCTGATGATGTTGAAACACAAGTTTCAAACAAACCAGGAGAGGTGGACTTAGTTAAATGATACCATTTTGCCCGGAATGGTTTCGTTTCTAGAGACAAAGACGGTTGACTCTGCGAATGACAGGGTTTTGATTAACTTTCTTCCACGATTGCGGATTACTTGATCAACTAAAAATTTAAAGGGGAAAATTTTATTCTGAATTAAATAAGTTTTATAACGCTTTGACACAACTTTGCTTTTTCAATTTTCAAGAGTCGAGAAAAAGCTAAAGATGACTCTAGTCACCTTCGATTTTTAATGAGCCTGAAGTGACAAGTGCTCAGATGGACCTTTTCTTTTAAGGAGTCGAAAAGGAACGAAAGTGACTACTCCGGAAATCTAGACATAGGGATTACCAAACCAATCGAAAAATTGCAATATACACCTTGGTGGTAAATTAAAGAGAAATTACCAAGGATTTTACGTATGACAATCAATCTTCCCGAATGCTGTGTTCAGTGCATTGCGATTGATAGGGCGGCAGACGCGGCTTCCTAAGGATAAAGGATATCATCGTATTGTGGTCTCCCAATATATACTCAACAGTACGGGGAGCACAAGTTCGTACTGGAACATGTCGTATCAAAGAGGAGGAATCACCCAACCTTCGATGAAAACGATAGTTACCAGGTTTTACGACCCCAGAACACGTCTCTAGCCTAGACTTCTAGATGTTGTGCGTTAGGTTCCAAAGCGTTTTTATGTTCATTGAGATTTATTTTAGAGTTGATCTTTTTTAGAAGTTTGTCTTTCAAGGTTCACCGTGTGATGTAGATGTAAAATTCCTAAATATGCAATCTAAAATGATAAACAGTCGTTTGTTTTCTTTTTAGCAATGAAAATCCTAGCTACCAAGGAAAGAAGAGTACGATTCTTTCAACAGAGAGCAAAGAGCACACACTAAATGCAATTTTCCTAAATCATTTTCCGCATGCAGTATAAATGCAAATGCACATGCATGTATTTGTTTTTCCGTTTCCTTAATGTGAGAATGCCAAAAAGGAAAACTAAGTACAGATCTAAACTATTTTCTTCAAAGCGACACTTCAACAATTTCTTTTCAAAATGAAAGGAAGACTAAGACGACACCTTCGATTTTGAATGAAAAACTGCTTCCGACAGTTCAAATATTGACAATTCAAATCAAATACAATGACAAAAGTACAATCAACTATCTAGAGGAGGAAGACTTTACAACACTCTTCTTCTTGACCCATAATGAAAATTACGACACTTTTGAATAAAAAATGATAGTTCGATTAAGCTACTTTTCACAAAGAAGGACTGTAAATGATGAAAAATACATAAAAAACACTTACAAATCCTAATCAATGGAAGTTGAATAATGTGAAGGAAGGATGCTTCAGCAATGATATACTAATCATGAGCAGCAAAACTACTGAATAGAGCTGAAAACAAGGAGGAAAAACCAAATTCCAGAGAGAGAAACAATATCTTTCAGTGATCGCACCTGTCCTTAAGGGAAACAGGGATGCATCTCACCTGCAACACAAGGGAGGTGCGATGCATACAGGCTGCCAGTTACAGACAGTGCGGTGGACCAGGGAACGAAACTGAGCTTGGTTTTCACTCAAAATTTGTAGCTAAGTTCATGATTTAGGCCGAGATATGATAGACAGTAAAAACAAAGTACAGGGGTATGATCTTATGAGGTTATTGAGCTACCACAAGGGCGCTTAGGATGTTTACAAGTTAGATGTTCAGTTCATAAACTAACCCGGAGATTGACTGAAGTAGCGTTGATTTACTTTGCACTTGCATAGCAAGGGCAGTTCGAATGCTAGCTGGCTTAACATCAGGCTCTGTCTATAGTTTATAAAGAAAACAATAGTAACAAAAAAACAAAATATTCACTCCCCAGCAGAGTCGCCATTTTGTTTCTGGGAAAACTAATGTCTTTTCGATCTGCTAGTCCCACTAAGACGGGTAGCTATCTTAGAAACAAACAATTCAAAGAACTTCAAGAATTCCTTTATGTATGATAGATAAGAGAGAAGCAAAGAAGACCATCCTGTATCTTTCGCTTGGCTCCTTGCTTGTTTCCTCTCTCCCTTGATAGAGCTTGCCACTCTTCTCCTGCTTGTCCCACTTTAGAGAATACCTATAGAGGCAAAGAAACAAAACACCATCAAAGCATCTCGATCTATGATATCATAAACAATGCAGAATCAGAAATACATTAACCATTCAATTGCATCTACAAATAACAAGATTCACAAGTACACGATTGTATTGAGGAAAACTCAAAGAACTTTATTGATATTAGAAATAGAAGAGAGGATTACAACCCAACTGTCTAATCCAGCATCATCCTCCCAGCATGAAAACCCCCTTCACCTCATGAAAAGCAAGATCACCCAACAATACAATGTCTCTTCTTAAGGAGAAACCAATAGCACTTCCTTACAAATTACAAAATTCCAGCCTTCGGATCTCTCAGATGAGGGATCCATTTATAGATATTTGCAGAGGGGTGAGTCAGCTTCTGGGTTTCTGATTAGTGTCATTTCACTGATATTTCTTGGTTCCACTTGGAGATTTCATTGATCTCCTACTCATTGATCTGATAATCACCCAATGAGTGACCTCAGTTAAGAATTATTAATTAGAGGTATTACAGACTCATGTGCTAGTGTGGGTCTATGTTATTTAAGCAACAGATCGATCAGATTGCAAATACACAGACACTTGAAATGGAAAACAACAGAGAAATACAGTAAGAAAATACAAGAACACAAAGAATTAATAAGGAGTTCACCCTATCCTCTAGGGCTACATCTCTGGTCCAGCTTCAGTGGTGGCCTTATTTTATTGTGTTTTAAGCAGAGAATTACAATGCAGGAGCTCAATATGAGTCACCTGAAACAAATTTGCTTGGCAGGGTGGTTCTTGGATTCCCCAAGCCACTAGAGTGCACAGACTCGTTTGCCTACCAGCTCTGTGACCTTCTGGTCTACAATGGAAAGAGCCCAATGTGGTGCTCAGTCCGGGCAGATCCTCTCTGGGATGGCTTGAATCCCTCAAGCTCTCTGGTGCTTGACGCTGCCTTTGGTCAACTCGGCCCTCTATCCTCTTCTGCTTTTGCTTCACTGTCTTTTTCCCTGTGTTCCGTCCTCCTCTCAGGATTTTGGTTCCTCTGTCTCTCTCTCTGACTGTGTATTCTGTCTCTGTTCATGGCTTTAAGCCATTTTTTCCATATCTGTTCAGTTCCTCTTCCGACTCCGTCGAATCGCCTTTTGCAACTGCACTTGGAGTTCCCTGGCTCGACGTCATCATCGGCTCACAGGGAGTGGCCACATGTCCTCCTGTAATGCGCCAACCTGCTTCGTTGGTTTAGTTCTTCGGTTACATCGTGGATGAAGTCTTCCTCCACTGTGGCAGTCAAAACGGACTTCAAATCCTTCTAAATCGTAGCTCATTCCTTCGTCGATTCCGCTTCCCCCATCGGGCGTGATCTCAGCCGTCCGATCTGGGACCTCTAGATCCGATGCCATACGCACGTTTCACATAGTTGACCTGCTCAACCTTTAGCGCATGATCAATGTCGGTTTTCTCTCTCCTCCGCTTGCCACACGTCGATCGTTGAGTGGGATCGCTCCAATTTCTCCAAAACCGCTTACCGTTTGAGGGCGCCCCGATCAATACCACTGGTTTTTTGGAGCACATGTCCTGCCTTGTCCTTTAGCGCTTTTTCGCTTTTCACCAACGGTTCTCCGACTCCCCACGTGTCTAAGTGCTCAGGGCTTCTCCATTTCGGCACTTTTTGCCCAGCGATGTGCTAATCACGCATCAAAATCTACCTCTGTTTCCCGATCCGGGGCTCCCAGGGGCTAATGTGGCCTCCCGCGCAGTCTCCATGGGCCTCGGCCAATGCACTTTGACTAGGGTCCTCATCGTTCCACGCTGGCTGCCATTGCCACTGGTTTAGGGTGTTTTTGATCGCTGTTTAAATTCTTTGCAGTCTGTCCCGACCTGGTACAGCCATGGATCTGTTAATCACTCTTTATGGATCCAATTAGAATCACGACCTTCCTACTAAAAAGATTTTGGACCACCAAAAGTTGGTTTTCTTTCAAGCATTGACTAAGTGAGGGTACTGCTGTCTCACTTGCCCAATCTCAATCCACTTTTCACTTCTCGGCTTTGAACCTTTGAGTCCAATTCTGAGGTACTCAAAATTTCCTCTGCGTGTTGTCCTCACCTTCTTGTCCAAGACTGTCTCTTCCTGCAATTCATTCAGATATTCAGGTAGCAGGTCATCAATAGAAGGCAATTGAATTTGCTCTTCAGGATCCTCAATCATTGAAGGTTCAAACAATCTCAAGCAATTTGCATTTACCACTGAGTAGATGTGCATGTAAGCTGGTAGATCAAGGCGAAAAGCATTTTCACCAATCTTCTAAAGTATCCTAAAAGGTCCATACCTAATAGGCTTTAGCTTTTTACCTTCACCTTGCATCATGTCTTTGCTGATATACAACCAGACCTGGTCACCAACTTGGAAACTATGCTTCATCCAATGCTTGTCATGCCTAGCCTTGTATTTGGCTTGGCTCTTTTCCAGCTGTTACTGTACTGCCTGGTGGATCTCCTGGATTTTTTCAATGAACCTAGTTGCCTTGTCCACATCACTGTGTCCATCAATCGTGGTATCTTTACCAAAGACAAAATCCAAAGGAGACCTTGGTGTGAAACCAAAACAAGTTTCAAAAGGAGATCTCTGTGTGGAAGAAAGTTTTGCTCTATTGTAAGCATGCTGCACATAACAAAAGTGTTCATCCCAAAGTTTAGGATGTTTGCTGCAATATCCTCTGAGCAACTGGATCACTATCCTGTTAACTACTTCTGTCTGGCCATCGGTTTATGGATGAAAAGCTGTGCTTTTCTTCAGTTGGGTGTCCATCAGTTCCCACAGACTTGACCAAAAATTTCCCACAAATCGGGTGTCTCGATCAGATACAATGGAAGTGGGTAATCCAAAATGAACCCATACATACTCAAAGAATAGTTTTGCAGTTTGTTCAGCTGTGATCTGTTTATTACAAGGTATCAAAATGCACATTTTGCTGAACCTATCCACAACAACATATAGATAATCATGACCTTTTCTAGACAGGCAATCCCCTAACAAAATCCATGGAAAGACTTTCCCAAGGGTGAGAAGGAATTGGTAATGGAGTGTACAGGCCTAATTTTCTATTGCTAGGCTTGCTTTTAGCACACATAGTACACCCTTTTACATATCTAGTAACTATCTCATTCATTTTTGGCCAATAACAAAATCTTTGCAGCTGTGCAACTATTTTACTTACCCCAAAGTGACCTGATATCAGAGAAGTGTGTGCCTCTCTAATTATCTTTACTCTCTCTGTTTGTGGAATGCAGAGTTTCCCACAATGATACAAGAGTCGGTCCTTCACATGATAATCCAATTCTTCTACCTTTTTGCCTTGAATCAAAGTTGCATATATATCTTTAAAGTCTATATCTTAGCATATTGTTCAATGTAGCTTTCATGTAGTACAAAATTATGCTTAAGTATAGTAGATGCATTTATAATGGGTCTAGATAACATGTCTGCAACTTTGTTATGTATGCCCCTTTTATATCCGATGACTAAATGAAACTGTTGTAGAAAACCCATCCACCTGTAATGTCTTGATTGCTGCAACTTAGTTTGGGAGTGTAGATATTGAAGTGGTTGATGATCAGTATGTATTACTGTCTCTTTGCCCATTAAATAATGTTTCCACTTTTTCACACTCTGAACTAATGCATACAATTCTTTATCATATGTCGGATAGTTAACTACTGCAGGATTAAAAGCCTCAGAATGATAACATATGGGTTTATCGTGCTGTGTCAACACTGCTCCCATGGAATAGTCACTGGTATCTGTTTGGATCTCAAATGGTCTTTGCAGATCAGGCAGTGCTAGTACAGGTGTTGTACTAATCTTTTCCTTTAAGGTGTCGAAGGCTTTCTAATGTTTGCCTCCCCACTGAAACACCTTGTTCAATCCTGTCAAAGCATGTGAGGGAGCTGCAATTGAGGAAAAGTTAGAGATGAACTTCCTCCAATATTGTGCTGCTCCTAAGAAGCTTCTCACTTTTGTAGCAGACTTGGGTTTGGGCTAGTTTACAATGACTGCCACTTTAGAGGGATCTATTTTCAATTCACCACCCCCTACTATATGACCCAAATAATTTAGAGAGGTTTTGCCAAATTCACATTTGGAGATTTTAACATAAATTTTTTCTCTTTTCAAAACATCTAATGTCTGCTTAACATGCTTTAAGTGTTCTACCCACGTTTTACTAAAAATCAGAATGTCATCCAGATACAAAATAACAAAATCATCAAGAAAAGGCCTGAGTACATCATTCATTAATCTCATGAAAGTAGCAAGGGCATTGGTCAAGCCAAAAGGCATAACCAGCCACTCATACAATCCCTGCTTTGTTTTGAAAGCAGTCTTCCATGCATCTTGCTCTGCGACCCTGACCTGATGGTATCCACTGTGCAAATCCAGCTTGGTGAAATAAGCAACTTCCTTTAATTGATATAAAAGATCATCTATGCGAGGAAGGGGATAATGATTTTTGATTGTTATATTATTCAGTGCTCGGTAGTCAATGCACATTCTCCACAAGCCATTCTTTCTCACGAAAATGATTGGTGACCCACATGGTGATGTGCTAGGCTTGATAAACCCCTTCTTGAGCAACTCCTGCACCTGCTTCTTTATTTCAGCATTCTCTAAAGCAAACAACCTGTACATTCCAATGTTAGGCAATGGAACATCTTGCTGCAAAATTATATCATGTACTATTTCCTTTTTGGGTGGCAGACCTTTAGGTTCTTGAAACATAACATCATACTTTGAAACAATCTTTTCTATATCAGCTTGCTGCTTAGCATTACAACCCTCAAATACATTGGTTTTATCAGGTTTCTTTTCCTTTACAACCATTAGTAAGAATTGTTTTCACGAATTTATCATTCTTTTCATCTGCCCTGAGTTTATGAGAGTATAATTATTTTTGAGCTTATGAGCTCTTACAAAGTATTCGATTCCATCTTTAACAAGTAGATACTTGTTCTCAGCTCTATAGAAAATGGCTTTTCTATCATATAAGTAAGGACTTCCTAAAACAATTCCACATATATCCAAAGGAATTATGTCTAACTCAACCTCATCTACAAATGTTGACCCAAAAGAAAACTTGAGTTTGCACTGTCTAGTCACTTGTAGCTGTGCTTTATCATTCAACCATCCTAATGGGTATGGTTTCTTGTGAGGTGTAGTTGCTAATCCCAATTTCTTTACAATTGCTTCAGAAATCAAATTTACTTGTGAGCCAACTCGAATATGGAAAAGCTCATGTCTTTTTCTCTCATGTTCTTCATCAATAATAGATTGAGCAGAATTACTGGTAGATGCTTCAGAATTCTTACCTTTTATACCTACTGCTGCAATGATTGTTTCATCTCCCGAGTTTGACCCCAAATCTTTCTGAATAATTGCAGCAATCTTCTTCTTCTTGCCCTCAGACTTCTTAGGTCTCAGCTCTGGATGTAGAATCCAACAATGCTCATCATCATGCCCATCCTTTTTACAGTGAGTGCATGAAGCTTTGCTTTTATGTGCAGTGTTAGCTTTCCTTGCTTTCCACTTCTGCTTTCTTTACTCCTTGCTCTTGCTTGCAGTGGGTTGGGATGGTCCCCCAACTTCTGGATTTCCATTCTTTCCTCTAGCCTTTAGATGAGTAGTTTGTATAGATACCTCATCTATACTAGTGGGATTAAACATGAGGATGGTATGCTTCATGTAGCTATGTAGACCACCAATGTACTTCAAAAGAGTCTCTGGTGAGTCTAATGAGATCCCTAGAATCAATGCTCTCTTTCTAAATTCTTGAGTGTACCCTTTCACACTTTGCCCTTTCAACTGCCGAAGAGTTTGCAAACTCATCATGGCTTGTTGCATGTAGGCCAATGGATAGAATTGCTTCTTGATGGCAGAAACAAATTCACTCCAGACAGAGATAGTCTTACCATGTCTTTTCATGTCAGCTTGGGTTCTGCCTTCCCACCAAACCAAGGCAGTGCCTCCTAGGCGTAGGCTTGCCAGCTGAATTTTGCTCTTGTCTGAGTCGATGTTCTGCACTCTGCAATACACATCAATTTGTCTAATCCAATTGTCCAACTTTTCAGCATTTAGCTCTCCATCATATATAGGCAAATCAAATTTAACATCTAGCTTGATCAAAGATGCTTTCTTATTATGCACAGGGCTATTAGGAGGTGTGAGAAAGTTTTCCTCTTTCCCTTTTCCCTTTGAGTGGTCATGGGAATGAGACTCATCTTATTCTTTATCTTGCTTGGAACCTGATGAATCTTCATCCTTATGCTTTCTAAAGTCCCTATACATTTCTTCTACCATAGACTTTATAGGAAACTTTCTATGAATTGAGGGTCTGGCCCCACAAAACCTTCCTTTGACATTGTCTTCTGAGGATAGACTTTCCCAATTTCAGGATTAGTTTTGACCAACTCTCCTTCTCCTAATTTGAGCTTTGATCTAGTGAGCATTCAACAACTAAACCAACACAAGCTTGTCTGACCTTACAGCCTAAAGCTCTGATACCACTTGATCTGATAATCACCCAATGAGTGACCTCAGTTAAGAATTATCAATTAGAGGTATTACAGACTCATGTGCTGGTGTGTGTCTATGTTATTTAAGCAACGGATCGATCATATTGAAAATACACAGACACTTGAAATGGAAAACAACAGAGAAATATAGTAAGCAAATACAAGAACACAAAGAATTAATAAGGAGTTCACCCTATCGTCCAGGGTTACATCTCCGGTCCAGCTTCAGTGGTGGCCTTATTTTATTGTGTTTTAAGTAGAGAATTACAATGCAGGAGCTCAATATGAGTCACCTAAAATAGATTTGCTTGGCAATGTGGTTCTTGGATTCCCCAAGCCACTGGAGTGCACAAACTCGTTTGCCTACCAGCTCTGTGACCTTCTAGTCTACAATGGAAAGAGCTCAATGTGGTGCTCAGTTCGGGTAGATCTTCTCTGGGATGGCTTGAATCCCTCAAGCTCTCTAGTGCTCAACGCTGCCTTTGGTCATCTCGGCCCTCCATTCTCTTCTGCTTTTGCTTCACTGTCTTTTTCCCTGTGTTCCATCCTTTTCTTGGGATTCTGGTTCCTCTGTCTCTCTCTCTCTAACTATGTATTCTGTCTCTGTTCATGGCTTTAAGCCATTCGTTTCCATGTCTGTTCAGTTCCTCTTCTGCCTCCGTCGAATCACCTTCTGCAGCTGCACTTGGAGTTCCCTGGCTCGGCGTCATCATCGGCTCACAGGGAGTGGCCACATGTCCTGTAACGCACCAGCCTGCTTTGTTGGTTCAGTTCTTCGGTTACATCGTGGATGAAGTCTTCCTCCACTGTGGCGGTCAAAATGGACTTCAAATCCTTCTAAATCACGGCTCATTCCTTCGTCAATTCCGCTTCCCCCATCGGGCGCGATCTCAGCCGTCCGATCTGGGGCCTCCAGATCCGATGCCATACGCACGTTTCACGCGATTGGTTTGCTCGAACCTTAGTGCGAGATCAATGGCGGTCTTCTCTCTCCTCCGCTTGCCACGCGTCGATCGTTGAGTGGGATCGCTCCAATTTCTCCAAAACCGCTTACCGTTTGAGGGTGCCCCAATCAATACCGCCAGTTTTTCGGAGCACGGGTCCCGCCTTAGCGCTTTTTCGCTTTTCGCCCGTGGTTCTCCGGCTCCCCACACGTCTGAGTGCTCGGGGCTTCTCTATTTCGGCCCTTTTCACCAAGCGATGCGCGATTAGCTCCGCATCAAAATCCACCTCTGTTTCCCGATCTGGGGCTCCCAGGGGCTAATCCGGCCTCCTGCGCAGTCTCCATGGACCTCGATCAACGCGCTTTAACCAGGGTCCTCGTCATTCCACGTTGGCTGCCATTTCCACTAGTTCAGGGTGTTTTTGATCCCTGTTTAAATTCTTTGCAGTCTATCCTGACCTGGTACAACCATGGCTCTGTTAATCACTCTTTATGGATCCAATTCGGATCACTCATCCTTGGGTGAATTCAGAGAGGCAAGTGTCATATGAGCAGTTTCTAGAAGATTCTTTGGGTTTCCGCTTAGCAAACTGCCTCTGCCATTTGCTACTCTCGCCTGTCGCACCCTACAGAAGGCTCTTTCAATATGCATCGCACCTGGCCAGTGTAGCAGCTAGTATGCATCACACCCTAAGCATGGAGCAGTCTGTATGGTCCAGTTTTGGCCATTTCTGAGTGGTTTTAGGTAGAACTTCCAGGAAATGATGTAATCAGTTGACCATGATCCTTTAGGGTATGAAACAACACTTTTAGGGGTTTAAGAGCCCTTGGTTTATCGACATATGTGATTGGGGTTGCAGTGCCCAAATATGTCTATAACAGAAAGAGAGTGAAACAAGAGGCTAGCTAGGCTAATTGGAGCCTTCTGAAGCCAATGGGATAGTCCAGAGAAGCTTAAAAAGTCATCTTCATGGAGGTTTTCATCCAGGGAGATTTTGGAGCTCAGGGCCACCAGGAGTTGGAGGCAGTTGTAGGAGCTACCAGTACTCGTTCTCAGCGAACCAATAGTCATTCCTGAATGTAATGAGCATTCTGAATCCATTGCAGGGATTTTTAGAAGCATTTGAATACTTCTAAAGGTCGAGATGCTATAGGGAAGTTTCAAGCAACCTAGTGCCAACCATGGAGGAAGGCCTAGTTTGGGGATGCAGTGCTCATTTTGAGCAAATGATCAGTCCATTTTCGGTGTCTGATATGTGCTAGAGACAATAGATGAGTTTCAATGACAGTTAAAGAATTCTGAAGGAGTTAGTGCCATCAAGAAGCTCAGGGTAGCTCAGAGCACTGATTGAAAGAATTAAGTCTAAGGGAGCTTAGATCTGTTTGCAGAATGATGAAAACCATGGCAGGGATATAGATGGTATTCTAAGCCCATTGGTTCAATTCAATAGCCTTTGGAGTTAAGTGTGGAACTTGTAAAAGAAACTTTTCCATAATCCCAAAGAGCTAAGTCAAGATGACAAAAGCTTAAGGAGACGTAGCCCATGATATTCGGGTGAACTCCTAGATTAAATTTGTTGTTATGTGTTGATGTTTATTCGCTGCATTATATGGCTCTTATATGTGTTTAATATCAACAGAAACAAATGGACTTAAAGCACTTAAACAATTAAAATCAAAAGACATACACCTGATTCAAGTATTTAATTCCGCAAATGTCATATATAAGCTAGATCATTTATTTGTTAAATTGAGTGGGAGGTTCTTGTAAGCATAACAAGTTATCAAACCCCCATTTCAGGCCAATACTCGATCTCCTAGGCGACCTTAAGGAAGTGGAATCGATGGAAACCCACAACACAAACCTTCTATACCTGGTATAGGACTCCCATAAGCCTTCCCAGTCATCCCCATGGCCAGTCCTTGGGCCCCACTAATTTTTAGACCATTAAACCCATGAACTCTCCCTTGATATGGACAAGAGTGCATCTGGGAGGCTCCATCCACTCCCAGAGGAGGGCATGGGTGCGTCTAAGGACTTTTCTTCTCAGACCTATGCCTGCAACTTCGAGATTTGTACCACTTTTCAAGCCCGGAATCCAGGTCACTGCCCAGAAACCCTTGTAGCTTTCAGAATCCATAATTTACATGATGAGAAGACTTACAAATAAAAAACTGACTCCAGGACTATGCCTGACCATCCCCAACTAGGATTGAAATTTTGTCAAACACTTGGCATCATTGATATCTAAAGGAAATGAATACAAGATAGAGCATAAATTACAGATAACTCATATGAAACTTGAAAAGAAGGATCATCATCCTCTTCCCTTAACTCTTTTGACATCAATTAGGTCTTGCCTCCATTATCATTTCAGTTACAAGTAAATACATGAAATAACCATGACTATAACCAATCACATAACCATGCTTATTACCAACATTAAACCATGTAAATAACAATAAGATAACAACCATTAAGGCCACATAATAACAAGTACAAAAATAAGAGAACTTAGATTTTATTAAGCATAGGTAAGAGCTAACTAGGTTAGGGACTTCCATGTACCACCGGATCATAGACATGACTGAACCAAATCTTTCTTTCAGCCAGTCACCCTCGTGTCATATTCCAAGCATGAATGTGGGATATCATGGATAAAACAATCCAAAAATAACCAAGGGAATCCATAGGTTAAACCACCTCCACCCTCACCAACCTGTGATCTCACCAAAATCGACACCGAGATCACAAAACCAAACCGAGCTTGGAATTCCTCCAGACTCCATCACTATCCTTGAGGAATTTTCCATCTCCTTGTCTCTCAGGCTTTACCGAAATCCACACCAGATCACTAGGCCCTAAACTGAGACTCCACCCTCAGGATTTACTATGTATCCCGCCTAAACCGGTTGAGGGATTCCTAGGCCTTTGGGAATTTTCCTGAAACCACCTCCGCCTCGGATTACAAAACCATCTGGCAATTCCAAAGCTCAAAATCGAGAAACAATCCCATCACACCATGGCTATCTGGAAAAATTCAAGGCAAGGCCTAAAACCACTATCATAACCTGGGAAGACCATGCCACTGACAACCAGAGAACCAAATACCAACATGCAAAGCCATGCATGTCAAAACCAACTAGGAAATCACACATGCAATATGTTACCTGCAAGTATTCCTGCTGAAGCTGTTTGATCCTGCTCTTCCTTGCTTGCTATTTGATTTCCTTTCTTTTCCTTGTCCTTCCTTTGCTTGCTTTTCCCTTCCTTGCTCCAAGAAAAATCTAAGTTTCCAAGAGTGTGAGAGAGAGAACAATGAGAGAGCTCCAAAACTAAATTGCCAAAACGTTACACTCACCAAACTTGAGAAAAATCTTTCCAACTGATCCTTAGAAGTATTTTTTATCAATGAGGCCTCTATTTTCTTCATTTTCCATTATTTTCCTTCAATTTCTCCTCACATGCAACATGTGACCTTTCACCTTCCCTTTCTCCTATTTTCCTTTATTTTCATAAATAAATGTGCCAAAATACTTTTTTTCCTTTTTAATGCCTTATCCATTGCCTTTTCCAATGTCCCTTAGCCATAAACACATGTCCCTTAGCCATAAACACATCCACTGATTCCCACTAGGATATCTTTGCCCAACATTCATCTTGTAATACATGTCCCTATTTACCCAACATTCATCTTGGAATACATGTCTCTTAACCGTGGTCTTGTTTTTGTCTTTATTAACTTTTATTACATGAAATTTTAACCAGGGTTGTTACACATGGTTTCTTGGTGCATTCGTTAGAGAAGATAATATCATTGGTCTTGTTTTTGTCTTTATTAACTTTTATTACATGAAATTTTAACCAGGGGTTGTTACACATGCTTTCTTGGTGCATTCGTTAGAGAAGATAATATCATTGGTCTTGTTTTTGTCTTTATTAACTTTTATTACATGAAATTTTAACTAGGAGTTGTTACACATGCTTTCTTGGTGCATTCCTTAGAGAAGATAATATCATTGGTCTTGTTTTTGTCTTTATTAACTTTTATTACATGAAATTTTAACCAGGGGTTGTTACACATGCTTTCTTGGTGCTTTAGTTAGAGAAGATAATATCATCCTGTATGAGGATCGAGGGATGTTTTCAAATGATCATCATGGTCTAGTTTGGTACATGAAATTTTAACCACAAGTTGTTACACATGCTTTCTTGGTGCATTCGTTAGAGAAGATAATATCATCGTATGAGGATCGAGGGATGTTTTCAAATGATCATCATGGTCTAATTTGGTATTTTACAGAGAAGGTCTTTCCCACATAGGTTGGAGTATGGATGTGAGAAAATTATGGTTTTGGGGACTCTAAAGAGGTATTCCAAGGATTTCATTTATTGTTTTTTTCTATGGGATTTGATGTTTATGATATTTTTTTGGAGTTGAATCTGTTAACATGGGAGTCAAAGGCCTTTGCCTTGTGGTATTATTTAATTCTCAATATGCCACTTTGTTTGGTGATGGATATAGTTTGTCATGGTGTCCCTCTTTTGGCATTAAATGAGCCATTTCAAAATTCCTTTTCTTTAGTTGGATCTTTCTAGTTGCCCTTTGTGCACTCTATTCCAAAGTCACAATCTTGAATTTTTACTGAAAAAGTTCATTCTACATGTTTTTAGTTGTAGAAATTTTATCAACTCTCTATGTGAGCTTTCCATTCAAGTGCTTTTCTTTTAGGGTTTTGATCTCAAATTTAGGTTATCAACTCTCTATGTGAGCTTGCCATTCAAGTGCTTTTCTTTTAGGGGTTTGATCTCAAATTTAGGTAGTGTAAGGAGCTTTTAGCGATGCATGATGAAGATGAGGATGAAACCACAAATATAATGAGGCTCAAGCTTTGATATGACTATTTCGTTTCCCCCTTAATTATGACTATGGAGCTAATTATAAATTATAAATCTCAAATGAACAAAATTGATGATGAGATAAAGTTGATAAAAACTTAAATTGAAGAAATCAAATTGCAAATTACTAGAAATAGTCAAGACTCTTGATACTCATTCAATTATGTAAACATAAAAAGCTTAAAGCTACCATATCTTAATGAGCCTACAAACCAAAATATGAACAAGATGAAGATCCTAAAGACTAATATTTCATAAAATACAAATTTTACTTATATGTAAAAACCTTCTAAAATGTTTTTAATTATAAAAACTTGAGAAATTTTGTATAATATATAAAAAGAAAATTTAAACAATTATTTATTTTAATAATTACATTCATAAATTCTATAAAATCAATTTTTGATCTTTGATATATTACTGCATTGTTCATTTAAAAAAAATACAAAATTTACCATTATAATTTAAAAAAGGGGCAAAAATCTGACTAAACATATACATACCATTTCAAAGCCTAATCTCCTCTTGGGAAATAGAATAACACATTTCTAACTGGATCCCACCGTTCCTTCCGATATGCATTAATTCCATGCATGGAAACAACTCAAGAGCATGCTCTAGAATCTCTTCTCAGTTGAATAGACCAATTTTTAGTGGAATGGCAGATTCATCCTCCATCGAGTCCAGTCTAACCCTGAGAATATAAAGAAAAAGCTAAAGCCCAAGACTAAAAAGTTAGTCAAAATGGTGGACGAAATCACTGAAAGAATATATTAAAGAATCCATGTGCTCTACGTAGATTCAAACCAGGCATTTCCCTTAACTATCTTCCATGGACCCGGGTGAAAAAGGGAAACCTCTTGGAGCCCTAGAGCCACTCATGTCAACTTTCACGACCACCCAACAAGAGAACATTAACACCTCACCAACTACATCGTCCATAAAGTATTCAATACATTTTTATTTTGATTTTTATTGGCCTGTCATCCAATCAAACATTTGAATAATATCATTAAAATAAATATTTCAATACTAATTTTATATTATATCCTTCGTAAGTTTGGTTAGTACAATATAAATTAATGTTAAAAATGGATATAATAAGCTTTACCTAACACCAGGGACTGGACTAATAATGGGAATATAGCCTAGCCTTTTTGAATTTCAAATTGATGTATGAGAACTTGACGGCAAATTAATATAATTTAATGTAAAATCGTAACCTAACTTAACCGAACCCTTTTTTCTAACGCAAAGAAAGTCATTAATTAAAAAAATTTGAACATTTTCTTTGGAATTTCTCAACCGACTTAAAAGCATAACGCCAATTTTGCTTCGAACTCTAAATATTCAACGACTCAATCTCTTCGGCAGAGTTCGGCCGGGCCACTGTCGTATTATATTGTCTCTGTTTTACTCTTTCAGTCTCAGCATGGCTGCCCACACGTTGTGGAACTCATTTGTATAATATTGAATAGATTGTTCTTCGTTGCATCAATGGTTGACTACGCTTATACCACTCTGCGCTAGCTGAATGCTATCAACTAACATTGGGAATTTTTTATTTTATTTTATTTAATGGGAAGAATTGGTAATTGGGTAGGTTTCATAACAGATGGAATACTATAATCTAGTGAAAATATTTATCGATTGAAATTAAATTTTAATTTCAATTTATATAATATTTTATAACACAAATATTATAATTTAACTGTAACTAAATGTTTATTTCCTCTGGTTACTAATTGCTATAATTTTCATTAATAATGCACTAATTAAAAGTCATAGTTACCAAATTATCTGAATTGGAGGTAAAAAATTATGAAATTTTGTTAATAATCAGAAAGCATAGTTACAAAATTTATTCCAATTAGAAAAAAAATATGAATTTCGCCAATTTCGCCAATTCGATTAAGTGCCTAACAATTTCACGAAATTCAATGTGAATAATTTAAAGGTTAATGTGACTAGGTTAATCTAGCTTACCAACAGGGATGGTTAATTCTCTGGCAAAGGATGCCTTCTAAACACAAAATTATATCTAATCGATCATCCGGACTGAAAATCTATGAAAATCTATGGTTCATGTTCAGATGGATTATTCATTTTCTAGTATAGGATGCCCTATGAACAAAAATACATAAAAGTATGAAGAATGAAAGAGAGTTGAAAGTAAACTGAATTGGATTTGTTTTTTAATTTTGGTTATTTTAATTTTGTTCTTGTTTTTAAAGATATAGAAAACCCAGAAAAGAGGAAATGAGAATATGTAAAAGTCATCTTAATTTAACCAGTTATTTTATTTCTAGCCAAATTATATATAAATAAATTTTGAATATAAATTTTATTGAGCTGAGTGGCTTATCTTATAGCCTAGTATGAGGGGATGTGTAAGTTTGTTGGTACGTCCTTAAAAAAAATGAATACTCAGTAATTAGTAGTAAAAGAAAGTGTGAATAAAATGTTTAAACCTTATACTTTTCAAAAATATTTCATTAAGAGATTTAGATAAATTATTTGAAGATTTATGTTAACTAATTTATGTCAATATCAACTTCATATATATCTATATATAGAAAAAAATAATTTTTTATGGTTAAATTTTTTATTTGACCCTATATATATTCTATTTAGTATTCAAAAATATAATTTAAACAATGAAGAATAACACATTGTATTTTGCACTATAAAAAAGTTTGTAAGTGAAAAGATTCTTCTCGGCTCATATTAGATTCGTACTTAACATGGATCTATCCTAATAAATGTATGTAGGAAGGATTTTACACAAATAAGATGTGAAATTTTCTCTGACCTTTTGTTAACTCGAATTCATATTAGCTTTATATTTAAAATGGATCTATACCGATAAATGCAAATATTTTCTTTTCATAAAAATAAAATTTGAAATAAAAAAATATTAAATCTAAATTCTCGAAAATAAAAAAAAAAAAAAAAAAATAAATAATAATTTTTTTGATAAATTTTATTTGTAAAATTGTTATATTATCTAGAATTAATAAAAATTATTTAAAGTTTAAAATAAGTAAATAAAAACTTAGTATTATGATGTCTATTATAAAATCTTTTTGGAACTGACCTTTTTTTCATTTGAATTTTTACATATCGAATTTGAATTTGAATTTTTACCCTCTCTGATTCGAGACTTGGGCAGAGTTGGAATACTGATTCTCTTACGTCTATTGCTGCTCTACATCAATTAATTCAACATTGGATAATATAAACAAAAAATAAGCGAAGGAGACCTTGTCGCACCTGAGCGTTGGTAAGACGTGTTGAAAATTTCAGCAGTCGCAGACGTGTAAGGTACTCCAAGCAATGCCTGACTTCAACTATATTGAACGACGGTCATTTTTGAACTACAGAGAGAGACAGAGTCATCCGCGCCGCGTCCGACAACAAAAGGAATGCACATTGCAAACTATAGATATAACGCCTCCTCCGGTGACACATTAAGCCGTTGTGCGATTCACTATTTCATTCTCTCTTCTCAGAATAGGTCATCTTGCTTTTTGGCTTAGGCTGACACTTGCAGCACAGGGCAGAATATTTCTTCGTACTTCTGAGAAATATCATCAATTCGTTTTGTGAGCATTTTTTCCTTCATTCGTTCGTGCATAATGGGAATGGGAGGTATTTCTAACCAACATCAAGAACATGAAGAGAATGAATTATCAAACAAAAACTCAAGTCCTCACCTCCTTTCGCCCTTCCAAATGGGTCAGCTACGTCTATCTCACAGGTAATTTTTCGTATTGATTATAGCTAGGAGTTTGGGTTTCTTACCCACAAGTTACTTCTTCACAAATAAAAGATTATTATAACCCAATTGAATATTAACATTCTTATTATTATTATTATAATAATATTCTCTTCAACATTATTTAGTAATGGGTGCTAACTCATGGTGCAACTACTAGCAGAGTTGTGTTAGCTCCCATGACCCGATGCCGTGCACTGGACAGCATCCCTCAGCCTTCCCATGTGGAGTTCTATTCTCAGAGAACGACGAGAGGAGGCCTCCTCATCACCGAAGCAAACGCAGTCTCACAGCGAGCCATCGGGTACGCTCCCCTCATCACCTGCGCCATTCTGTACCTCCCTTAAATTTCATAAATTAGATGCACATTCTTTCAGGTGGTGTTTACTATAAGATTTCTGGTTTGGGTTCGTAAAATCTCTCACGATTTAGGTTGGAATTCAGTTGAATCTTGTCCAATTACCAGTTGACATTGACAGATATCTACGAATTTTTTTCCAAATAAATAATGTTGAAGGAATATTTCTGACATAGTATCGTAATAACAAAGCCTTTTATGTAATGTTGTGCAGATTCTCCCATTCTCCCGGCATTTTCAACGATGAGCAAGTCAAGGCCTGGAAAAATGTTGTAGACGCAGTTCATGAGAAGGGCGGCATCATTTTCTGCCAGATATGGCACGTCGGCAGGGCGTCGCACACAGGTCCGAAATCAATATATACTTTGAACTCTTCTACGCTACAGATAGATTATTTTAGCTAATCTTTTAGCTAATCTAAAGATTTTGGGTACATAGATTATTTTAGCTAATCTAAAGATTTTGTACCATTTTGGGTACAGTATGTTTAAAGATTTTGGTAGATTTTCTAAATATTATTTCGGAATATTTTGGGATTTGATTGTAGATTTTTAAAATATTTTGGAGAGTTCAATTTATTTCTCTCTTGATGTTTTTTTTTCTCAGTAAAAACTAATTTTATTAAGGGGAAATATAATACAATAAGACATTACAGCCAAGAGAAGCAGGAACAGGCCAGCCGGAAAGGATAATCTATTCACCTGGGCCCCTAGAAGAGAGGATTGCTGAGCAAGAAGAGTCAAGAAGAACAGAGGAGCAAGAACAGAGCAGAGGATTCTACCCAACATGGGTGGAATCTACTATTCCCCATTTTTTCCCTTTCTTTTTACCAACTTTGACCCATTCAGGAGGGCACTTCTGATATGGCAAGATTTGCAAACTGAGCTAGGCAGACTGAGAGGTTTCCTTATTTGAATACTTCTCTCTCGATGTTAGATTGTAAAATCTGAGTAATTTTTAAGTAGATTGCAGATTCTAAAAATCAATTGTGGAATCTGATGATCAAGAAAAATCTCAAACAATTAATCTCTTTCATCAAAAGAGATGTCAAACAATTAACCTCCCTCCTCATAATCAAATTCTAAAATATTCCCTAAATCTACACAACCATACATTTCATATTATTATCTTATTTATTTATATTTAAAATATAAAACGACCATGGAAGTGGCACTCACTCCCAACAATTTTAAGAAATGGGTCCGAAAGATATTAAGATTAGGTTTCGGGAGTAAACTGAGTCTGCGGTGCAGTATACAATATTAAGAGTTTATATTATTCACAATCTCTGCGTTGTTTTGTTTATTTGATAACGCAGTTTATCAGCCCAACCAGGGAGCCCCGTTGTCATCCACCAGCAAGCAAATTCCAGAACAGTGGGGCATCTTAATGCCAGACGGCTCTAGCGGTACCTGCTCCAAACCCCGCGCCCTCGCGACGGCAGAAATCCCTGAAATAGTGGACCAGTTTCGCAGAGCTGCCAGAAATGCAAAGCTGGCGGGGTTTGATGGCGTGGAAATACACGGAGCTCATGGTTACCTAATCGACCAATTTCTCAAAGACGGCATCAACGACAGAACCGACGAATACGGCGGAAGCATCGAGAACCGCAGCCGTTTCGCTCGCGAAATTGTGGAGGCAGTGGCGGAGGAGATTGGGGTGGAGCGCACCGCCATACGGTTGTCTCCTATCATAGACCACAATGGGGCAACGGACTCCGATCCTGTGGCACTCGCCCGCCACTTAATGCGTGTCCTGAATCGTTACCGTCTGGCCTATCTGCATGTCACCGAACCACGCTTCACCAGGCAAGGGCTCAAGCAAGCTTATCCGGAGGAGGCCGAGGTCATGGCCGCTGAAATGTGGAATACGATTAGAGGGGAGTACAGAGGACGGCTGATGAGGAGCGGGGGATATGTTCGAGAAAGTGGCATGGAAGCCGTGTCAAACGGCCATGCAGACATGATCTCCTTCGGCCGTCTATTCATTTCGAATCCAGACCTGCCTCTCAGATTCGCCATTGATGCGAAGCTCAACGAATATGACAGATCCACTTTCTACACTCATCATCAGGTTGCCGGATACACCGATTACCCATTTCACATCAATTCTCCAAAAGCAAATATAATAGCTAATCAGATCTAAATTTCGAAATACAAAACTACAAATTCTCCACATACTCAGGTTCAGCTGTCTAGCAGGGGCATTCTCTGCAAATTATTGTAAAACACAATTGTCCATGGACTACGAAGTTCAAACTATTCTTTGTAGAAAAATAAACGGATAATACTGTAAATTTCACACCTATATGTCGCAATTTTCTTTAAAGTGCTTGTATTAGCGAGGCCAAAAAGCTTGCAACCAGGGCTCATGTATTGTTTAAGCCTGCTGAGTGTGCAACGGTCATGTATTGTTCAAGTCTGCTGAGCAGAGATGCCCGAGCGGCAGCCATAATATACACAGAGACGAAGTCGAACTGGTGCCACAATTGTCAACACACACATATTTCTAGTCTCATCGTAGAATAACAAATTGACGAGTTTTCTAAAACTGAAAAAACAATCCTCAATTGTGACAGAATGGACCTGGAAATTAGTGGTCAAACCTATTGCCTGACGTTCTCAATGATACGTCCCAAGCGGGATGGCAATTCAGTTAAAAGCGCACGGAGTGACTCTGAATAGGCTTAGATTAGATGGCTGTGTGGATCATTGTATTCAGACGCATTTAGTATGTGCACATATTCCCATGTTCTAACATTGGAAGATGTTTTCACTCAGCTTAAGAGAAAATTAAATTAAATAATAATAAAAAATATTTATTTAATAAAATTAAAAAGAAAAGTTAATTTTGATGGGTGTAATTTAAATTTCCAAAAATTTTGTTAGATTTTGATCAAAAAACAGATATTCTATTTTATCATAGAAATAAGATCATGAAAGATCCAATTAGATTGGTATTTTCTTAAGGTCTTACGGGCCAAATTGGTCTTAGTGCATCATCATCATCATCATTATTTCTATATTTTGATTTTTCCTATTTAAAATAAATAAATGAAGATTTATTAAAACGATTAAATTTCCTAAATATATTTGTATTGGTGCAAAACTTTACTTGTAACTTTTTAAATTGTTTTTAATTTTATTTTTTAAAGATAACATCTCTTTTATTAGGTTGTAGAGTGGTTTTAACTTGGTTTTAAAATAATTTTAAATTGTCTCTAAACATTTTGACGATGAGCCACACTAGTTGGTTCGAAACACGTCGACATTTGTCTGTCTACATGTGATTTACGTGGAAGTTATTCTTTCAACTATTATGGATCAAAGAAGCCTCAATTCATTTTGACTTCGTCAAATTACTTAAAAATAAAAGTTAAAATAAAAATTAAATAAAAATAAAAAAGAAATTAGTAAAGTAAAAGCATTTATTATTAAAATCAAATAAAAAATAATAAAGAAAAATAACATTAAAATAAAAATAACTTCTTGGTATTCACCAAGAATCCTTGATATTAGCCCATGGTATTCATGTGGAATATAACCCATATAAAGGGGAAAATTAAACGAGCCTAAATCCATCTGAATACCAAGAATCCTTGATATTAGCCCATGGTATTCATGTGGAATATAACCCATATAAAGGGGAAAATTAAACGAGCCTAAATCCATCTGAATACCAAGCGCCTATATGGATCAAATCCCTAGAGATGCAAACCTCTTTTATAGTGAAAAGAGATTTGATCTCTCTCGGCTTTGTAGATCTAGAATTAAGAAGGATTTACGCTGATATATCTTAAAGTGTAAATTTGTACAAAACTTATTTAAATTGAATTTATGTTTTTAAATAGTTACTTAGATAAAAAAATATTGATTTTACTTTTTCTTAATAATAATAATAATAAAGTTTTATTTTTAATAAAAAAATACATATCAATGTGAAAGTAAATTTAAATTTATTTTTGAGTTAAAACTAAAAATAAAAAAAGATTGTTACTTTTAAAACATATCAATAATAGTTTTGCTGGCTTAAAAGGTCAATAAGGTTGGTAGTGTGACAAATATTGTGAAAATTAGATCAAATATGAGTATAAGATGGACAATCTAAGAGAAAGTGTTTTTCATCTTCCACCCTCTTAGTAGTGCAAAGGTGACACACTCTTTCATCCCATGTTTTGGGAATTGACCCATGCCTAGTTTCATTATGAAGTTCATGAGAATTAGTTTTTATCTTAGCAATATTTATTTTCTTCTTAATACTAGTCAAGATAGATAGATTTTTTGATATTCAAGATTGGAGTTGATCACCTCCTTATAATATCTCAATTTTCTTTTCCCTCTAACTCTTTATTGTTGCAAATTTTCTCCTTAAAACTTGAGGCAATAATATTTTTAATATATCCTTATTCTATAAAACAATCTCTTCCTTTAGCCCCCAATGGTTTAGCCAAGATTGATCATCCTTATGATATCCTCACTTGAGCTAAAGGTGGGGGTCTTAGCTAGAGTTAGAAGAAATTTTAGGAAACCTCTTGGCTTCCATGTTGTATAACTTCTTTTATACATATGATACCTAGTCAAAGCTATGTTTTCAATAGGGGGAAAGACTTGCCTAAGTCAGAAGGATAGGATAGGGAGTATTTCCTTTTATCTTGAGATTGTAGGTTATAAATTGCTTTTGGATCTATACATTTTTCCTCCATAACTCTCTAGAGATAGTGCAACCCTAAACCTCACATCCATATAAAATATGAGTGAGGAGAGCCTTAAAGAGGATATCTTTTTTTTTCTTTTTTCTTTCTATCACATATCCAAAGATCTCCTGCCTTACAATTATTTGCAACCCTAAACCTCACATCCATATAAAATATGAGTGAGGAGAGCCTTAAAGAGGATATCTTTTTTTTTTTTTTTCTTTCTATCACATATCCAAAGATCTGTTGACTTACAATTATTTTCAAGCAGCCTTCATACTACATTTTTCCTTTTCTCAATGTTGTAATTCCAATTAAACCCTTTGCTATAAAAATAAAAGTTAAAATAAAAAATGAAATTAATAACGTAAAAATATTTATTATTAAAATCAAATAAAAATTAATAAAGAAAAATAACATTAAAATAAAAATAACTTCTTGGTATTCACCAAAGGTATTGACCCATACTAGAACTCGTGATATTAGCCCATGGTATTCATGTGAAATATAACCCATCTAAAGGGGAAAATTAAACCAACCTAAATCCATCTTAATACCAAGGGTCTATATGGATCAAATCCCTAGAGATGCAAACCTCTTTTATAGTGAAAAGAGATTTGATCTCTCTTGGCTTTGTAGATCTAGAATTAAGAAGGATTTAGGGTGATATATCTTAAAGTGCAAATTTGTATAAAACTTATTTAATTTGAATTTATGTTTTTAAATAGTTAAATAAAAAAATATTAATTTTACTTCTTAATAATAATAATAATAATAATAATAATAATAATAAAGATTTATTTTTAATAAAAAATACATATCAACATGAAAGTAAATTTAAATTTATTTTTGAGTTAAAACTAAAATTAAAAAAAGATTGTTAATTTTAAAACATATCAATAATAGTTTTGTTGGCTTAAAGGTCAAGAAGGTTGGTAATGTGACAAACATTGTGAAAATTAGTTCAAATGTGAGTATAAGATGAACAATCTAAGAGAAAGTGTTTTTCATCTTCCACCCTCTGAGTACTGCAAAGGTGATAGACTCTTTCATCCCATGTTTTGGGATTTGACCAATGCCTAGTTTCATTATGAAGTTCACGAGGATATTTATTTTATTCTTAATAGTAGTCAAGATAGATAGATATTTTTGATATTCAGGGTTGGAGTTATCACCTCCTTATAATATCTTAATTTTCTTTTCCCTCTAACTCTTTATTGTTGCAAATTTTCTCCTTAAAACTTGAGGTAATTATATTTTTAATATATCCTTATTCTACAAAACAATCTCTTCCTTTAGCCCCCAATGGTTTAGCCAAGATTGAGCATCCTTATGCTATCCTCACTTGAGCTAAAGGTGGGGGTCCTAGCTAGAGTTAGAAGCAAGTTTAGGAAACCTCTTGGCTTCCATATTGTATAAATTATTTTATACATATGATACCTAGTCATAGCTATGTTTTCAATAGGGGGAAAGACTTTCCTAAGTCAGGAGGATAGGATAGGGAGTATTTCCTTTGATCTTGAGATTGTAGGTTATAAATTGCTTTGGATCTACACATTTTTTCTCCATGACTCTCTAGAGATACTGCAACCCTAAACCTCACATCCATATAAAATAGGAGTGACGAGAGTCTCAAAGATGATATCTTTTTTTTTTTCTTTTTTCTTTTTATCCCATATCCAAAGATCTGTTGACTTACAATTATTTTCAAGCAGCCTTCCATACTACATTTTTCCTTTTCTCAATGCTATAATTCCAATTGAACTTGTGATGGATGTCAATTCTAAGATATTTGTATGAATGAACTTCCTCCAAGTAGTTTTTGTCATATATGAAAGTATCATGTGTTCTTTTGGATTTAATTATTGTGATTTTAGTTTAGTTAATATTAACAATCATATCCATTTTTGAAGCTGAAATCTTGGAGGACTCTTAGTTGCTTGCCAAGATTGTAATGGATCCTTGCTAAAAGAACAATATCATCAACATAAATGACAAGAATTATGATTATACTAGTGAGTGTGGGGCCAACGAAATTTGCATCATTCAAACACTCTTCTAGATTATCAATGTATTAATGTTGGGTCTCTACAAATTTAATATCTATTATGAATTTTTGTTGACAATTTTAGTGGGAACATTTTGGAAAGTGAGTTTGGTGAGTTTAATTTGACCATTTTAAAAAAATTATTCATGGTGAAAAGTGTTGAGAAAATGAACCCACATAATCATATAAATTTTTAATACAAATTTGTTATGAAGAAATAATGGAAAAGATGAAAAAAGGTAATAAAAAAATTCAACAAGACACAAATTTACATGGTAAAACCTAGACAATATGCAAAGGAAACATATTGGTGAAAGGTATCAATATTCTTATTGCATAGAGGTAAATATTGAAATCTTCCCACAATGGCCATTATGAAATTACACGTCTCTCAATGCTACACACACACACAAATATAAATATATATAAATATATAAATATATATATATATATATATATATATATATATATATATATATATATATATATATATATATATATATATATATATATATATATATGATGTCTTCAACATAAATGCCACCATTACATGAACTACCAATTTTTTTGCAAGTAGATTCTACTTTTACCATTAAAAGAAATTTATTGTTTTGATTATTGTCACACTTCCAATAATTTCCACCTTGACAACAATTTACTTGATACTTTCCCAAGCTCATTCATCACCTTCTATGATAATTTTCAAATTACAAACATGTGTGCTCACTTTCATTAGCTGTTCTTAAAATTTTGATTGACCCGCCAATTCTCTTTTAAACCAAAAGTTTAAATTGCTTAAATACATTAAGCATGTCATCTTTTCTTTTGAGAATATAGACCCACGCCTTTCTAGAGTAATCATCTATAAATGTCACAAAGTATGATGATCCTCCAAAAGAAAATATATGGAATTACCCCAAACATTTGAATGAATATAATATAGAGCACCCTTACTTTGTATGAATAGTTATTTTAAACTCTTGTATACACTACTTACCAAAAACACAATTCTTGCAAAAATTCAAATTCAGATATTTTAAATCTCAAAGTAACTTATGGTTAATCAACACCTATATCCTTTTCTCGCTCATATGGGAAAGTCACTAATGCCCTAAACAATTGGATTCATGTGCATCCTTAGATACAACCCCTGCATCAATTTTTTTAGAACTCCTTTCTAGCTTGTAAAGGTTACCAATATTTGTAGCCCTCGTTACTATCAAAATCCCCTTTGACACCTTTAATGCTCCACCTTGACTTGTAAATTTATAACCTCTAAAATTCAAAATGATAAGAAATGAAATTCTTTTTGAGTTATGGTACATATTTTAATATTTAAAAATTACAATACCATCAAGCATTTTAATCTTAATGCTCCTAATTTCAACAATCTTATAAGAAACATGGTTTCCCATAAGAAAATTATTAACATCAATAGCCTAAGTAAGAAGAAAACCAACTCCTATGTGGACACATGAGATGCAAATCACTAGAATCTAGTAACATTTCCTCATGATATCATGTGATATTATAAACAAATTATACTTCATCAACCATAATTGAAATTCTCTCAACTATATTTGCTTCCTTTGCAGGTTCATCCTTGGAAAATGCCTTGATTTATTGTAGTACCAACATTTTTTCTTACCCTTTTCCCTTTTGAATTAGATCTTATTGTCTTTCTTGAATTCACCCCTTTTCTATGGATCAACCCCTAGCCATAATTGCTTATAGTGTCATTGTTTCTATATTGGATTTTCTTTGCACCTTCTCATACATCAAGACTCCCATAGTAGAATCACAATCAAGAGTGTGTATTGTGATAAAGCTAATAAAAGTGACTAAATTGTCCCATTATTCAAGAAATTAACACAATAACATGTCTACCTTGTCTTCATCTTCAATTTTTACATCAATACAAGTTAATTAAAACATAGAAGTATTGAAAATATTTAAATTATTAATAAGTTTGGTACCTTCTTTCATTCATATACTACACAAATACCTATTCAAATAGATACAGTTTGTCAAGGATTTTGTCATGTAAATGCTCTCCATTATGCTCCATAAGCCCATTGTTGTTTCATCTCCAGCAATACTGAAAAGAACATCATTCATCCAACACAAGTGAATGGTGTTGAGAGCTCTTGTATCTAGAACCTCTGAGTCCATGAAACTCATATCCATAGGTTTTTTCTCTTTCTTTCCAATGCCTTGTGCAATCCTTGTTACACCAACAAAACACTCTCTTGAGCTTCCAAAACACAAAGTTATTCTTCCCATTGAACTTCACCACCTCAAAAATTGCATTTGAAACCTTCACCATTTGATGTTGTAGAACAAACACCAACTCTAACACAATATATGCTATAAAAAAAGTAATTGATGGGCCAATTGTTGAGAACGTGAGACCACATAATCATATAAATTTGTAGTACAAATTATATTTGAAGAAATAATGGAATAGATTAAAAAAGAAAAAGAAAACAACATTCAACAAGACATAGATTTACGTGGTAGAACCTTGACAATATTCCAAGGAAACATGCATAGGGAAAAGCATTAGTATTCTTGTTTCTTAGAGGTACAGATTATAATATCCCCACAATATCCATTAAAAAATTACATATGCCTATCAACACTACATAGATATATAATATCTTCAACATAACTACAATCATTACATTAACAATCATTGTTACATGAACTGTCGAATTTTCTCTTCAAGTAAATTTATTTTTTACCAGAAAAATTTCACCTCCTTGATTATTGTCACAATTCGAATAAAAGGGCAACCATTTGAAGCATCATGGGTGATTGTTAATGGAATTAACTTAAGTGTATATATATTTTTCCACACATGAGTGGATATGATACATATGGATGCATCCTTATCACTATTATGATGATGAACAATAAGGTTTTCATTGTAACCAAAATTTGAAGTGCCACTAACAAGGGAAGCCAAGGCTCTACTTTATCTAAGTCGATGGTGTTTAAACTAGCATTTGAAGGATTGACAACACAAAAAATGGATAGTAAGGACTACTTCTCTTATGGACAATTTTTAAGAACCTCAAATGTAAACATGGTAGTAGTTATCCATAATACTATAGTAATGGGTGGTTGTTTCATGTGGATTATGAGAAATGTGGCATAAATGTGTCTTTGATACTTTAGGAGTAGGGCCAATATTATATCATAAGATTCGCAAGGTACCATCTTTTGAGGGTGGACATCATTATGTTCATGTGAAAGGGGTTTATGGGACATTTCATACAATTGGTTTCAAGTTTGAATATTGATATTTGCAAATTTTATGTAAATGTTTTGGAAGTAAGGGTCTGCATGTTATCTTTCAAGGTTACTATGAAAATGTTTATAGCATGCTTTAGGGGTGCTTCATATGTTATAAGGTGTATGGTGCATGTAAGAGCCCTTAGTTTTTCCGTGATGGACTTGCATATTGGAGGTGGCTTTCTTATTAATCGCATGAACTCATATGAATACTCAAGCAACGTTCTTCCTTGGATTTTTTGAGACCTTATGATAACATGATGAAAGTTCTCGTTGTGTAGAAATTTTGAATAATATGACACATATTCACAGAGATTATCCTGATTATACACTTATAAGCGGAACATGCATAATACATAACCTCCTCTACATTGATCATCAATTTACAGAAGCAGAAACATTCACAGGCACACATAGAAGCATCAATCAAACTCATTAACACAGTATGTATCCCGGGGAAAGCATCTCACTAAAAACCCCAACTATCTGTATATTATATTGATTGAATCATGTAACAATACATAGTACAATACTCCTCACAAGTACTCAGTACTATCTCCACATGCTACACACAATACAGCTCAGATCTGATCTCCAAATCTCCCCCGCTGCTTGTCTGCCTCCACAGCTCAATACCTGCTCAAGAACTGATGAGAATGATTTACCAAACTCGTATTTGACCTGCAAATAATCACTCACACTATGTTGGACGTGAGCACAGGCTACAAATCTTTGTATTGGCCAATTCATTGGCATACTCAATCCATCTGATTGTGCAAATCATCATGCACAGCTATAGTCACAACTGATAGCAATCTGATCCTCTAACACCTGTCCCTGCTGAACTGAACATGCACTGACATGCAACTGAGTTAACTGATGTATTCTATAGTTGCATTATGAGTTAATAACTTGTGAATTAATTAATAACTAATTCACCCAACTCATCTTTAGTCTATTTATCAGTTAGACTAAATACAGCTAGTTTAACAAAGCTAAACTGAACACAACTCCATCAACTGCACCTCCAGTCCACTAAACTCAACTCACTTGAGTTCTAACTGAAGTCCTGCATGCAAATATTAGTCATCCCATAGGTAACCACGTATTTCCCTCTGGGATCTGCATGTACCACATCCGTAGCTCATCCTGAAGTGCTCCAAGAGAATAAGATCAAGTTTATAGTCCAAATATTATTATGAGACAATAATATTTGACTTTTCTATTTTTGACAGCCAGTCTAAAAATAGACTTTGATCACTCATACTGTGATCACTCATACTATGGTCACCCATACTGTTGTCACCCATACTGTGATCACTCATACTGTGATCACCCATACTGTGATCACCCATACTGTGATCATCCCTGCTGGGATCAAAAATAGAACTTGCGCCATAATTTGCCTGCGGGCCCACTTAGTGAAGGCGACTCCTTTCCACTAAGCTCCATCATCTTGTTGCATTCTCAACAAGCATTTCTTGTTGCACACTTTTCAACACTCCCTCTCAATAATAAAAGCTTCCTCTCAAACCCGATCCTGTAACTCTGGAATGTTCTCCATGCAACACATCTGGCTGGTCCACTTGCTCTGTCATCAAAGTCTTTGACTGCTATTGCCTCTGTCGACTGAAGACTCTGCATCTCTGTGCTCTTCAGTATTTGACTGCTCTAGCCTCTATCACTTTGATCTCTGACTGCATCCGTGCTGCTGCTGGTTCTATCTCCCAGCATTGCATCCGCACTGCACCTCCCAACTGACCTCCCTGTTGGGCTAGAAACACCCTCTGATGCTGAAGCTCTACCTGCTGCTGACAAGTGCTCCCTCTCTGACATCTGCGCTACTGCAACATATCCATGCATCTCGCACCATTGCACACCTCTCTGTGCCACCTAGCACTATGCAAAACACTTGTGCCTCTCGCATTGCTGCAGCCTGCTAGCTATGCGCTGTCCTGGGATTCCCTGCACTGTCGCTCTCTCTGCCGCTCCATCCGCATCTATATCTACCCAATCAGTCAGTTTCTGCTACTCCACATCAGGGCTCTCATAGCAAGGTCTCATCTAAGAGGTTGGGTACCTCAAGGATCTTGCCCCTCCTCCTTGGGATGATCAATCCACATCACCCCACCTCCTACCTGGAGGTATGGCTGCATGCGATCCCTCAGTCCACCTGGCTCGAAGTTTCCCCCTACTGGAGGTCTCTGGATGAGTATATGTCTCTACTCGATCTCCTCTCAGCTTCCCATGTTGTGGCTCCTCCACAACCTCCTGAAGATGCTGCACCAATCGCGGCTCCTCCACAATCGTCTGAGACTTCTTCTGGCTCTGCATGTTGAGAGGTAATGTATGCTCCCTCTCAATCACCAAGTCTCCATCATGACAACGAAAGCATCGCACTTTCGATTTGTCAACCTTCTTCCCATCATTGGAAGAACAAGATTCGGAAAGAGAAACCTTCTCCTTCCCCTTCTTCGCCTTACTCGCTAAGGCACAGTTCTCCTCATCCTGCATGGATGAAGAACCGTCTCTGGTGCGCCGTCTAATCTCCTCCTACACAAGATCCGACCATAGTCGTTCCCAATTTGGCATTTTCTCCCTTCCATTCACCGAGTCCTGGTAGCTATGCCAACTCTTAGGAAGGTCAAGGAGTGCTAGACTCACCATCCTCATCCGACAGTCACCCCCACACTTCCCAGCTCATCCCGGCATTGGGTGAACTTCGTGAGATACTGGGGCATACTGTCTCCATTCTCACACCTAATGTTTCTGAGTTTTATCTCTTGCTTTGGAATTAAATTCGAATTCCACCAGCTCAAAAAAACTCAACCGCTTCTGATCTAAAAGTCGTGAGAACAAAGTATTTCTTTTGCAGAGATCGACTGTATGGGCATTCACCGGATATCTCACCTTCCAAAAGAAGGATGAATCCAGAGGTTACCTGGCCTGGTTACAGACTCTGCCTGAAGAAATAAAATGTAAACACTTCCCGAATAATAGATCTGATGATCAATACAGCACTGATATCATGTAGAACTTCTTCTACAAATCAACTCGCTCTGATACCATGTAGAAACTTTTTCTACAATTATCTAGCTCCGATACCATGTAGAAATTTTGAATAATATGACACATATTCACAAAGATTATCTTGATTATACACTTATAAGCGGAACATGCATAATACATAACCTCCTCTATGTTGATAATCAATTTACAGAAGCAGAAACATTCACAGGCACACATAGAAGCATCAATCAAACTCATTAACACAGTATGTATCCCGGGGAAAGCATCTCACTAAAAACCCCAACTATTTGTATATTATATTGATTGAATCATGTGACAATACATAGTAAAATACTCCTCACAAGTACTCAGTACTATCTCCGCATGCTACACACAATACAGCTCAGATCTGATCTCCAAATCTCCCCCGCTGCTTGCCTGCCTCCACAGCTCAATACCTGCTCCAGAACTGATGAGAATGATTTACCAAACTCGTATTTGACCTGCAATAATCACTCACACTATGTTGGACGTGAGCACAGGCTACAAATCTTGGTATTGGCCAATTCATTGGCATACTCAATCCCTCTGATTGTGCAAATCATCATGCACAGCTATAGTCACAACTGATAGCAATCTGATCCTCTAACACCTGTCCCTGCTGAACTGAACATGCATTGACATGCAACTGAGTTAACTGATGTATTCTATAGTTGCATTATGATTTAATAACTTGTGAATTAATTAATAACTAATTCACCCAACTCATCTTTAGTCTATTGATCAGTTAGATTAAATACAACTAGTTTAACAAAGCTAAACTGAACACAACTCCATCAACTGCACCTCTAGTCCACTAAACTCAACTCTCTTGAGTTCTAACTGAAGTCCTACATGCAAATATTAGTCATCCCATAGGTAACCACGTATTTCCCTCTGGGATATGCATGTACCACATCCGTAGCTCATCCTGAAGTGCTCCAAGAGAATAAGATCAAGTTTATAGTCCAAATATTATTATGAGACAATAATATTTGACTTTTCTATTTTTGACAGCCAGTCTAAAAATAGACTTTGATCACTCATACTGTGATCACTCATACTGTGGTCACCCATACTGTTGTCACCCATACTGTGATCACTCATAATGTGATCACCCATACTGTGATCACCCATACTATGATCATCCCTGTTGGGATCAAAAATAGAACTTGCGCCATAATTTGCCTGCGGGCCCACTTAGTGAAGGCGACTCCTTTCCACTAAGCTCCATCATCTTGTTGCATTCTCAACAAGAATTTCTTGTTGCACACTTTTCAACACGTTGTGTTGCTCCAGCTCTCGTTCTAATCACTTTTGTACTTGAAACAACATACAGAGAACAACAACAAATAGAATACAACAAAAACGATCTACTTAAAGGGTCAAGGAACTTCAAGCTATCAATATGCAATTCGACATAAGACATAGAAAATAAACCGTTGATTTGTATTAATATGAACTGAAGTAAAACTTACAACCATGCCTTGACGTTGTAAGTCTCCTTGAAGGGTCTTGTCAGCATGTCTCCACAAGCATTCACTCATGAATTGTCTCCCAAGAGGATTAATAACTCTCTCTCCTACCCAAAAGGAAAAATTATGATGCTATAACACTCATATAATCAAGCCAAATCCACACAAAACTATCCCAGGCTAAGTTACATTAGAGGCTACTTCCAAACTCTCTCCCTCTCTCTGAACTAGCTGATCTCAGCCATGAAGGAGGTATTTATAGGAGGAGGAGCTTCCATAAAATATGGGATAAAGAGCTTATCTCTTTGGAGATTGCACAAAAGGTGGAACAACCATCCCAAAGGAGAGAGGCGAGCTCATCTGATCCAACAACCAACCCTAGGACCGCCACTCTGAAGCTTCGACAATTTGTTAAAACAAACTCGCAAAAAGTAGCTCGTCGTGAGTGAAACACAGGGACAGAGCAACGATGTCGCTAGGCTTAGTTCAATCTTGGTCATCTTCACTGGTGGAATAGCTGATGACCCACGATGACCCAAAAACAAAGGTTAAAAAGGGTCTGCTCCAGGAGTAATGAACTAAGGTATTCTTCCTGATGTGACAAGGAAGACACTGACACATATTTTGGAACATGACACAAGGCAAATGTAAATAACACGGACTGGTAGTGTCCGGGATTAGGGAATACAAGGTTGGTGACAAATTACTGTGTAATTGATGCCCCCTAAAGCTTGAAGGCCGAGAGAGTGGGAGGGGTGAAATGCTTTACGAATCTGTAACTGAAACAAAACACCATCACAGAGAACTTGCAAATGCAAGTACAACTGATATCTCTGATACACAAGTACATAGTGAAAGGAGCTACATGTGCATAAGGCATGGGCACAACCATCCAGAAGATAACATAAATGATCTGTGGTATGGACGCAACCATCCAATTAAAAGGACCATATAAAAGACTCAGGTATGGTCACATGCATCTAATCAAAAGAGTCATGTATACAATCATGAACCAATCCATGCAACTTGGACATATGTAATATGAGCTCAGGTTCTTTAATCCCAACCCGATCAAGGTACAAATTCTAATATGCGAATAGATGTGCTGAAGTCGAGCATACTAGAAAATTGCTTGATTACCGGTCAATGATGTAAACCGTTAACAAGCATGAGAGAGACCACCAGTAATGTCAATGGTTCTCAAGGTATTGCTAGTACAATCCACAAAGTTTGAAGAATGATCTAAAGTCGAACACCTGTGAAATCACTTGATCGAAGGCCAATAATGAAAGCCCATCGTTGAATGCGAAGAACTTTCCATTAAAGCTTGCAAGCTCCAAGGTACCAGAAAGGAGTCTCTAGATCAACTTCCCAGATAATGAGCTGAAGTCGATAGGAAGAGATCGGTTGATGGAGCGCCATAATGTTTCCCACATCATCGACACGAGACAAAGGAACAAGATGAATGTGGATGAGACAGAGAATCTGAGGAAGGTATGTAAGGATACAAACTGCAGAAGGATTAAGCTCTTAAACATATTGGCGACACGACTGTGGAGTTTGGCAGCATTTTGGTGCCAAGGGATCAAAGGTCGTGATGATGCAGTAAGGATCAGATGGAATGAAGCAAAATGGATAACCCAAAACCCTGAAGGCCAACGATAAAGTGATGATATCCCAACCCGACACGAAGCAGAAAGAGTGTCGATGTTCAAGAGCGGCAAGCTGCCACAATAATTAATACAACCGACATAATACTTCCAAATTCCCCCCCACCATTTCTGGCAAGTACCCCAATTATTTTTGAAACACAAGCTTGAAGGGGATAGCATATGCTTGTAATATAAGTTTGTCCTTTCGATGAATCCGACCTAGTAAGTTTAACAAGCCCTACGAAGGAGAAAATTGTGTTCGTCATGGTGACGAATCCAATGTCGTTTAATAGTTTAACGAGTCCGACAAAGGTGTAACTCTGTATCTTTTTCATGTTTAGAGAGTTTGAAAAAGACACGTAAAAGAAACCTCCACATGGTCCTTTTTCGTACGTTTGTCCCTTGAATCTGAAAAGGTAGAAAACAATACCCAAGGGAACCGCTTGACCATTTTAGCCAAGGAGTACCTTTTTCGTAAATAGTGCCTCCCAGCCCAAAAAAAGGGTAAAATTGTACTAGGCACACGACATTTTGCATCTGTTAACGAGTTCAAAATGACAAGGGCTCAGCCATCTTTTCGTTTTTAAAGGGTCGGAAAAGAGCTGAAAGCGGACCCCCCATTTTTATTCTCTTTAACGAGTCAAAAAGGGAAAAATAGTCAGCAATCTTTTCATCTTTTACGAGTCAGAAAAGTGCTTAAAGGTGACTTGTCCTGGAGGAATGAGTGGTATAAAAGGTAGCAACTAGTTCCGACAATGGTGGAACTGCTCAAAACATGTAATGGTCAAGAGGCTGGCTAATAAAACCACTCATCGTTATGGTCCCTCAGGAAAGGAAAATCAACCAAGTGAAAGCATATGATTGGCCAAAGAGATGGTGGTAATGGAATGAAACAACCAAGGCTCATCTAGCAGAAATTAGCTGATAAAAAGAGCAATCACAGGATGTAAATCGGGCATGGGTTCATTTTTACACAAGCTTGAACCATGGGGAACTCTGCTTGAATTCGGTTTCATGTTTACACAAGCTTGAAATGAAGAAATATGCTTGCTATAACTTCGCATGCCCCCATCATAATGACTCAAATGAGGTACATGCCCCCCAAGCTTCATGTCATTCAATGAAGTGAATGGAATGAAGGTTCACTTTCGAGATATTGGAAAGACTCGACTGGGATTTTACAAGATCTTAATCAAAGACTCGAGTTGAAAAAGGGAGTTGTTTCATTTTTTTAACGAGGTTGACACAATAAAAGAAATATCTTCATAACTCCTTGTTTCATTTTTTAACGAGGTTGACACAATAAAAGAACTATCCTCATAACTCCTTGTTTCATTTTTTAATGAGCTTGACATGAGACAAGGAACTATGCTCAGACCCTTGTTTCATTTTTTAACGAGCTTGACACAAGACAAAAACTATGCTCACACCCATTGTTTCATTTTTTAACGAGGTTGACACAAGAAAATAACTATCCTCATCTCTTGTTTCATTTTTTAATGAGGTTGACACAAGACGAAGAACTATCCTCATAACATTTGTTCATGGATCATACGAGAACATGGCTCCCAAGAGATCATCACTACATGGAAGAACCACACTTTGGGAGGAATACATGTTATTTCGTACCATAGACAGATCAGGTTACAATTCCCCCAGTACATAATATACAATCCCATATGTGTAATCATCAGCAAATGCGGAGATGGAACGAGTAGCCACATAATTGACCTGTGGCAGGGAAGGTATTTCTTGCAAATAAGAGCCGATAGGGGATGATGGTTGCAAAGGAGACACCTAGTGATCAATGAATGATGGTTGATCAATAGTCACAATTCTTCCTTCGTGCGGAAAACAAACCACACAGAAAAGTGAAGAAACAAGAGCTCCCATGACATACACATAGTCACGTCCAAGAAGGAGATTGAAATCTAACAGACCTTTGACTACCATCACGTCTATATAGATGGTCTTTCCTCCCAAAGTAATAGGGAACTGCGGAAGGATCCCTAAGGGTTAACTGGTTCCTCCGTTGAAAGCCAACAGATTCTGGGTGACAGGCACAAGTTGTGGGAAACACAAAGCTTGCCAAGTAGTATAAGACATGATGCTAACTGATGCACCTTCATCTAATATAGTGCTAGGTACTACCACATTATAGGCTTATCCTGTGATCTAGAAAGGCACATAAGATGGGAGGAAGAAAGCAGTCAATGGATCCCAATCAAAAGAGACGACAAAACTACTTGGTGGGGGTATCATATGTTTGCCCCCATGCTCTACAAGAATAGAAGAAGGACTCTCCTGAACAATCGGGATGGGAGGGTCACTCTTCGATTCATGAGACTCTGAGGAGACGAGAAGAACATGAGCAGTATGATCACTACGCTCTTCTGGAACAGAGTGAGCAACTGGTGGAGAAACCAAGTTGACACTCTTTTCGACCAATGGTTGGTCGAGAATAGACACAAAAGAGTCTCGCTCAAGAAGAGCAGGATGAAAAAGAGATGAACCCAAGTCAATCTCTTTACCAACCGGGAGAGGGTCAGAATAAAGCCTCTGATAACCAACAGGGAGTTGGGGTTGAGGAGCTGTAAGGTTTTCCAAAGCTTTGGAAGCTTTATCCATAAGAGGACAAAGGTGAATAAGATGCTCTCCTTCACATAGCCTACAGGGGAATCTAATGTTCCCTTTCTTCTTACCATTGCTAGCTAAGAGTGTAGCATCGACATGATCTCGAGAGGTCGATGTGGATGGTCGATCCAGATTTTGAGACCATACCTCTAAGACTCTGGTAATGCCAGGATAGTCTTGGAGGAGATGGTCACCCTTACACATCTTGCAAGGGAATCTGACCTTCCGTGGAGGAATAGAAGGTTTGCCTATAGGAGGTGCATTTGGAGTAACAACCGCATGGTTGGCCTCTTGCTTATCTGACTTCTTCTTCTTCATCTTCTTCTTCTTCTTCGTAGCCTCCTAGTTACTAGATTTGAAACTTTCACCAGGCGAAGAAGAAGAGGAAGGTGAAGAAATAGGGGAAGAAGATGAGGGGTCAACCTTAGAATCATCGTGACATGGTTCAAATGAAGGAGATGGCGGGGCAAGAGTTGGGACACTTGAGATCACTGAGGTCGAAAATAACCAGACAGGGAAACCAATGGTTAACCCAGGGAGGGACAACGTTGCCATATAAGGAGCACCAACATTTCCGAAAGAAGGAAAATGACCATGATTCCCTTCCAAAGGGAATCCTTGACTGGCGGACTCCGGAAATGTTGCCATTAGAATCGACTCTAAAGAATTACTAAAGAAGATAAATTTTACGAGGAATATTTTGTGGGAAGTTAATTTTAGAACACTAAAACAAAACTTTTCCTTTTCCTGTTTTAAGAGTCGAGAAAAGGATGAAAGGTGACTCTATCACTTCTGATCGCAAACGAGCTCGAAAAGACAAGTGCTCAAATGATCTTTTAAGTTTAATGAGTCAAAAAGATCAAATGACTGCTCTGGAACTCTAGGAAAAAGGTTTACCAGACAAATCGTAAAATTGCATATACACCTTGGTGGTAAAATGAAAGAGAAATGACCAAGGAATTCCCGTACGACAGCTAATCTTCACGAATGTTGTTTTTCAGTGCGTTACGATTTGTAAGGCGGGAGACTCGGCTTCCTATGGATAACAGGATTGCAACCTAGTGGGGTCTCCCATCATATACGTGACGGTACAGGGAGCACAAGTCCGTACTAGCACTTATCGAATCACAAAAGGAGGAATCACCCAACCTTAGTGAAAACAACAGCCACTAGGTTTAAAGACGCTGGAACACGTCTCTAGCAAAGACCTCTAGATATATGAGCATTAAGTTCCAATGCGTTTTTAGATTAATTCGATAAATTTTAGCACTTTATCTTGAATTAGATCTCAGTTTCAAGGACCTACCGAATGTATCTTCAAAAACTCCTAGAATGAAACTAAATGAGTAAAGAAACCATTTCGTTTCAATGAATAACTAACTAAAGAAAAGTGAGAGGTTTATTTCAGAAAAAGCAAGCAAATGCAAGAATGGTACTTTCGTTATTTCACAAGCAAACCAATAAAGAGGAAAGAGAAATGCTTCTATCTTGCACTAACTTGCAAGCAATCTAATTAAGAAAATGAAAAATACATCCTTTGCTTTTCAACTTCTAAATGTCAAGAGTTTACTAATGCAAAAGACTGTTCTCATTTCCTAATGCAAAATGAATGTGATATTTTGTTTTTTCGAATAGATGACAAGCAACCAAATGCAAAACTCAAAACAATGCTAGTTTTAAGTCCTTTTCGAATGAAATCATTCAATAAGTAAAGAGAAACATTCCACTTAGAAACTAATCAAAGACTTAAAACAAAGAATATGTTTCTTTTTGCAAAAACTTGAAAGCTTTCTAACTGACTGGGAAGCAATGTGATCTATGCCAAAGTGATGGAAGGAAACCAAACAAACAAGACTTGAAAGTTTTGATAACTAAACATCACATACCAATCAGGATATGAAAGAACAGTCAATAAGGAAAAGCCTCAAACAAAGCAAGGGATCGTTTCAAACACAGCTCAAAGGTCCAAACAAACAAGTAACCCAAGAAAAAGCTAATGCTTCAAGAAACCCTAAGGTGAACAGGTCACACAGTTCAAAAGGAGAAGTCTCAAGGGAATGAAACCAAGAGTCAAGTATTCTAGCAAACAACAATTTGACACACAACAAATAGGCAGAAGACAAGCTCAGAAGGATAGGACACACTAGCCAATCAGCAAACAGAACTTCAAAATTGAAACCTACAGGAATCTTCGCGAGCGTCAAATTGACAACCTACGCCGACAATGAAAAGTTGCACCCCCTTAACTAGCAACTTTGCGACGTCGTCGCAGAAGTACACTAGAGAACAACACTGAGCCTATTTTAGAGCCCATCACGACTGTGAGGCAATTTAAACATGCCAAACAGTAGAAGGTGCAACTAATTAAATAGAGAAGACATGACCATCATCGCGACTGTCATAAAATAAAAAGTGATGACCCCAAATCAAAGGAAAAATTTAAAAATTCAGTTGAGGAAAGGCCAGACCTATCACTTATGATAGAGGGAAGACTAACAGGAGTAGTCAAACAACACACAATATGGAGAATTCTACCTAGAAAGTAAAGGAGACAATAAACAAGTAAAGCAAACTAAAATCAAGAGACAAAAGACACAGATCCTTAGTATGGTTGCCAACTTGTGATGCAGGCAAGTTCCCTTTGCGGGCAGAGGCAACCCCTCTAGCCCTAGAGTGGGTCTAATCACAAAAAGAACAATATCAAAGAAAATTCCCTTAGATAGTTAATGTCATGAAGGCCTACCTTCAAATCCTCATTTAATGAAGGTCTCGTTGTGTTGCTCCAACTCTTGTTCTAATCACTTTTGTACTTGAAACAACATACAGAGAACAACAATAAATATAATACAACAAAAACAATCTACTTAAAGGGTCAAGGAACTTCAAGCCATCAATATGCAATTCGACATAATATATAGGAAATAAACCGTTGATTTGTATTAATATGAACTGAAGTAAAACTTACAACCATGCCTTGACGTTGTAAGTCTCCTTGAAGGGTCTTGTCAGCATGTCTCTACAAGCATTCACTCGTGAATTGTCTCCCAAGAGGATGAATAACTCTCTCTCCTACACAAAAGGAAAAATTATGATGCTAGAACACTCATACAATCAAGCCAAATCCACACAAAATTATCCCAGGCTAAGTTACATTAGAGGTTACTTCCAAACTCTAGCTAAACTCTCTCCCTCTCTCTGAACTAGCTGATCTTAGCCATGAAGGAGGTATTTATAGGAGGAGGAGCTTCCATAAAAGATGGGAGAAAGAGATTATCTTTTTGGGAGGTTGCACAAAAGGTGGAACAACCATCCCAAAGGAGACAGGTGAGCTCAACTGATCCAACAACCAACCCTAGGACCGCCACTTAGAAGCTTCGACAATTTGTTAAAACAAACTCGCCAAAAGTAGCTCGTCGCAAGTGAAACACAGGGACAGAGTGGCAATGTCGCTAGGCTTAGTTCAATCTTAGTCATCTTCACGGGTGGAATAACTGATGAACCGTGACGAGCCAAAAACAAAGGTTAAAAAGGGTCTGCTCCAGGAGTAATGAACTGAGGTATTCTTCCTAATGTGACAAGGAAGACATTGACAAATATTTTGCAACATGACATAAAGTAGATGTCAATAACACGGACCGGCTATGTTCGGGATCAGGGAATGTGGGGTCAGTGACAAATTACTATGTAACAACAACAGATTTCCTTACTGCTCTCAACACCCCAATCAAACAAAAATAGAAAAGGCAGAGGCAGACACCACTATATTTCAGGACAAGAAAGAGCACAAGAATAAGACAGAGGAAGCCACAAACATTAACCAAAATTCCTATTGAGATTGAAGATTCCCCTACACAAAAAGATAAAATGCCTTCCCCTAAGTCCCTTATCACATATGTAAGGAGGCTACTACTAGATCAACTTCCTCAAAGGGTAAGGCAATCCTATAGGATCCACAACAAAATCTACAAGAAGCAAAAACAGACCTACAAGATACTCTGTTGAATCTACAGAGGCACATAAATTGGAAAGAAAGGTAGGACAGCAGCAAGAAGCTAAAGAGGAGGACCCAAAGACAAAAGAACCCAGCCCCCAACCTAACCTGGACTCCTATTATAGGTTTGTTGAAGGAGGCAGGGTCGTACCTCAAAATTTTTCCATCCCACTGTTCTTCAAGCTTGAGAAGGAGAGGGCCAGAACTCATCGATGGATGCAGATCACCAAATCAAAGGGGGTGGAAGACATTGGGCACATGGAAAAGAAACTCAAAGAAATGGGCAAAGAGCTAAGTGGCTTAAGGGACAAAGAAGCTATAATGAGAAATCAACTAGAGACAAAAAATGCATGGCTGAGGGCACGACTGTAGGAAAGAGAGAACCAATTAGCACGTATGGCCAGCCTCTCCTTGCAGTTTCAGATTAAGACACTAGCACAGAGGGGAACCATGCCATTTCAGGACTACAGGTAGTTTATTGATTTTTGTGATCAAAGTACACTAGAGGATAGGGAAAAAATGGTTGAGTTTTATTTTCACAACATGGCCCTCATAGACATGAATGTATGGGACCCTAATGCCAAGCTAGGAGATCTACAATTAATGGCTTTGGAATCATGGATGAACTATGAGGAGTCAAGGGTTGCAGAGATGAAAAGGATACTAGCAAGAGAGAAAACTGAACCTCTTTTGATCAGAGTTGAACAATCAAATCCCATGGCCCTCATCAGTACCCATAATTTGATTGCAAATGATCCTCAGCTGGCACCTAGATATCTTGCTGCTCAAGGGCAAGAAATTTCACATTTTGAGGACATGTTTAGGCTCCTAGGAGATGATAGTATACATGCTTGCCTGAGGAGATGGAACACACTGCCATACAACTTAAAGATAAGAGAATATCACTCCCCTCAAAGGTTGAGAGAGGAACTCAACAGGATACCTATGTATAAGCAATCTATGCAAAGGTTGAACGTCAATTGGATAGGCCTAAAACTCAGTCCACCTCTACTCTTAGGGATGCTAGAAGGGAGAAAAGAAGAAGAAGAAAAGAGGCAGTGGGAAGAGGTAGAAAAGAAAGTAGGCTTCTATGAACAAGAAGAGGAGACCATAATAGAGGCACCGGATGTTAGAAAGGCTACCAGAGCCATGAAGGATATGTATATTGACTAAGTTGCTTAGAGGATGAGTAACACTTTCAATAGGGGGGTGATGACGAGCCTCATCATTGGGTAATTATACGGGCCTTCATTCACCTCCTATCTTAGTCAAACCAGCTATTTTCATAACTTATTGCATACTTTTGATTATATTTTGTTTATGAGATGAGTTAGAGTTAGATATTTTTGCTTTGTGGTCTAATATTCATTTAATGCAGGATTAAAGGAGACAAGCAAGGAATTTTGGAAAAGACCAAGGTCAAAACTCGAATGGGACAAGGGAGAGGGATCATAGGAGGTAAATCCTCCTCATTTACTACCCCTCCATTCGAATATTCCTCCATCAGCTCATAGTGCAAACAACCAAATCATGAGGACTAGAAGGCAGCCGAGCAAGTGAAAGACAAAGCACCAGTTTATCTCGAGTTTGGAAGCCGAGCCTCCCTAATTTTAAGGAAGTCATTGGAGACTTTAGATGTATAAGTAGAGAGGCCTAAGACCTTAGTAGGATTTGGATTTTGATTGTAAAACTCTACTCTATTTTTGAGCTGCAAGACTTGTGACAATTCTTTTGATGTAATCTGTTGTTTTGGTAATAAGAATGAGTTTTGTTTTGAGCCAGCACTGAGTTAACTCAGAGCGCTGAATCTCTTGGGTTAGGGCCCAAACCTAGAAGCCAAGGCTCCTATTTATTGTACATGTATGCTTAGTGTATATTCATAGCTTAGTTGTTAGTTTGCTTATTAGATGCTTCTCCATTACAAGTAGTGTAGATTAGATTGGTTGTGTGATAGTTTGCTTCCATTTGTGCCTTCTTTCAGTAGCAGGTTAGCAAGGAGAAAAAAAGCAGGTTAGCAAGGAGAAAAAGGATCACCATCAGGTTTTCAGTAGGTGTCTCGGCCTCACTTCCTCCCTCTGGGACCATGACTTGAGGAAGGGACCCTTCAGTAGCCCCAAAAACACAGATTTCTAGTTTTTTTATGAGCTTTAGAGTTTGTTGTCTTTAATTCAGTATTTGGTTAATGTTGCGAGACCGATTTCATTGTCATCTTTTCCCATCTCCCTTTCTGCAATAAGATCTCACTCATGCTTTCATTCCCTTCAACAACTTTCTTCATGCATAATATAGGCAATTGATTCATGCTTTTCTAGTTTATGAACATGTATCTTGTTGCATAGTTTTTGGAAGATACACATGTTTTAAGCAGAGCAGGTGCTTCAGGAGGAGACCAATACTTCATAACCAACAACCACCTTCCACTTCATCTACCTTAGCCATCCCTTGTTTCACCATCACCCTCACTAGCTTTTCATCATTTTTCATTGAAATTCTCCTAAACACATTGAGCGAATCTAGCCATCTCTTATCTTGGATATTGACTCCCGAGTGCTCCTAGACATTATAAAACTCCATTCCACCCATCACACACCTTTATTAAGCTTCCAAACACCTCCAACACCTCACAATTAGCTCTCGATTGTATCCTATAGGTTTCCTGTAATTCCTACAGGATCATACTGTAGGTTTCTAGTACAACCTATAGGTTTTCCTGAAATAGCCTATTTTGAGGCCGAATTGATGGGAAACCTCTAGGAAGTCAAAAAAAAGCTCCTAGGACCCTTCCACACCATCCAACCACTCCATAAACCTTCTAGCCTTCCTGAAACACCTTCAATCCACATGTCAAATCCACAAGAACAATTAGTTTGCATGCTTGATTTTGCCTAGAAAGACCAAAAAAGTGAAAACAGAGTTAGTTTAGTTTCGTTACTTGCACATTAGTATTTTTTGATGCTTTTTACTTCTGTGGCTTAGATAATATAATTTGTTTATTGTTGATTTATCATCTCTTCTTAGCATAGCTTCTTAAATGGTTAATTAGGGTATGGTGTGGGTTAGCATTACATGTTGGTTTTTTTTCCATTACTACAGTAGAGTAACTCTTTTAGAGTAGATTTGTCTTTCTTCCATCAAAGAATCAAGCTTCTTCTAACTCTATAGAAGTCTGGATTGGAACCCCAGTGGTCTCTCGCCATCTGAATAGTGACAATAGGCAGAACCATCACTTTTACTTGTGCATACAACACTGTCACCTCCAAGTTTGTGCGAACCCCAGGTTGATAAGTAAAGTTGGTAGCCCAGGACTTGCAACATCCTTGCTGCAATAATGGCACTCATCAGAATGCTTGGTTGAATTCCCTGAAATAGCTTGAAGAAACCTGAAAAAGTCATTCTACGCTGCTAAGGAATAAATTACATTGCATTCTAAGCCAGACGTGACTTGGTGCAAGTTCATGGGTCTAGGTGTTTGGGGGGAGTGGTGAGACTTATATCGCTATGGGACCAGACTCTAGACATAGTTGATGTAGGTGATGAGTCGACTAGATAAGGTATATCTGGCATGGGGCCCCTAGAGTTTAATGTTACGTGGGGTGCATGTCCAAACTCCAACATGAGTAAGAACCAAGTGGAGGTTGAGGGTGGACCCTCATAATGAAGAGTGTTGTGTGTCTAGACTAAGACTAGAGTAGTCCGGAGGTCTAGGAAATCCTAGACCAACATGAGAGAAAAATACTAGATAGTATGGATGTTGTCCAGCTCGATGGCATGCACTGATAGGGATTAGTGCAAAGGTTTGGAGATTTTTATAAGTATGAGTTCAAAAAAGGACAAACTCCAAAAAGATGGACTTAATGGAATATTTATGTGTTTCGCGTAGTAGTCATGTACTTGTGGGCCTATGAGTGAGGTGGTGCTAAAGATGCCATGATGGTTGGTTCATGTCCATGGATTAGTGTATAGGTCTGGAGATTTTACAAGTATGAGTTCAAAAAAAGTACAGACTCCAAAAGGATGGACTTAATGGAATTTTTTTTTTTTTTGTGCAGTAGTCATGTACTTGTGGGCCTAAGAGTGAGGTGGCATGAAAGATGCCATGATGGTTGTTTCATGTCCATGTTAGTGTCAAAGTTGCGTGGATGTCATATAAATGCCATGTGGGAGCCATGTGGCAGGTCCTTACCTAAGTGGCAGGGCTTAAATGGACAAAATTAAAATGGGCATATATTTTGATCCAAATATTGGATTGGGGTAAAATTTATATCATCATAAATCTCTTGATGAGATAATTGTGATGATATTATCTAGCATTAATTCCTCTAATTTTGGATGATGATAAAATTTTATAACCCCATTTCCATAGCAAGACCATGGAGGTTGGGGTTTTGTGGAAATTTGAGGTTCTAATACCACTTGTTGGAAGTCTTGAACAATATTGAGAGGGGGGTGAATCATTATTGTTCCCTATGATTAATTTCTACCAAAATTTTCCTTTTTTTCACAAACCTTGATTCATTCATTCATTAGAAACATAGTATATGAGTAGACATAAACATAAACAAGTAAACCACATGTAAAGCTATAACATTAGGAAATAACCATGAGTAGAAACACATCCAATCAAATCATCACACATAGAGACATAAGATATTAGGTGGAAACCCAAAGGGAGAAAACCACCATTTGATGTTCTGCGTCGCTCTTATTCTATTAATCAAAATATTTCTTTTATATATGATCACTAGCCACGACCAGTGTGCAAGCCACAACTTGCCAACATGATCTTCTACTCTCTCCAGGCCACTATCTGTATGAACTTTTTAGGCCACCACTTGCTGGAAGCCACCACTCCTTTGACTTTGTAGGGCACCACCTGATAGAAGCCATCACTCCCAATAAGTCTTGCCCAACCACCACTGGATGGAAGCCACTAATCCCAAATTCTCATTCCTCTACCTGAATGATGCTGCTACACTTTGAATATGCAAGCCACTACTTGACTCATTGAAGGTCCCAACCTTCAAGCTCTTCTCATGGACCTCATTTCATCTATTTTCAAACTATGGCCCACTACAACTCAATACTCATCAATAACAAAAACAAAACCCTGCAACAATATCCTATCCAACACAATTAATTTTTGCAATACAAACTCAACCAATACATCAACCCAACATCATCTACACATGATAATAGCATCATACAATTTTTTCCATTGCAAAGTATATAAATCTCTGCAACATCAACAACAAGCAACAATATAAACTAGTCATCATAGAAGATATAAAAATTACTGAAGAATATGTAAGCCCTGTAATCACAAACATGTTAGCAACTCCATAGTAATTCCATTGCTCTAACTCTTCATACAAACTATATTCTGACATTAGTTTTGCACTCAACACAGGCTCTACCTTTGCAATTGATCCACGTGCACTCTGCTACATGAATATCAAACATCTGCTATGCCAATATCAATCCTCTCACCATTGGCTGTCAAATCTCTATGCTATCTCTCTCTCAATGGAATCAACCTATCCAACATGAAGCTACCTCCTATAAATAGATGATCTGAAGTGATTAAACAATAATAGCTTAGAGATATGGAGAGACAAACACTTTTGTTCATACTTCAGTATTTTTCTCCTTGACTTGATCCTCCATCATATTCATTCAATGAGAGACTTATCCTTGACTTAATAACCTTCTAGAATGAATACCAACTCATGTTGACTCTAACCACCAAATACCATGTGCAAAAACCATAGAAATTTCCCCTAGAATTAATCTAATTGCGCATAAAATTTGGGAAATCCACTTGTAGGTAGTAACGCACCCTCTAATCTCAGGAACTACATTATAACACATGTGGAAGGCTCTTTAGACTACTTATAATGCAGGTTTTCTTCTTATTTATATACGTTACTCTAATTCTCTACCCAGACCTCAGTCAAATTGCTCCAACACTTCCCAAACCTATCCATCTTCCTCTGCAAGCATCTCTAGAACCTGTAGAGTCTCTGTAAACATTAGAACCATCTCAATAACATGTCATTAATCCTATGATCACTATGAAAACTCATCCAAGCTTGTTGACATCAATTCCAACACAATCCCACAGTTGACGCCTTAGGTAGACATTAATGCCAATATCATGAGGCCAACATTCTCCTGATTTGGTGTTGATGTCAACCTAGAACCACAACACCAATATGATCTCCATACATCTCTGACTGATTAGTCTCAATCTTGCTCAAGTGGTTGTGTTAGTCTCGCCCTTTGACATCAATTGTAAAGGGAAAATGATTATGGCTAAATCACATGATGAACACTATTGATATGAATTAATATGTGGATGAAAACTAATAAGCTCCTCATGTCAATAAGCCAACACCATGCCAACAAACCAACAGGTCAACACCATGCCTTTCTGATAACACCATTTTCTTCCTTCTAATACTAGGATGAACATGTTCCTCCTGAACTTGTAATGGGGCTGAAACCATCTCTTCCTCGTTGTTGTACATTCTATCCACTGCTTCTAATTCCTCCTTATCACATAAAAGAGGTTACTCCTCATGAAACAAGGACTCAACACATACATGATCAAATGATTCTACAATGGTTACAGGGCTCCATAGGCCTAATACATGACTATTGTAATGATATATCATATATTTATAATGCCTCCAAATAGGTCGAAATGTGTCTCCTTTCTCACGTATGAATATTACTCATATGACTCAACCAATAACCCATCAGAAAAACATAATAGCGCATGGCTACAACAATGACTCTAAGGTCACACATGGTTGAAACACATGACATCTACCAACCCAAATATGGTTGTAAAAAATCTCATCATTCAAACATAACTCACTTTAACACATGTTTGACATGACCTGTGACTCTCTCTCTTGACTCCAGGACCAATCCACCAATACCCAAATGATGAAAACAACACATTACAGGGCTTCATAATGAAAGTACATAGGTGAAAATGACTGTATACAATGTAAAGTATATGGTTCTTACACAATTCTCATGAAAGTGCTTTCATGGCCAAAATAATGTCTCCTCCTAATGAATGCCAACATCAAATGTTATTTGACTAATGGACCAAATTGTTGAGAAGTGCAGCAAGAAAGTCTCTATTTGACTTTGCCTTGGTCAAATTAAGAAAATTTGAATTTCCACATCAATAGAAAAATTGGAGGCAGTTAAATTGTGTGATATGGCTCTTGTCACTCAGTTAGCTCAGTAAATTTGAGTTAGAGGGCTTGGAGTTCACTTAAGCATGTGTGATTTCTAAGTTTTAGCAAACAAGGTCAGTTATTTCCAGTTGTATTCAATTAAACAAGTTATAACTGTTGATAGAAATAGTGAAAGGTCAATTGTGCAGTGGAGCAATAGTCTAACTCAGTGATCATCCATATATTTGATTAATCAACTCAAAATATCTATTGCATGCAAGGAATTCGATTTCCTTGACTGCAGTGGAGATTCCAAGGCAATGTAACAAGCATTTGTAAACTAGTTTGAGTGTACAGGTGTTGCATGCAGTCAGATGATCAATCCTTGGGAATTGTGCAATCAATTGTAGGAAAATTCCTAAAGAATAGGGGGTAGTTCCTTAGGATTTGCGCATGGAAATAGGGGCTCAAGTAGAGGCATAAATTGACTAAGTCTAGGTTAGAGCTACTCATTGAATAGAGAGATAGGTTATTCACTTGCAGGTTGTTCTCAAAGTGGGCAAACAATTGTAATACATTCTCTATTCATCTGATTAATGAAAATAGGCTTGAGGGGTTTTTCCCAGTTGGGTTCCCCTAGAAAAACTATTGTGCATGTGTGGTTTTTAGGTCCCTATAATACTAGTGTATTCCCCTTATTTTTATTGTTAGTGTAGCCCCCTATTGTTATTGTTGTGCCCATGTATCCCCCATGTTGTTATTATTGTTCCCCATAAAATCCCACTATTGTTATTGTTGTTCCCTTACATTCTTATTGTTATGTAAGCTCTGATTATATTGTGACCCCTTAGACTCCTATATATACCAAGGAGGTCTTATCATTTGTATCATCCAAGAATTGTTCATTTATGTGAGGAGGTTTTCCCCTCGAAGAGGCTATTTCTCAAGTCATTGATCTATCTTTCTTCTATTTTGTGAGTTGGTTGCATAACATGTGGTATCAAAGCTTTGGATTTTAGGGTTTCGCTTCTTCAAAAGGGCCATCTTGGAATTTTCACTATAAATTTTTTTCTACGAGGCTTCAGAATCTGAAATTGCAACCCCATGGAGCTGAAATATTGGTGAACTTTGTGTACGAATATCAAATCTTGGTTCACTATATTTTCAGAGGTATGATCCAAAGAATTTATTGTTTTTGCAAGCTCCATTATTCCATCTAAAATAGGTGACCTAGGGAAAATATTCATAAATTTATCTTTGAGCATCAGATTTAAATTTTGTAAAAAGTGAATGAAATTTTACAGACTATTTTTTCTCTTGTATAATTTTCAGGGTTGAAGTTCGAAACAGTGACATGTGGCACTCGTACAAGTTCGCTCTACTGAACTAGTCTATAATTAGGTGATCGTGGGAGATTGGGAATAACTATTCCTTGAAGAATCCAATCTCCGTCTAACTGGTGGGGTTGGAAATAATAATCAGAGGGATATCACATGATGAAATTTCATACCTTGGAGATTTTAAATTACAGAGATAAAACAACTTCAATATCGAGCTCCTAAAAAGCAAGAAAAAGGTGTGTATTTTTTTAAATTTTGCATAAATTTTGTTTAAAAAATCAATTTTAAGTGATTCAAAGGGAATATTGAAGCATATATATATATATTAGTATTTGATTAAAATTCCTCCTAAACAAAATAATTATACACCCATTAATCCCTCATAAATCTCTACTAGTACTCATGAAGAGGAAGAATTATATCAAAATTACGGGACCAAGTGCAACAAATTTTACTCTCACAAAGAGAAGAAAAAGATGAAATAAAAGGGGACATATGATCTGATATTGATTAAGGTATTATAGACTATGTGTGAAATTGCCTATGTTACTTAGTGCAATGGATCAAAAGATTACAAATAACACAGACACTTAAACAATTATAAAACACAATAAAAACACATCAACACAACCAAAATTGATAAAGGATTTCACCAGACTTCCTGGCTATGTCTCCTGGTCCTAGCTTCCAGTGATGACCTCTTTATTATGTCTTCAAATGATTGTTACAGGTGTGAGCTCAAAAACAGAGTCTCAAACACAAACTTGGACCTCACCACTATGTTCCGCTTGAATCTTTGAGTCAAAATGAGCATACACTCGATCGTACTGGTCACTCTGACCTCCAGACCCCCTGGAACGGTTCACAATACACTCTCCTATCAAATTTTCTATGTTATGGTGTTTATATAACACGTACAGTTACAAATTATACTAATCAAGGAATAATACGTTACATTAAAAATAGCGTATTAACCAAAGGACCGACGGGCGCGAGGTGGACCCTGACCGTCCGGCCTTTCCCCGACACTGATCTTGAGAAAAAAACCACCTGACAGCTATCACATCCCTCTCATCAACTGATCCAGACAACCTGCACCATTGATTTGTCCTGTGGGATCTAACGGCTGTCACGCAGTTTTGTGCTCTAACTAGCACATTTGCTAATTCTCCGAAGGCACACGAAAAAGTGGTTTTCGAGAGGCTATGTGTCGAGTTCTGAGTGAAATCGCATGCTCCCGGTTTAAAACCACTTCCTACCTTGAGGGCACATGATAAACCATTTACCACCCTTCTGTCGGAACTCAAAGAATTTATCTCCCTTTTCATAATTTTATCGCGTCTGTTTTCCAATATAACATGCTTGCATGTTTTGACATGATATACGTCGATCTCCTTTGATCAGATGATCTCCGCACTTGTTCACTGATCCCCATCACCTGTGGTCTGAACCAATCACCAACTGCCACATCAACTTTTGCGCTTACATCATCAAGAACCTGTGACTCTTTCCCAGGTTGCCACCTGTCCTGCTGACGTAGGCATTGACTTTTGGGCCTAAATCTTTAATTGGCTCTATTTTCCTTATCCGAACTTGGATTTGCATGCGGTTTGCACCATTGGCTTTGTTTTAACGAGAACTTCAACCTTAGTCCACTTTCACCTATATTTGAAGACTTTTCATCTGGAGTGAATCCATTTTGGATCACTCCTCCCCACTGGAAGCTTTTAGTCCACCAAAAGTTGGTTTTATCTATTGAGTAACTGAGGATAAAGTTTCTTCACTTTTCCAATCTCTATCCATCATGCTTTACTTGGATTTGTACCTTTGAGTCCAACTCACAGGTACTCAACATCCCCTCGTCGCGAGGTTCTTATCCTCCTGTCAAGAACTGTGTCCTCCTATAACTCATTGAGATACTCAGGAAACATATCCTAAATTGAAGGCAACTGACCTTGCTCTTCGGGATCTTCAATCAATGAGGGTTTATACAACCTCAAGTTTTCAACATTAAGAACTGAATAGATTTCCATATAAGCTGGTAGATATAGGTGGAAAGCATTTTCACCAATTTTATCAAGTATTTTGAAAGGACCATATCTAATTGGTTTCAACTTTTTACCTTCCCCTTGTAGTCTTTCTTTGCTGTTGTACAACTAGACTTGATCACCAACTTGAAAACTATGCTCAACTTGATGCTTGTCATGTCGCGCCTTATACTTGGCTTGACTTCTTTCTAGCTGTTCCTGTATTGCCTGGTGAATTTCATGGATTTGTTCAATGAACTTGGTTGTTTTGTCCACATCACTGTGTCCATCAACTGCTACGTCTTTACCAAAGACAAAATCCAAGGGACACTTTGGTATAAAACCAAAACAAGTATCAAAAGGAGACCTCTGGGTAGAAGAATGTTTGGCACAGTTGTAAGCATTCTGCACATAACTCAAATGCTCATCCCAAAGTTTGGGATGCTTGCTGCAATATCCTCGAAGCAACTGTATCACTGTCCTGTTGACCACTTCTGTCTAACCATCTGTTTATGGATGAAATGTTGTGCTCTTCTTTAACTTTGTGTCCATTATCTCCCATAGACTTGACCAAAATTTCCCAACAAATCGAGAATATCGATCAGATACAATAGAACTGGGTAACCCAAAATGAACCCATACATTTTGAAAGAAAAACTTTGTAGTTTGTTTAGCTGTGACCTGTTTATTACATGGTATCAAAATACACATTTTACTAAACCTATCCACAACTACATACAAATAATTATGACCTTTTTTAGACTTTGGCAATCCCCCAACAAAATTCATGGAAACACTTTCCCAAGGACGAGAAGGAATTGGGAGTGGAGTATACAAGCCTAATTTTCTATTACTTTGCTTGCTTGTATCACACATAGTACATCCTTTAATATATCTAGAAACTGTCTCATTCATTCGTGGCCAATAGAAGAACCTTTGCAATTGTGCAACTATTTTACTTACACCAAAATGACCTGATATGAGAGAAGTATGTGCTTCTCAAATTATGTTAACTCTTTTAGTTTGTAGAATACATAAGTTTCCCAAATGATATAAGAGTTTGTCCTTTATATAGTAATCCAATTCTTCTACCTGCTTGCCATGACTTAAAGTTGAATATAAATCCTTAAAATCTGTATCTTGAGCATATTGTTTAATGTAACTTTCATGAATTACTAAATTATGCTTAAGTATAGTGGATGCATTTATGATTGGTCTTGATAACATGTCTGCAACCTTATTATGTATGCCCTTCTTATATCTGATAACAAGGTGAAATTGTTGTAGGAAACCCATCCACCTGTAATGTCTTGATTGTTGCAATTTAGTTTGTGAGTGTAAATATTGAAGTGGTTGATGATCTGTGTGTATGATTGTTTCTTTACCCATTATATAATGTTTCCACTTTTTAACACTCTGAACTAATGCATAAAATTCTTTATCATATGTAGGATAGTTAACTACTGCAGATGTAAATGTCTCAGAATGAAAGCATATAGGCTTCCTATGCTGCATCAACACTGTCCCCCATGGCATAGTCACTTCCATCTGTCTCGATCTCAAATGGATGTTGAAGATTGGTAGTGCTAGTACAGGCGCTATACTGATCCTTTCTTTCAAGGTTTCAAAGGCTTTATACTATTTGCTTCCCCACTGAAACACTTGTTTTACACTTGTCAAAGCATGTAAAGGAGCTGCAATCAACGAAAAGTTAGCAATAAACTTTCTCCAATATTGCATTGCCCCTAAGAAACTTCTAACTTCTGTAGCAGATTTGGGTTTAGGCCAGTTCACAATGACTTCAACCTTAGAGGGATCTATCTTCAATTCACCACCCCCTACAATATAACCCAAATAATTCAAAGATGTCCTGCCAAATTCACATTTTTACAGCTTCACATAAAGATTCTCTTTTTAGAACATCTAAAACCTGCTTTACATGCTTTACATGTTCATCCCATGTCTTACTAAAAATAAGAATATCATCTAAATAGACTATTACAAAATCATCAATAAATGGTCTAAATACATCATTCATGACTCGCATAAATGTAGCAGGAGCATTAGTTAAGCCAAAAGGCATAACCAACCACTCATAAAGTCCTTGCTTCATCTTGAAAGCAGTTTTCCATACATCATGTTCTGCAACTTTGATCTGATGGTAGCCGTTTCGCAAGTCTAATTTAGAAAAGTAAACTGCATCTTTTAATTGATCTAATAAATCATAAATACGAGGAAGAGGATAACGATTCTTGATCGTTATTTTATTTAGTGCCCTAAAATCAATGCACATTATCCATGAATCATCTTTCTTTCGCACCAACACAATTGGTGATCCACACGGTGATGTGCTTGGTCTTATAAACCCTTTATCAAGCAACTCATGTGCCTGCTTCTTTATATTTGCATTCTCTAGAGCTGATAACCTATACATTCCAATGTTAGGTAGTGGAGAATCTTGCTACAAATAAATATCATGTGCTATCTCTTGCTTGGGTGGAAGCCCCTTAGGCTCTTGAAACAGAATATCATAATTGGAAACAAATTTAACTAGATCTTCTTTCTGTTTAGGATTACAGCCTTGAAATGCATCGGGTTTATCAAGATCCTTTGCTTTTACAATCATTAGTAAAAATTGCTTACTTGAATTTACATTTCTTTTCATCTGTCCTGAATTTATGAGAGCAAAGTTATCTTTGAGTTTATGAGCCCTTATAATATATTCAATTCCATCCTTAGTTAGTTGATACTTATTTTCAGCTCGATAGAAGATATCTTTTCTATCGTACAAGTATGGACTTCCTAATACAATTCCACATATGTCCAATGGGACTATGTCTAACTCAACCTCATCTACAAATGTTGACCCAATAGCAAACCAAAGTTTACATTGTCTCGTAACTTGTAGCTTTGTTTTATCACACACCCAACCTAATGGATATGGATTTTTATGAGGTTTTGTTTCTAGACCCAACTTCTTTACAATTGTTTCAGAAATCAAATTAACTTGTGACCCACTATCAAATAAAGTATCAATTTTAGTGTGCTTGGAAATGACTCTAATATGAAATAACTCATTTCTTTTCCTCTCATTACTTTCATTATCAACAGAATGTGAAGAATTACTTGTAGATGCTTCAGAATCTTTACCTTTTATACCTGTGGCTGTAACTGTTGTTTTGTCACCTAAGTCTGACCCCAAGTCCTTTTGAATAGCAGCAACATTCTTTTGTTCTTACCCCCAAACTTCGTAGGCTTCAATTCTAGATGCAAAGACCAGCAGTGTGCCTCATCGTGTCCTTCCTTCTTACAATGAGTGCATGAAGGTTTATCCTTCTTTATAGTGTTTGTTTTCCTCTCCTTCCATTTCAGTTTCTTCTTTCCTTTATTCTTGTTCTCAAAATATTTGGATGATTTCCCAACATCTGGGTTTACATTTTTACCTCTAGCCTCTAGATGAGTTGCTTGGACTGACACATCATCTAAGCTAGTGGGATTAAACATAAGTATAGTATGCTTCAAATAACTATGAAGACCACCTATATATTTTAACAATGTCTCTGGTGAGTCCAATGATATGCCTAATGTTAAAGCTCTTTTGCGAAATTCCTGAGTATAACTCTGTCCACTTTGACCCTTCAATTGACGTAGTGTTTGCCAACTCATCATTGTTTACTGCATATAAGCCAAAGGATAAAATTGATTTTTAATGGCAGAAACTATTGGAAATAATACTGAGAGGGGGGTGAATCAATATTATCAGATCAATAATTTTATTTCCCAAATAGATTTATATACGCTACTTCAGTGAAGTGAACTAGCATGTACACACAACTGTGATTAAAGAAACCAACGTATATCCAAAGAACTTGTGATTTAGACAATTTATCATGTGTTGATCTCAAACCAGTACATCAGTAACTTATTAGACCGTGTAGTAAAAGCAGAATAAAGCATCACACATAAGTAACACACATGAACACCAAGATTTGAGGTGGAAACCCAATGTGGATGACAACCACCTGCTACTTTCGTCTTTGTATTCTTTTAATAATAAGAAAATCTGTTTACAATCTTGTATTGGTGCAGACTCATACCAGTACACAGGCACCCACTTGCAGAAGGCTACAACGTTTTCTCATTTTCCAGCTTCTACTGGAAGGGAGCTGCAACCCCCTAGCTATTGTACTAGCCAATATGGTTACTAGTACGTAGGCACCGATCTACAGAAGGCTATGACCTTCTTTCTTGCTCCAGGGACCACGTTTCATGAATTTTCAGACTAGATACTCCTAGATCACAACACCATAATCTGAAGGCCACGTTTCATACAATCTTCATACTTGACCCATCAAAAACTTTTTAAACTTAAATTGCATCAACCAATATCCAGTTAATCTGAACAATCAGATCACTAACACCAGAACACTGTGTTGAACCCAGAACCCTGCATCATCATTCAGAACTAGTTGTAACCTCAAAAATCATGCATTAAAGTGTATACACTACTTGGCTGAACTCAAACTGCATGTATACGCTATTTCCGTTAATCAAACCTGCGTATACCTTCAAAACTACTGCAAACATAAACTTTTGAATCAAGTTTGTACCAACCAGCAATATACTGAATATCTACTATCAACTTACAGAGCTTTACACAGGCAGGGACTTATATCACATATATAATCAATCAATCAAATACTAGCCTCCTTATGCATTCAGTTTTACATTCAGATCTAAGAAGACTTCATTGACAAACAACAATAAAACAACAGAATTTGATCAGATAGATCTGAAAAAGAAGCTTTTATTTTGTATACACTACTTGAAAGAACGGAACCTACGTGTATACACTCTTTGGCCAAGACGAACCTGCAAACAGATCTGCAAATATTGACTTAGAGCTTTGCTGCAATTCCAGACTTCATACAAACCCAGATCATGATAGATAACGAATAAAACAGGTGCAAAACATTAGATCTAGTCTCATCCAATATTAGATCATTCAAGAATAAGTCATTTTAGGTCTCATGATCCTGATCCAATATTGAACTCAAGGTGCACATAAATATTTTAGATCTAGTCCCAAACATAAACCTGCAACATAAAATATACTTCAGATAGAAGTATTCCTTAGAATCTTATTGCTTTCACATCTGGCCTTATGATCTTCTCCTCCTTATATAGCTTTAGGCCCTTTGTCAATACCTTGGACCAAAAACACTTAGGACCAATACCTTGGACCAAAACCACTTAGGACCAATACCTTGGACCAAATACCTAGGGGCAATACCACAGACCAAATACCTTATACCAAAACCTTGATTTTCCATCCCATACGCACTTTTCTTTCTGTGAAAGTGCGTGTATACATATACGCTTTTTTTTCTATGTTCCCGAGTGTATATGCTACTTTGACAAAGTGAAGCAACATATAGCTCTCTTTCTTTAATCTCTAGAGTCTGATATGTTAACCTGTTGCACTGTGAATTATCATCTGTGTGAGTTTCCATCAAGGACAATGCCTGTATCATAATACCAACAATCTCCCCCTTTGGACTTGATGGCAACAACAACACCAATACACTCTCCCCCTTTGACATCAAGGGCAAAGGGCGGACCAAGATATTCTCCCCTTTTGATATACATTATGCTGTCCATGCTCCCCCTGAGTACATGCTGAATTCTCTGATTAAGCTCCCCCTTTGTACATGCTGAGATGCAATAAACCGTCCAAGCGAGGTCCATGCTCCTCCTGAGCAGACGCAGAGTCTGCAAAAAAATATTTTTCAAAAGAGTAACATGACTTTATAACTCAACTAAGTGAGTATGGCCTTCCTATCACCAATGAATCATACATACATCAATCTCCCAACCAAGTGGGGATACACTAGATTTACTCATCCACCCAACCAAGTCGGGATATACCAATTGTTTATACATGACAAAAATAAATATTACATCATCCATCCCATGTAAAGTGGGGATACAAACTACATCATTTGTCCAATAGGACTCATTCAAATGTATGAGAAGACATATCACACCCTAGACGTTTACATGACTTAAGCAACAAATGGTATAAATATCTGAAGCCATAGTTGGACTCAGAAACCATAATGCCAACAATGCAGAATGTGTGTGAAGGCTAATGCTCCCCTTGAACCTGTGCTACCTATGCATTGTTAGCAAGTCATTAATCAAGGCATCTTTTTCAGTCAGATAAAAATTAATGAACAAAGCATATCGTTAGACTGTAATCATCAACATCAGAAAGAGCACCCATATCAGAGTCTAACCCATTGTTTTTCCTGTCAGAAAAACATATACGCTTCTTCACCCACAGAAACCCACGTGTATACGCGACTATACTTCATGAAACATGTGTATAATAACCTTCCTCTAAAAAACTAGATTTAACAACAGGATGATGCAACAACTACTCCTAGCTTTTGTTTGAGATATTCAAATGTTTCTCTGGGCAGTGGTTTAGTGAATATATCAGCAACCTGTTCTTTGGAGGGAACATATTCCAATTTGACCTTTTGTTTAGGCACTTGTTCACATAGAAAATGGTACTTGATGGGTATGTGCTTGGTCTTGGAGTGCATGACTAGATTCTTTGAAATACTGATGGCACTTGTATTATCACATAGAATGGAGATGGGTGGAGTACATGTGATCTGAATGTCTTGCAAAGTTTGCATCATCCAAAGTAATTGTGTGCAGCAAGATGAAACAACCACATATTCTGCTTCAGCTATAGATAAAGCAATTGAACTTTGTTTCTTGCTTGACCAAGACACTAACTTGGAACCCATATAGAATGCACCACCACTAGTGCTTTTTCTATCATCAACATGTCCTGCCCAATCTGCATCTGTATATGCATGAAGAGTAATATTTGCATCTCTAGGATACCATAGTACAAAGTCCTGAGTTCCTTGAAGATATTTGAAAATTCTTTTGACTGCTTGAAGGTGTGATTCCTTTGGATTTACTTGGAATATTCCAACTATTCCAACTGCATGCATGATGTCAGGTCAAGTACCTGTTAAATAAAGTAGACTACGAATCATGGATTTGTAAGTTGGTTGATGTACTATTGCTGATTCATCATTTGAGATGAGACTGCAACCTGTTACCATTGGGGTACATACAGGTTTAGAATCTTCCATTCCGTACCTTTTCAAGAATTGTTTAACTTGTAGACCAAGAAAATAGGTAAGTTCACCAAGCAAGAACATTTCAAATTCTTGCTACATTACTGAAGAAAAATTCTGACTCATGGATTCTTCATTGCTACCAAAAATGATATCATCAACATAAACAATAATAATTAGCAATTTATCAGTTTCAATCTTTGTATATAGATTGCTATCTGCAGAACCTTTTGTAAAACCTTGTTGGCGTAGATATTTGTCAAGGCGGTAATACTAGGCCCTTGGAGCTTGTTTTAGACCATAGAGAGCCTTTTTGAGTCTGCATAAAAATTTTGCATCATTTCCAAGAATGAATCCTTCTGGTTGTTCAATATAAACTTCTTCTTCTAAATCTCCATTAAGGAATGATGATTTTACATCCATTTGGTATATTTTGAATTCAAGTCTGGCAACAGGTGCAAAATTTTCTTCAAAATCTATACCTTCTTGTTGAGCATACCCTCTACAAACAAGTTTGGCCTTGTTTCTAATGACTTATCCATTTTCATTCAGCTTGTTCTTGAATATCCATTTAGTTCCTATAATATTTTTATCATGAGGTCTAGGAATTAATTCCCAAGTATCATTCTTTTCAATTTTCTCAAGTTCTTCATCCATGGCCTTGACCCAACATTCATCTTTGGATGCTTCATTTACATTTTGAGGTTCGATGGAGGATAGTAATGCTAGATAGCTTGAGGTCCTTGTAATAGTTCTTCTTGTCTGTACACCTGCCTCCTTTTCCCCTACAATTTGAGTTTCTGGATGATTTTTCTAAACATACCTGGATGGAGTCTTTTCTTCTACCATTATATCTTCTTCTGGTACTTCATTGGTTTCTTCTTCAATATAATTTTGATTTGATGTGGGAAATTAATCCCCATCTTCCTCATTGTCATAATCTTCTGTTGATTTTATCTAGTTTGGATTTTTGCATGCTTCATCAACTACAACATCAATGCTTTCAACAATTTTCCTAAGTCTTTTATTATAACATTTATATCCTTTAATTTTGGAAGAATAACCAAGAAGAATACCTTCATCTGCTCTAGGTTCAAACTTACCAAGTTTTTCATTAGTCCTTTTGATAAAACATTTGCTTCCAAAAACTTTAAAGTATTTTACAGTAGGAGTCTTACCATAACAAAGTTCATGTGGAGTTTGAGTGCTATTTACCCGAACATTTTCTTTGTTGAGAATAGTCACGGCAGTGAATGCAGCTTCACCCCAGAAGGTTGCAGGAGTTCCAGATTCATCTAGCATAGCTCGAGCCATTTGTTAAACTATTCTGTTCATTCTTTCTACCACACCATTTTGCTGAGGATTTCTTGTAGTGGAGAATTTCCTTTTTATTCCATGTTGTTCACAAAAGTCAAAGAATTCATTCGATATAAATTCCCCTCCTCGATTAGATCTGAGGCATTTGATTTTTTGATCTGGTTCATTTTTAACCAAAGCTTTGAAGGCTTATAACTTTTCAAATGCTTCATCTTTATGCTTTAGAAGACCAATCCAACACATTCTGGAAAAATCATCAATGAACAAAATAAAGTATTCTTCTCCACGAGGTGACTTTTTCCTTTTTGGTCCACATAAATCGGTATGGACAAGTTCAAGAGGCTTACTAGCTGGCCCTTCTTTTTCCATGAAGTGAACTCTGGTTTGCTTACCGATTTGACATGGTTTGCATATTGTATTTTCTAGGATGCTGATATCTGGAAGATCACGAACAACCTTGAGTCTGCATGATTTTCTTATTTGAGAAAAGATTAGATGTCCCAATCTTCTATGCCACAACTAGTTTTCATCATTTTTGATTAGATAGCACTGTTGTTGTCCTCCTTTGAGTATGTATAAGTTGTTTGGAGTTCTTGTACCTTTGATCATAGTCTCTCCTGTATCAAGCTCACAAACAACACATTCATTTGATTGAAACACCACTTCATTTCCTTGATGACACATTTGACTGACACTCAATAGGTTATGTTTTAAACCATCTACATACATAACATTTCCAGCTTTAACCTTTTCTTTCAAGAAAACATAACCTTACCTTTTATGATAGCTGGAGTGTCATTTCCAAATGAGACATTCTTTTCCTTTTCTAAGGCATTATATGAGTGAAGTTTCTCTTTATCACCTGTCATGTGTTTGAAGCATCCACTGTCGATGTACCATTGATTTTCTTTTCCTTCTGCATACAAGGCTATACCACATCTTTCTGTTTGAGATTCTTTCATTCTCCATATCTTGGGATTTAATGGCATTTTCTCCTTTTGATGTGTTTGCCGAAATTTGCTCCTGCATTCAGATTCTTCATGACCAAAGTTGTTACATATTGAGCATTCTATTTAATTTTCAAGGGGAGAAAAGTTAATATAAGAACTTCTCTTGATCCCTGTTACATTCCTTTGATTTCGTGCTTCTCTTGTCATGATGGTTTTGTAAGAAACGCATTGAGCAGCTTTGTGCCCAAAATTATGACATGACAAACATTTCCCATTAAAGAAGTTTCTGCGACTATCGAATCTATTTACTTGTTGATTGTAGTTTCTATTGATATTCATCTTTGGAGCAAATTGAGTATGATTTGCCTGAGGTTGGTTGTGGCTTCTATTGATATTCATCCTTGGAGAAAACTGAGTATGATTTACCTGGTGATCAGATTTATGCCTTTGTTGACGATTGTCATACTATTCACTGGTCTTTGCTGTATCAAGATAACTTTTGGTGGAGGTTGACAATTTTTGTGATTGAGATGCTTCTTCAGTATATCCAAGACCTGTCTTTATCAGAGGAGAATGCTGAACTTTGAAAATTTCATTTAAAGTTTCTGATCCTTTAGCAAATCTAAGATTGAGAGATTTTGTTTTCTCAAGATCTTTTCTTAGACCCACAATTTCACATTCTAGTTTTTCATTGTCTTTTTCTTTTTTCAGCAAGTTGGTATGTCAAGGTATCTATGATCATATTCTTTTCTTCTAAACAGATTTTGAGTTTAGATATTTCTTCATGAAAGTTTTCCTCTTCTAAAGCATCCCAAAAATTATCATCTTCATAAGCCATGAGAAGTCTATAATCACCACTATTAGATAAACCATCACTATCCTCTTCTAAACTATCCCAAAAATCTTCGCTATCATAAGCCATGAGACGTCTGTAATCTTGTCCAGTTTCATCTTCATCACTATTGGATAAACCATCGCTATGTTCATGAGTATAGTAAATCCTTTTATTCACAACTTGTTTCCTATTCCCTTTTGCATATTCCTTTCCTTTTTCATATTGATCTTTATGAGGACATCTGGCAGCACAATGACTGCCTCTGCCACAAGAAAAGCATTTGAATGGTAGCTTACCTCTAAACCTTCCAGAAACCCGTTGAAGCTTCTTGACAAAATTTACCTCATCTTCTTCTTCTGAAATGTGTCTTGATTCATTGTGTTCTTCCTTTTCTTTTCCTTTTGTTGAAGCTTTAAATGCGGCTTCTCTCATATTTGATGGACCTCCTTTTCTCATCTCAAAAGCAGTTAGGATTCCGTGAAGTTGTGTCATAGCGATATTATGCAGATCCTGTTTTTCTTCTATGGCAGACACTTTTGATTCAAATTTAGTAGACAAGGATCTCAAAATTATCTCAACTAAGGTAACTTCCTTTATTTCTTCACCCAGATTATTCATACAATTAACATCCTCATCTATACATAAGAAGTAACTAGCTATACTCTCATCACTATGCATCTTAAGAGTTTCATATTGAATTCTAAGAGTTTGAAGCTTAGCATGTTTTACCTGAGAGTCTCCTTCGTAGCTCTAAAATTTTTTGTCCGATATCTCTTTGGTTGATTTGAGTTGCATGACTTTGAAAAAATCTGATTGTGACAAACTTCCCAATAAAGTATTGACCTCTTTGGCATTGGTTTCATATTGCTTTTTACCTGCCGTATATGTAGGAATTGCTGTTGGAAATGTATATCCTCCTTCCACAATTTCCCAGACATCTGTTCCAAGAGATTGTAGATAGGTTGTGGTTCTTATTTTCCAATAAACAAAGTTTCTCCCATCGAAGATTGGCGGTCTGATGGATCCCATTCTTTCGTGATTATTCATCTTGATGGATCTCCCTTCAAGCGATCAAGCTTCTTCTGAAGGACTTGCTCTGATACCAATTGTTGGAAATAATACTGAGAGGGGGGTGAATCAGTATTATCAGATCAATAATTTTATTTCCCAAACAGATTTATATACGCTACTTCAGTGAAGTGAACTAGCGTGTACACGCAACTATGATTAAAGAAACCAACGTATATCCGGAGAACTTGTGATTTAGACAATTTATCATGTGTTGATATTAAACCAGCACATTAGTAACTTATTAGACCATGCAGTAAAAGCAGAATAAAGAATCAAACATAAGCAACACACATGAACACCATGATTTAAGGTGGAAATCCAATGTGGGTAAAAACCACCTACTGTTGTTGTCTCTATCTTCTTTTAATAATAAGAAAATTTGTTTACAATCTTGTATTGGTTCAGACTCATACCAGTACATAGGCACCCACCTACAGAAGGCTACAACCTTCTCTTGTTTTCCAGCTTCTACTGGAAGGGAGCTGTAACCCCCTAGTTCTTGTACTAGCCAATATGATTTACTAGTACATAGGCACCGACCTACGGAAGGCTATGACCTTCTTTCTTCCTCCAAGGACCACGTTTCATGAATTTTTAGACTGGATACTCTTGGATCACAACACCACAATCTGAAGGCCACGTTTCATACAATTTTCATACTTGACCCATCAAAAACTTTTTAAACTTAAATTGCATCAACCAACATTCACTTAATCTGAACAATCAGATCACTGACACCAGAACACTGTGTTGAACCCAGAACCCTACATCATCATTCAGAACCAGCTGTAACCTCAAAAATCATGCATTAAAGTGTATATGCTACTTCGCTGAACTCAAACTGCGTGTATATGCTACTTCCGTTAATCAAACTTGTGTATACCTTCAAAAGTACTGCAAACATAAACTTTTGAATCAAGTATGTACGAACCAGTAATATACTGAATATCTACTGTCAACTTATAGATCTTTACACAGGTAGGGACATAGATTACTTATACAATCAATCAATTGAATGCTAGCCTCCTTATGCATTCAGTTTTACATTCAGATATAAGAAGAGTTCATTGACAGACAGCAGTAAAACAACAAAATTTGATCAGATAGATCAATTAGATCTGAAAAAGAAGTTTTTCTTTTGTCTATGCTACTTGAAAGAACAGAACCTACGTGTATACGCTCTTTGGTTGAGACGAACCTGCATGCAGATTTGAAAATATTGACTCAGAACTTTATTGCAATTCCAGACTTCAGACAAACCTAGATCATGATAGATAATGAATAAAACAGGCGCAAAACATCAGATCTAGTCTCATCCAATATTAGATTATGAAAAAGTCATTTCAGGTCTCATGATCCTAATCCAATATTAAACCAAGGTGCACATAAATATTTTAGATCTAGTCCCAAACATAACCTTGCAACATAAAATATACTTTAGATAGAAGTATTCCTTAGAATATTGTTGCTTACATATTTGGCCTTATGATCTTCTCCTCCTTATATAGCTTTAGACCCTTTGTCAATACCTTGGACCAAAAACACTTAGGACTAATACCTTGGACCAAAACCACTTAGGAACAATACCTTGGACCAGATACCTAGGGTCAATACCACGGACCAAATACCTAGGACCAATACCTTGGACCAAAACCACTTAGGAACAATACCTTGGACCAAATACCTAGGGTCAATACCATGGACCAAATACCTTAGACCAATACCTTGATTTTCCATCCCATATGCGATTTTCCTTCTGTGAAAGTGTGTGTATACGTATACGCTTTTTTTGTTCCTGTGTTCCCGCGTGTATACACTACTTTAACAAGTGAACCAACGTATACCTCTCTTTCTTCAATCTCTGGAGTCTGCTCTGTTAACCTATTGCACTGTGAACTGTCATCCGTGTGAGTTGCCATCAAGGGAACCACATGTATCATAATATCATTAAAAAAAATTCATTCCAAGTTGAAATGATTTTACCATGATTTTGAAGATCTGCTTGTGTCTTGCCTTCCCACCACACTAGTGCAGTTCCTCCAAGTCGAAGGCTAGCTAGATGGATCTTCTTCCTTTCTGAATCGAATTTCTGCACCCTGCAATATACATCAATTTTCCTTATCCAATTATCAAGCTTTTCTACATTAAGTTCTCCATCATAAATTGGCAAATCAAATTTTACATCTAATTTGATCAAAGAGGTTTTCTTTTTCTTCTTCTTAGAAGAGTAGTTTTATGCGAAGAAGACAATGATGATGATGATGATGGTGATGATGGAGGAGATGGTGGAGGCTACATTCCTCCCTTTCCTTTATCTTCCTTATCTTCTTTGTCTGGAGGGACAAAAATAAAAAGTTCCTCTACTCCTTTGTCTAGTCTAGGTGATGAAGTGTTTTCTCCTCTACCCATTTTAAAATCATGACACATCTCTTCCACCGTGGCACGTATCGTCATGAAACTATCCAAAAAATTGGATTCTGACCCAAGTGGACTTTCATCTGCCATCATTCTTCGTGAAAAGACCCTTCCAATCTTTGGATTCGCCTCAACAAGTTCACCTTCACCTCGTTCGAGCCTTAACTTAGTTAGCATTCAAATCTCCACACAAACTTGTCAAACCTTAAAAACCTTATGCTCTGATACCACTTGATCTGATATTGATTAAGGTATTACAGACTATGTGTGAAGTTTCCTATGTTACTTAGTGAAATGGATTGAAAAGATTGCGAATAACACAGATACTTATACAATTATAAAACACAATAAAAACACATCAACACAAACAAAATTGATAAAGGAGTTTACCAGACTTCCTGGCTATGTCTCTTGGTCCTAGCTTCCAGTGCTGACCTCTTTATTATTTCTTCAAATGATTGTTACAGGTGTGAGCTCAAAAACAGAGTCTCAAACACAAACTTGGATCTCACCACTATGTTCCATTCGAATCTTCTAGTCGAAATGAGCATACACTCGACTGTACTGGTCACTCTGACCTCTAGACCCCCTGGAACAGTTCACAATACACTCTCCTGTCAACTTTTCTATGTTATGGTGTTTATATAACACATATAGTTACAAATTATACTAATAAAGGAATAATACGTTATATTAAAAATAACATATTAACCAAAGGACCAACGGGCGCAGGGTGGACCCCGGCTGTTCGGACATTCCCCGATGTTGATCTCGAGAACAAAACCATCTTATGGCTGTTGCCTCCCGCTCATCAACTGATCCTAACAACCTGCACTGTTGATTTGTCCTATGGGATCCGACGGCTGTCGCGCGGTTTTGTGCTCCAACTAGCACGATTGCTAATTCTCTGAAGGCACGCGAAAAAGTGGTTTTCGGGAGGCTACGTGTCAAACGCTGAGTGGAATTTCGTGCTCCCGGTCTAACACCGCTTCCTACCTTGAGGACACGTGATAAATCATTTACCTCCCTTCTATCGAAACTCAAAGAGTTTAGCTCCTTTTTCATAATTTTATCGCGTTCGTTTTCCAAGATAACATGCTTGCATGATTCGATGCAATATGCGTCGATCTCCTTTGATCAGACGATCTCTACACTTGTTCGATGATCCCCATTGCCTGTGGTCTAAACCAATCACTGATTTCCACATGATCTTCTGTGCTTACATAATCAAGAATCTGTGACTCTTTCCCGGCTTGCCACCTATCTTGCTGATGTAAGCATTGAATTTTGGGACTAAATCTTTAATTGGCTTTATTTTTCTTATCCGAACTCGGATTTGCATGTTGTTTGCACCATTGGCTTCGTTTCAATGAGCACTTCAACCTTATTCCACTTTCACCTGTATTTGAAGACTTTTGATCTAGAGGCTATGCTAAATCCATTTTGGATCAACATGGATGGCTTAAAAGGTGACATGAATGGTTTAAAAGAAGGCATGGAAGGTTTGACAAAGTTACTACAATAAATGCTTCCTAATGGAGAAAAGGTATTCCATGAAACTCATGAGGAGAATAAAAGGAATATGAATTATGCTTTTAGAGACTCAAATGTTGGGTTTAGGACGCACCTCATTCCAAATATCGATATGAGGAAGTTTGATGGCAAGGAACTGATAACATGGATACTACATATGGAGTAATATTTTTATCTCCATGATGTGCAACAAACACAAAAGGTACGCATTGCATCTTTATATTTAGAACCCCATGGTATTGATGAATTTGTTCTTGTAAACCACATGTCACTTGGCCAATTTTTATAGAGGAAATGATAGAACATTATGAGGATACAAAGAGGAACATCTTGTTTAGCCAATTGATAAATCTCAAACAAAAGGGTTCAATGGTGGAGAACATTAAAGACTTCCAAAAATTGAATATCAGGGTAACTGATATTCCAGAGGAGCATAGGGTTGATGTCTTCATAGGGACTTTGAAGGATAACATCCAACATGACGTTCACCTTGGGTAACCTGATTTATTGGAGAAGGCATTCAGGGTGGAAAGAAATTTTCAAAGAAAAAATATGACAACAAGGAAGTCTATTGTTAATTTTTGCAATTGCGTAACATTCCAACTTGGACAGCTCATATTACCAAGATAATTATTTCATTACATTCCTCTTTTCGAGAGGATCAAAATCAACCTAAATATAACCAAATTTGATCAAGCGGAAATTGAGTTATAAATTATTTTATTCATACATGTATTATGGAATGGGTCAGCCCTAACCACATGGGTAACTGCTTAACCCCAAGTGGACCCTCATTAAAGCCTATAAATAGAATAGACCTCAAGCTCATTTAGACACATTCGATCAAGCAATCTTATCTTCTCTTATTATCTTGGTTTGCACTGGTCTATTAGAGGAAAGTTTGCACAAGGGTCTACAATCTCAAGGTCGAAGCTCGCACTGATCTAAGGCTTTCTAGCCTTGGACGTTGGCACATAATTGCGCATTTTCATCCCTCAACGATGGCAAAAAATACTATGAGAGCATTCAGAAACCCATAGATGTTGGAACAAATGTTTATGAGAGTGTCCAAGGTTCTAGAGGTAGATCTGGAGGTGTCGGTCCCCGGACGCTCACACATAGTGGTCTTGAGAGCGTCTGGGAGGTCTTGGATGCATGCACAGTAACTATAAGAGAGTGTCTAATGGTTTTTTAGCAGATCTGCTGAATTGGTCTCCAGAAGCATGAACAAAATTTTCTGGGAGCGTCCAGGCTATAAATGCTGGAATACAATTCACAAATAGCGTCCAGGTCTGCTATAGACACTTGCACAACTCTTCCTTCTTGTATTCGAGACTCAAAGATGAGATTTTAGTATTTCAAATTTTCCGCTCATCATTCAACGACATTCGGCATAGTGACAATATTATCTAGCTGCCATCTAAAGTGAGTGAAAACATATTATAGTCATCATAATCATTGTTTTATTTTCAAGCATGATTAGATCTGTTTCATGGATATCATAGTTGTTTTGTTGCATAGATAAAGTTATGGATCATTGTACTCTCTTTTGCTGAATCATTTGATGACGATCTAAGAAGAAGAAGATTTGCAAGGGTTTTCCCCATAGTGGGTTTTGCCCTGGTCTTGAACCAATCCTAGTGTCTCTATGTGTGTGCATGTTTTTCTTCTCTTGTTCCTCTTATGTTCTGCTACATTGATGATGATGATGATGTTTTTGTTTCTATATAATTACATATGCTGATGTATAATGGTGTAAATCTAAATAATTTAATGATGATATGGGGTTAACTTAATGTATTATTGAAGATATGCAATTATCAAAGAAAATAATAATGTATCCCTATGAAAAATTAGCATGGTATCAGAGTTGGGCTGAAGAAAAGCCATGGAGATCAACCGATGATTACACCTTTGGTGGAAGCAAGAAGAGGATGGTGGAGACCTAAAATAATTCTAAGGTTTGAATAAAACCCTATGTAACTTGGTTATTAAGGTTTGATGGATTATATGAGGTTAGGGTTGGAGAGAAAACCCTAGTTTATAAAAACTACATGAGATATGGAACCTAGTATGGTTAATGAGAAGATGCTTAAGCACTTGTGGGAGATTTGATGAAGCTCGAGATGGGATAATCCCTAGAAGACTTGGTCGGATACTGAAAGGAAACATTGGTATATGGACCATGGACATTTATGGCCCTTGAATATTGGTTCAAGAGGGAGAGGATCACGTCTCATTGAATATAAGTATTTCTTGACTTATGATGCTTCTTACTTGTTAGACATATAGATATGATGATTATGTTTATTGCTTGTACTTTTTGCGTATGTATTTGAGTATATGGATGTTTCTAGCCTCCTTGATGAGATGTGATGAGTAGATCCTTCTTGAGGATCATTTTGAGATGCAAATCTAGAAAGAGATAAAGAGGTACATGATGAAAATATTACAAAGTGCTTAAGGCGGCCTATGTCTAATGAAAAGGTGCACAGGGAATACAATAAGTATGCATGGTATGTTTCAGCTATTGGCTCGATAAGCCCTAAGGCATTATGAGAATGTCTCTTTCTTTAATGGCTCATAAATACATAAGAAAGTGACTTGGATATATGTTTCCTATGATGAAATGATGCACTTGATGTTTAACATTTTGATCTTCTTGAATTCTATGAGGCTATATAATGTTGATACATTAATACACTTGATGTTTGGCTAACATCTATGATCTATCTGTTGGATATCTTGGCCGTATAAAGAAGCCTAGCATCTTGACTCTAGTAAATGATACTCTTGATACTCGTCATGATGGATTTCATATAGAAGGAAAGCTCATTGACTCCTCCTATACATGAGTTTGCTAGTAATGCTTGCTATAATCACGATGAAAGCATATGGAAAGAGTGATTGACACTCTTGTTGTTCTGATTAAGCTTTATTGAATGACCTAATTTGATCTCATTGGCCTTGAAGAGCATGGTAAACTTGATGTGAGAGGTATAAGTGTAAGATTGATAAGTAGATCTCTTACTAAATATGGTCATGTCTTGACGGCATATGGTTAAATTAAATGTCCTAACTTGGTTTAGTGACTTGATAGAGAGTGTTATTGTGTTCATAATCTTTGAGATATGATGTTGCATCTATATACTGGAGTCTAAACCTTTGATGAAAAATTGATGTTTGAATGTTGATAGTCGTGATAGATATATGTTTATGATCTAATAAGATCAATTGTTGCTTGACTCTAGTAGAGACAGGCTGATGATATGAATGAAGATGAATGATACAAATCCCCAATCAAAGGGAGAATCTCTTTTAAAGACTCTTACTCATACTATTATTTGCATTATGTGTTGCTGAAGTATGATTTATGTGCATCTGACAATATTGATCTACAATAGGGTCTCAGATTTGAAGCCCATAAAAAAATTAGGGTTTATGCTCTAGACACAGTCACAGATCTAGAAGATCTTATCCCTAGACGCTCATATGCTAAGGCCTAGATAAGTTCTAGGCAGCTAAAGGCGCTCCCATGCTAACATAAAGGGAGTATCCAGAGGTTTGACTACAGTTGACCATCATCTGAAGCTTTTTGAAGCTATATAAATTCTAAATCAAGATATTTTTGACATATTCTACCTCTGTAATCTGATTCCTGAAGTTGTTGGGTTAAATTTCTGATCACATAATGAAGTATTGTGCGTGAAACTAGATGGTCACCTGGAAGATGTCAGCTCCACATATGTGTTGCATATGGCTAGATTCGCAAGCAGAAAAATCTTGAATGTTTGCCATAACATGAACATGCAGATTGAACTTGTTCGTGCAGGTGACCGGGACATACATATAGATATTTCGTTATGTTTTTTCTACAATAGGTTGGTGTAATTTGGCATACTAGTATATATGAACAGTGTTTTATCATGATGCTTGAAAATAACTTTTAATTGATGATTGAGATATTCTTTGACTATAGATCTCTCTACGATAAAAAAATTGGACTTGACCTGATGTCTAATGATCTGATGCTATGTGGGCATAATGACTTATGTGAATATTTGGAAAAATGATTTTGTATTGGTCTCCTTGTTCCTAGCACAATGGTTGAAGTAATGATAGTTGTGATTCAGCATGAAAATGGAACCTGCATGACTCATCCTTGGTGTATGCATTTGCACCTAGTGACAGAAATGACTTGTATTATGATTATGAGAATGACTTGATCAAGTTCGGATTGATAATGCATGGTTGATGACAACTTGTTAGCATGATGAAGTCATGATTTGATATGAGCTCCACTTATCTCTTGGTTGAAAGAATTGATACTATGATATTGATGACTTTGATAATGGTTGTGATCTAGCTTCTAAACTCTAATGAGTTGACTTTTTTGTTGTGATGGTACAACATTGATTTATGTAAGGTTGATTATGTTAACTTAGCAAGGCATTATTCTTAGAGCATTGCAATCCAGATATGTTTATATTTGAAATTTATCTGATGAAGTCAGGATGATGAGTTCCAAGGTATGGCTTTGATATTAATTATGGTTTTGGTTTTATATCCTGATGATATATTTGTGATAGGTGATGAGCCTATGATGATCTAAATTAGAGGGAGATGGCTTCTGAAGCTCGAAATGATGTATCATGGCATGATGAATCAATTTCTGGAATTTGGGAAAGAAATTCCATATTGCAAAGCTATTGGAAAATGTTTTTGAATAATGAAAATGTAAATCCTTGGATACTTTGATTTGTAGTTCAAGATGTTGTTGAACTTGACATGGCATCTGATAGTTGTTTGAAGCATTGATGTTCCGCTTTGAACATCCATTTATATATATATATATATATATATACTTTGAAATATTTGCATGAGGTGTTCTATTTTTGAGAGTGAGATATTTCTCCTATGATATGTGAATACATGGATGCATTCTTGTTAATAGAGATTATTGTTAAGAACATTTGAATGTTGCTTTAGTATGAGATCTGCCATGATATCTTGGATGAGAGATCCATAGTATTATTAAGGATGATTACGATGTTGCTAGCATGGCTAGCTATGAGTCGAGATGAGGAAGCTCCTTAGAGAGTTATTTGAGCATGATCTGGATATGACATGGATAAATTGAGATATTATTAGCGGAAATTCCCATATTTATAGTTGGGACTGAGATACTCTCATATATTGAGACAATGCAGCTATTCAAAACAAGCTCAGGCTTGTGGTTGGCACCTCCTTGAGAGGGAAGATGATTATGGTATCCTTTTGTGATCTATATGATTATTTATGTTATGACATGATATTTGATTCAATGTTCTATATGAACAAGAAACAACTGCTATTGAAAAAAACTGATACTAGATATGAGTATGATGAGAGCAGCATTGATCGAGGAAACTGAGCTAACTCTTCCCCCTTGTTTGAGCTCCTAGGGTGAGGAATTGAGGGAGAAGGGATCCTGGGGTAGAGGGAACTATGGAAAATAGGGAATGACCCCTATTTGTTACCCATAGGGTTGAGGGTGTTATTCCCTTGTCTGGTCTTTGTGGAGTATACCCCAGTTGGCGTCATACCCATAAGTAGGGCTTGTTGGGAATAATGCTCCTCGTCTGGCCAACGATTTGAGAGTGTAATTAGGTGTACAACCCAAGGTGATTATGATGCAAGTGTTCTACCACATTACTACTGAGATTCATTGTTAGGAATATTGGTAGGCAATAGGATTTTAGGTTGAGGGTAAGCTCCCCAATGAAATTTCGGGTTGAGGGTAAGCTCCCCAATGAGATTCCAAGGTCAAGGGTGTACTCCCCTATATGATTATTTAGCCTATTTCTAGATATGGGGTTGTATATTTATAGCTCCCCCATGAGAATCTGGGTCGAGACGTGCTCCCTGATGTTGTTCTAGGTTGAAATGTGCTCCCTGATGATATGCTCTCCAATGAAGATCAATGATGATATTTTGGGTAGTAGCTCGCTGGGAGAGATTCTAGGTAGCAACTTGATAGATAGAGGGTGGTAGCTTAAGCTCCCCTCCGGTAACAAATTCCTCTTCTTCTAGATCTGAGAATGTTCAGCATACGAGCAGGAACAATCAAGAGATAAGCAAGAATAAGAAAAGGATAGATCGAGATGTACAATGATGATTTGTGATGATGAGATACTTGAGATGGACATGGAATGATGAATACATGAAAAATATGATCTTTGATGATACATGATGACACTTGAATATTCCAGAATGGCATATTGATCGATGGACAGATATTGGCAGGTGGAATTTTCCCTAGTTTGGAGGGAGTGTTAATTTTTGAAACTATAGTCAAATTCCACCTTGGAAATATCAAATGAATGCAATAATGATTGAATTAGATTCCTCTTTTTGAGAGGGCCAAAATCGACCTAAAGATAACCCAATTTGGTCAAGCGGAAGTTGAGTTATGAATTATTTTATTCATACATGTTTTATGGAATGGGTCGGCCCTAACCACATGGGTAACTTATTAACCCAAGTGGACCCTCATGAAATCCTATAAATAGAAGAGACCTCAAGATCATTTGTACACATTCAATCCATCTTCTCTTCTCTTATTATCTTGGTCCGCACAGGTCTGTCGGAGGAAAGTTTGCACAAGGGTCCGCAATATTAGGGTCGAAGCTCGCACTAATCTAGGGCTTTCTAGCCCTGGACACTGGCACATAAATGGGAATTTTAGTCCCTGTATGCTCACACACAAGCCTATGAGAGCATCCAGAGACCCATAGAGGTTGGCACAAAATCTTATGAGAGCATCCAAGGTTCTAGAGGCAGATTTGGAGGTGTCGGTCCCCAGACACTCACATAGAGTGGTCCTGAGAGTGTCTGGGAGGTCCTAGACAGATGCACAGTAACTATAAGAGAGCGTTTAAGGGTTTTTGAGTAGATATGGTGATTTGGTATCCGGATGCATGCATAGAATGTTCTAGGAGCGGTTGGGCTACCATAGACACTGGCATACAGTTCATAAAGAGTGTCTTGGTCTGGGATAGATGCTCGCACAACTCCTCCTCCCTGCGTTCGAGACTCAAATATGATATTTCAGTATTAAAAAGTTTTCTCTCCGTGTTCAACATTTTTCGGCATAGTGACAATAATATCCAGTAGTCGTCTACATCCAGTGACAACATATTATAGTCATCAAAATCAGGGTTTTGTTTTTAAGCATGATTAGATCTATTTCATGGATATCATAGTTGTTTTGTTGTATAGATAAAGTTATGGATCATTGCACTCTCTTTTGTTGAATCATTTGATGATGATCTAAGAAGAAGAATATTTGCAAGGGTTTTCCCCATAGTGGGTTTTTCCCTGGTCTCAGACCAATCCTAGTGTCTCTATGTGTGTGCATTCTTTTCTTCTCCTGTTCCTTTTATGTTCCGTTGCATTGATGATGATGATGATGTTGTTATTTCTATAAAATTGCATATGATGATGTATAATGGTGTAGATCTAAATAATTTAATGATGATATGGGGTGAAATTAATGTATTATTGAAGAAATGTAATTATCAAAGAAAAGGACAATGTAGCCCTATGAAAAATTAACATCTACCACTCACAACTATAAAGATGGGACTGTAGCTGCTCCTAACCTTCCACAACCTACAAGGTTGATTGCACAACAATTGGAGGAAAAAAGAGAAAAAAGGACTTGTTACGGTTGTGATAGAAAATACACTAAAGGTCATAAGTGTGTTGAGAAGAAATTATTCTACATAGATTGGGAAGAGGTGGAAGAAATGGATCAAGAAACACAAAATAGGAGGATATACACCACAAACCAACCCCATAAAAAGAAGAAATGAATCTAATCATATATTGTAATGCATTGGTAGGAATTAACACTCCTCAAACTCTTAAGATAGAAGGATATCTCAAGAAGAAAAAGGTAATAGTGTTGATTGATTCGAGTAGTACCCATAATTTTATTCATTGTGAGATAGCCAAGGAATTGAATTTCTTCTTATATTTATCACCAGAGTGACAAGTGATGGTTGCAAATGGATGAACTATAAATTTCTATAGAAAGTGCCATAATATCAAGCTAACCAGGGGGAATATGTATTGAATAGTCCAATGCTTTCTAATCCAATGGGTGTTGTTGATGTTGTACTAGGAGTTTGTTGTAGCGGCTACAACCATCGTCCAAATTTTTTCCAGTGCTTTGATTTTGGAGCCTTCCTTTCTGTTTAAATGTGCTTACCTTTGACTGTTGTGAAGTACTCATGTTTTGAGTGAGACTTGTCCCTTTCATTTATTCTTGTGTTTGTTTTTTTTACACTTAGCTAATCTTTCAAATACACAAGCTAACCTCCTGACTTGGCCTTACAACAATTTTGGGCTTACCTCCAGAAACTGTGCAATCCATGAGGGCAAGCCAACCTTGATGATTGTAATTGTGCAATCTAGGTTGGTAGTTCTAACTCGAGCTTAGAAACTGCGCAATCCATCAATGAGCTCAGAAACTATGCAATGTACTGAGCAGAGAGTTGCCCAGTTCCCTAGAATTGCACAATCTTTCTAGATAGTGTGCATGGCAAGTTTCCCGAAAAAGAAAAAAAATAAAAGAAAAAATAAATCCCTAGAAAGTAGGAATTCATCATTAGTTTCCCGAAGGTGGCACAAATCCTATTTTTATAAATTTCCACCAAGTGTCGCTTTTTCCTTGATTTTAGGCATGCGCGTCAAAAACCCTAATTTGCTCAAATTTATTTAATGGATTCCTCTAGAACTAATTTTTACATTTGATATTGGAGCTCTAGCATTCCTGAGGAGATCAAGGAACCTTCGATGGACTTGTCGTTGCTTTCCCAGGTGAGTTTTTCTTTTGTCATCTTTTGTTGTTTTTTCTGTCGCTTTTTGTCATTTCACTTCTATGAGTGTTGTTTTGCTTGTTTCTCTTCATGGTTGCTGGTGTTTTAACTTGTATTAGCTTGTAGAAGTGTTTTTTCAGTTTTTCGTTTGCCTTTCATAAGTGTCGCGTTGATTTTCTTGTTTTTCCACACTAGCAATCGCCATTGTGGCGACTCTCCTCACGCATTCGTTTTTCATTCTATTTGTTAAGTTTCTGCACTCGATTTACATTGAAACATCTATACTTAGTCAACTATGCACTTAAAATCACATCATCACTTAGATCTTCTTGTTTCCCACACTTGCATCGTGTTGGGATAGGGTCCCTAGGGTCAATTTTGGGTTAGTTTAATCAATTTTTGAGAAGAATTTTGTAAAGAATGTAAAGTCTTCACAAAATGTGGATACAGAGTGTGCAGCTAAGTAGGAGTCAAAGGGGATTTAGCCCCTTGTTTGGGTATGTAATAGGTCGATTTTGAGACTCACCCATGGTCCGCGGACCATGGTATTATATTGAAAAAAGTTATATATAGTTGAGTCATAGTGAGTCTTAGGAAGTAACTTTTGGTGAAGATTATTGTTAGGTGAAAGGGGAAGGCTCCGGTAGCTGAGTGTGTAGAGACCTTGAAAAGTCCGCAACTGAGTGCGTAGGGTGGAAAAGTCTATAAATTGAATGATGATCTTAATAAAGACTGATTTTGGAACAAATATCTGGCCTTTGTGTATTATTCTCATTTTTGTTCAAGTTATGCATTATGGCTTAATGATCTATTTTCTGTGGAATAATGTATAATTGTTGTGTGAACCTATTGAATCTTTAATGTCTATGCATGAACTATGTGATAATCTGTTTTCGCGAAGGTAATAGTTAAATATGTTATGATTTCTATTGAATCGGGTAGATCTGCACGAAGGAAGATCTAGGGTTACTATTTAGTGTGTGAAAGTGGACAGTCTGCTTCTTTGAGGTCTATAAAGTCTGATTGTAGACCTTTGCGAAGCTCTAGAGGCCGTTTTTATAGAGTTGCAGCATGGAACCATAAGAAGACATAGATTTGTGCGAAGGTAGATCTAAGCTTTGATTGCTTGGGATCACTTATCACACGGTCTCTGGATGCAGAAACCTGGTTCTAGCATCCCCCAATACTGCTTCGAGTGAGACTGCAGCCTGCAAAATGTAGGTTGTTGCCGAAAGGGCCATCTATTAGGGTTTTTTTGGTTAGCGTGAACAACTTTGAACCTGGGTCAGGCCCCCTTAAGCCAACAAATGGTATGTTGGAATAGGGTCCCTAGGGTCAATTTTGGATTAGTTTAATCAATTTTTGAGAATAATTTTGTAAAGAATGTAAAGTGTCTGCAAAATGTGGATGTGGAGCGCGCAGCTAAGTAGGAGTCAAAGGGGCTTTAGCTCCTTGTTTGGGTAAGTAATAGGTCGGTTTTGAGACTTACCCATGGTTCGAGGACCATGGTATTGTATTGAAAAAATTTATATATAGTTGAGTCATAGCGAGTCTTAGGAAGTAACCTTTGGTGAAAATTATTGTTTTAGGCAAGTACTAAGGCAGGAAAGCTCTGTTTCTTGTACTTAGGTGAAAGGGGAAGGCTCCTGCAACTGAGTGCATGGAGACCTTGGCAAGTCCGCAGATGAGTGCGCTAGCCCCTGCAGTTGAGTGCGCACGGTTGAAATGTCTGTAAATTGAACGTTGATCTTAATAAAGACTGATTTTGGAACAAATATATTGTCTTTGTGTATTATTCTCATTTCTGTTCAAGTTATGAATTATGGCTTAATGATCTATTTTCTTTGGAATAATTTATAATTGTTGCGCGAACCTATTGAATCTTTAATGTCTATGCATGAGCTAAGTGGTAATCTATTTTCATGAAGGTAATAGTTAAATATGTTATGATTTCTATTGAATCAGGTAGATCTACGTGAAGGCAAATCTAGGGTTACTATTTAGTGCACGAAAGTGGACAGTTTGCTTCTTTGAGGTCTATAAATTCGGATCGCAGAACTTCACGAAGGTCTAGAGGCTGTTTTCATAGAGTTGCAGTAGTGGACCATAAGAAGACATAGATCTGCGCGGAGGAAGATCTGAGCTACAAGGGCTTGGGATCACTTATCACATGGTCTTTGGATGTAGAAACCTGGTTCTAGCATCCCCCAATACTTCTTCGAGTGAGACTACAGCCTGTGCTATGGAGATTCTTTCTAAAAGGGCCAGTAGTTAGGGTTTTTTTTGGTTAGCGTGAACAAATCTGAACCTGGGTCCGGCCCCCTTAAGCCAACAAATTGTTCTGTTGCCGGGACTGGGATCTATCTGAGAGATGTGTGATAAATGGTTTCCTATGAAGAAAGAGATTGATAATTGGATTGACCGAAAATCGCACGTGTTCGTGGCTCAAGAGAAAAAGAGCCCTAAATTATCCAAAGAGCAGTGGTTGCAGATATATTTATACACAGATGAAACTGACATGTTCTTTTGTCTCTTCCCTAACGAACTACATGAGTGGTTGTATAAATTGGTTGATAGTCAAGGGATCTGGAGGCTTGAAGGCCCTATAGTGTGGACTCCTAAACTGGTGTGATGTCTAGAGGCATCAGGAAGCAATATCGCGAGGGTTGTGGATCATTGGATTGATCGCACATTGGGAAGTTTTGTGACTTATTTCGATAGAAATATCGGCTATAGCGAAGCGGAACAAAGGCTCTTTAAGGGACCACGAGGTAAGTATTTAAAATCATTGAAGACTTATATTATAACTTTGTTATGTGAAAAGATGGTTATGTAATTACCTTGATGTTTGGGGCTAAGCGAAGTGGGAGATTCTTTAGATGGAGCAAAGGATCAAGTTCAGAGTACAGCCCACTCATTGAACCTCCTTCAAGTGACGACGAAGGAACGGTGTTGACTACACTGCAAAGTGCAGTTCAGTTAATTACACAAGGTATCCTGAGGATACCTCATGCATCCACCCCACCTCCATCTCCACCTCCGCCTCATACACCTTCACCTACACCTCCACCTCCACTTCCACCATTCAACATGGCAAACGCGATGAAGATGCTGATTTTTAAAGGGGTAGGAAGCGAAGACCCTGAGAAATTTTGGTTTGTTACAGATTTTGTATGGACGACACAACAGATTACAGATGATAACATAAAAAAAGTGCGGTTGGTTACAATATTACAAGATAGATCATTAAACTAGTACGTTAAGTACTATACTGATAACACCAATGCAACATTGGAAACAACCCAGCAAGCTTTGAACAAGAATTTTAGAAAGCCTAAATCAGAGGTGCAGTCGGTAATAGAATTTAAAGAGCTTCGACAAAATATAGATGAAACACCTTGGGATTTCACTCAAAGGTTGAAGTGCCTAATCAGGCAGGCCAATATGATAATTTCATATTCGCAGCATTGAGACTCATATATAGCGTCACTTGAGAGTGTCGTTGTCACAACAAAAGATAACAATGCAAGCAAAGGCTGTAGAAATTGTGATGAGGTTGGATGCCTCGCCCATACAAGATACAAACCTTGGAGTGAAACATATTCACTCTCAGCTGGAAAGTATGCACTTGGAATTGTAGAGCTTGAAGAAAGGAAAGGAAGCTCAGCTGGAGGTGTGCACTGAAGTCTGGTGCATGAAATGCAAGAGTCATGGACACAATAAGGACCATTGTCTGGTTTATAAGAACTATCTCTTTGGGGGAGGGCCTGTTCCCTTGAAACTAGAGAATAACATTGGGAGGAGCGCGGGAGTTGTGCTATGGTGCGTTATCTATCAGGTTATGGGACAACATGCAACTGATAATTGCCATTTACTACAGAAGTTTGTCCAAACCCCTCAGTACTTGTTCTGCAATTTATGTAAGTCTGTGGGACATGATGTATGCCATTATAGAAGTTATGAACTGATGATGGATAGAATCCCTACCTATCGAATGCAGGTAGAGAACCAACCTCAGGATCAGGGCACAGGAGCTGCGCATGGAGGATTCCAGGGCCGAGGATGAGGAAGAGTGGCCGGAGCTGGTCGAGGACGAGGTAGGTAATTTTTTTATAACTATGGAAAAGCAGGACACTTCGCATGAGATTGCACAAACCCCATGCATCCATCGTGTCAGTATTGTCAACAGTTTGACCATGTGATAGAGGAATTTCTAGTCCTTATGGAAAAAATGCAAGAAAAGAAGACACAACTGCAACAACCTAAGTAGAACATTCAGATGATGAGGGCAGAACCCCGCGAAGAAGATCATAACCTAAATATAGTAACAAGGAGTGGTATGACCACTGGTGCGAATATGGGAAAGTAGCCTGAGACTGAATAATGTGTCTGTAAGGCTACTGAGAAGGAAATAGACTTTGATCTTAATCGCGCTAAAGAGACATTCTTGGAGGAAAAGAAGAACTTCATTGAGGTCTCCACCTCGAGAAGCTAGGCGAAAGTGCCTGAAACTAGTACGATACAAGAAGTAGGTCCTTCGGTACTAGCTACTTTTCTGAAGACTTGTATGAAGTTATTGTGCTATAAGAACACAATATAATGGTTGCAAGAGTTAATCGACAAATGTGAAAATAAAGAAAAGACCTCTGTTGAACAGCATACCGTGAGAAAAATTGGTAAGTATAAGAAGTGAACGGGGTGCGAGATGAGGCTGACTACGCAGATAGGTGAATACGAAATGGACAAGGTAATCTTGGATTTGGGCTTTGATTCAAATTTCCTACCTAAGCAGACGTGTGAAAGGATTGGGAGACCTGCACTGCAGTGGTCTCCTATTCAGCTGCACATGGAAAATCAACAGAAGATTATTCCGATGGGGCGTTTATATGGTGTAACATTATATATTGAGGGTGCAAGTGAACTAGATGACTTTGAGGTCATTGAAATAGTGGATGACAACAACATGTACCCCATGCTACTAGGAATTGACTGGGCTTTTGATATGGGCACAGTAATTAACTTGAAGAAGTGGAAGATGACGTTTGAAAGGAAGTTTCTCAGGGTTGTAGTGCCACTAGACCCTGTTGAAGGAGCATGTTATACTGAACTTGTTTGTGATTATGAGGAAATTGATGATGATCTGGATTAGATATACAATATCACTACTCGAAATGAAGATTGGATCAATCCTATAGCCGATGGAAGAATTGCGTGGGACAGGGATAGCTCCTATGCCTCACATTCAGATGAAGAGCTTGAACACTGGCATAATCAGTTGCATGAAGTATCCACGCTCCATTGTAATCGGATGACCAAGTCACTACGGTGTGTCTCAACTAGGGTAAGGAACCTTCCACATTATGATGGTTTAACCAATGTGGATGTGTTTTTAGATGAATTTGAAAGGGAAGTACCAGAAGAACATTGCTTCCAAGCACTAAAGTTTGTGTTGCGCGCTATGCCTACCCATTGGTGGGGTACGCAAAAGGAGAGTTTCGTTTGATGGAAGGAATACAAAAGAGAATGGAATTAAGGTTTGGGTATGGTAATACCCAGATGACAAAAAAATACAGTGGGAAGGATGATCTGTGTGATCATCTTGCATGATGGACTAAGGCCTGGGGAACCGAACCAGAACCAGAATGGGTGTACATTTTTTGTCATACCTTAGATACACTTCCGATGAACTAGTATTTGGAAATGGAGCTTCGCCATGGGATAGCTGAATGGGACATCTTAAAGGAAAGTTTCTTATTGACTTTTAGCTTTGAGGATGGGTTTGCATGCATTGATGAAGTGCTCCAGGAAATAAAAGAAGTCATATTTAGAACGCCTAAGAAACTGGTAGAATGGGCTTGTTAGCACTCCAGGAAACTCTCTTAAGTTGTAGCTCGGAGATGCTTGGTAACATATAAATCTTCAATATCGTTCTCTGAACTATTGGAATGGATTGGGGTTTGGATCAAGTCAGATGACTGTTTCAACTCTGTTTCCACTCAAGACATGCATGAACATCCTCAGCTTGACAAGGCTTTCGACCACTAATGCTCAATAGTTTATAGATTTAATGAATAGATGGAGAATCTTGACTTTACCAACAAATACATACATAAACACATATGAATGGCTAGCTATAGAAAGAAAGTGAATCTTGCAAATATAATTTATCAACGCAGAGATAAGAAGACAGTTATCTGGAATTAGACACAGAAGAAAACGTGAATAACCTATTCAAGTGCCAGCTTAGAACAGAGGAGAAGATGGAAATTGAACATGTAACAACAAAATAAGCTTGTATTACTGGAATGAAGATGAGACGCTGGGAGGAACAGAGTATCCATAGTCTCCAAAAGTTGAACCCTTATTCCTTCAAACTTTCAGCCATTTATAGGATTTTTACAATACTCTCGAACTCTCTGAGGCTCGAGATGTCTTAATCTATCCCCTTTGTCTTCTAACTACTTGATGCCATAACTAGACAAACATGAGCTCAGAGGGCTCTATTTCTAACAAACACGGTAATCAAATTCTGGTAATTTCGCCACGTTGTCAGGTGGCTCGCTTGTGCCAGCGATGTCCCATGATCATTTCTATTGGTTCAGCTGCATCGTGTCGTTGTTTTTTCCCCTTTCGGCCATGCATTCCATTATTTCAGTTCAACTGTCTGACTGTCAAAAACACTGACAGAGCCAACAAATTTCCTCCCTGGGTGACTGATGGGAAGTGGGGTATGGGGGCACATGGGCCATTGGATGGGGTGGATCGACGATTGGGATGTTGGTCGGGTGGTGGAGGATGAACTGTGGTGATCGTGAACGAGGGTTGTTGGTCGGGAGGAATGGATAGAGGAGATCAATCGTCGGAGGCTTGAAGTTGTGGCGGGAATGGAATAAGTTTGAGCCTTCAGATCTCAGATGGGTAGATCGAATGACTATCGGACGGAGGAGGTGCTCGAAGGATAACGCCCAGGAGCGGTTAATCCAAGCGGAAATGGCTTATATCGGGTGATCATTGAGCGGTAAGCGGTAAAGGTCGGAGCCCGCCCGATTCCATTCATCGTGCGTCACGTAGCAGCGGAGGAGAGAGAGGAAAACGCTCTTATCGTGCGGGTATCCCTCTCACTTGTTGCCTGAGTGATATGCACGATATCCATTAGATCTGGAATAAATGATCTAACGATGATGATTGATCGAGCATATAACTTCGGTCGGGTGAAGTGTGGACTGTTAGATCAATGGGAAGATTGACGGTGGGGGACATGAAGGTATGGGGCGACCTCGATAAATGTGCAAAGGGGCGCATATGGATGGAAAGGTAAGGTTTTAGGGGCTTTTGCACATTAGTGCATGGGGGGAAAATGGATTAATTCATGTAGGGCCAAGGCGAAAGTGAGCTTTGTTATGATGTGAGGGTTGGGTTAGGACATGAGTGAACATGGATTGGAGTAGATGAGTGAGAAAAGTGAGGTGATAGACCGTATGGGAACCCCTCCGTGACAGCAGAATAGACCACTTCCCTCCTTTAGTCTTCAAAATAGCAGCACTGTACCTCAGGGCTAACATTGGCTCCTTCTGGGGATGAAATCCTCCCTGTGAGGTTTCAAGAACTGCAGACTACTGCCTTTCCAGTAACAACCAAAACAAAATTATCTCCTAGTGTTCCATTGGGCATGGAGTTTATTTTCATAAAAACAAAAACTGAAAAACCTATTACAATATTAAGGCCTTAAAACCTCATATGAAGTAAAGTTTCAAAAACCGCCCATTGACTAGGCCATCAAAAGCACCTTCCCCCTCCAAATTGTGTAGAATGAAAGTATTGTTCATCTGAATTTGAGCAATGACAAACGGTCCTGTCCATAAGGCATCAAATTTACCATGGTTTCCCTTCTTTTCCTTCAATGCATCCCATTTGACAGCACAGTCACCAACTTGAAAACTGTTCAACCAAGTTAGTAATTCTCCTCGCCATGCCATTCTCTTCATCTCGTTCTTCTTGCAAGAACTTGGCCACAGGGAGAATCAACTGGATAAGAAAAATAGCATCAGCACCATAAACCAGCTTAAATGGAGAGTTTCCTATGGAATTCTTGTTGGTAACTCTGTCAGCCCACGGTGCAAACCTCAACTTGGAATCCCAACTCTTTTTGTTGTCCTCCAACAACTTTTTGATTATCCTTACAAGACTCTTGTTAGATGATTCTGCTAGGCCATTGCCTTGAGGATAATATGAGGTAGAATGCACCAATTGAATGCCCATGGATTCACACATGTCCACCAATTCTTTTGCCCTAAAAGCTATTGCATTATTAGTGACTAGTTTGGTTGGGCAACCAAATCTAGTGAAAATATTCTCATTCAAGAACTTTATGACAACCTGTTGATTAACATTTTTAGTGGGTATAGCCTCAATCCATTTGGTGAAATAATCAGTGGCTACCAAGATCCATTTATGCTAGCCACTGGAATGTGGCTTGATCTGTCCTATAAATTCCAAGCCCCACTACTGGAAGGAACCACTGGCGTGTACTGGCTTCAAGGGCAGAGATTTTAGCTATTGTCTTCCTGCAAACCTCTGACATTTGTCACAAGACTTCACGAAAGAAAAAACATCAGAGAACAAAGTAGGCCAATAATACCCAGCTCTCAGGATCTTGTGGGCTGTGGTTTTCCAATAATGATGCCCTCCACAGATGCTAGAATGGAACTGGTGCATGACTTCCATAGGTTGTCCTTTGTCTAGACATCTCAAGAGGATCCTTGATGGGTCTCTCTAATAAAGCAGGTTTTTATTAATGTAGAATTTGGTTGATCTAAGCTTAATGGGCCGGGCTTGACTTGAGCTAAGCCCTGGAGGGACTTCTAGCTTTTGCAAAAAATGAACTACACTGGAATACTATTTACAGGTGGCTAGATTTTCAGCCAAAGACTAATTCTGCTCTTGCTCTTCTACTACTTCCTTTGTGTGCTCACCACCTGAATTTGAACCCATGTAATTGATGTCTAACAAACTACAATTTCCTCAGCCATAAGCTTAGCCAAGCCCTGGCCTTTGACAAGCTTGGTGGGCTTCACCTCTATGTTGAACTCTATGAATTTTGTAATCCATTTAGCTCTCTTTCCATCAATATCTGGCTGAGTTAGGACATCTTTTACTGAGGCTGAAGGTACATACGCAACCACTTTGGAATGCAGAATATAAATTTTGAATGCCTTTAAAGATTTTATGAGAGCATAAGCTTGTTTTTCAATAAGGTCATACCTTAGTTCAACATCCCTCAGAGTTTTGCTGAAAAAGGCCACAGGGTGCTCTACACCTTCATCATTTTTTTGTAATAGAACTACTGCAAGTGTACCATAAGAGGCAAAAGAGAAGATATAAAACTCCCTGAGCTAATCTGGGTTGATTAGAGTGGGAGCTTCCATGATAGCTTATTTGATGGCTTCAAAAGAGCTTCTTGCACCATCTGTCCATTTTATTTCTGATCCTTTCTTCAGCATGGAAGTGATGTGCTTCACTAGCTCTGCAAATTTTGGAATAAACCTCCTCACAAAGTTAATCTTACCTAGGAAAGATTGAATGTCCCTTTTTGACCTTGGGATGGACAATGTCTAAATTGCTTGAACTCTTTCTAGATCGATCTTCACACCTTCAACAGAAACAATATGTCCCAGAAGTTTGCCTTCTTCTAGAGAAAATTGTGACTTCTTTGGGTTCACAAAAATTCCAAACCGTCTGCACTTTAGAAACACCTTCTTCAAATGTTGCAAATGGTCCTTGTGACTGCTGGAAAAGACTTTTATGTCATCAAGGTAAATAAGGACAAACTTGTCCTTCTCTCCCACAAAGGCTATGTCCATGGCCCTCTGAAAAGTAGCCCCAACATTCATCAGTCCAAAAGGCATATTGGAGTACATGAAAGTGCCCCAAGGAGTAGTGAAGGCGGTCTTTTCCTGATATTTTGGGTGTATGGCAATCTGATTGTAACCTGAAAGTCCATCTAAGAAAGACATGACTCTAGCCCCTGAAACTTTTTGCAGCAAGTGTTCCATCTTAGGCAGGGGGTAGTTGTCTTTTTTAGAGCATTTGTTTAGATTCCTGAAGTCAACACAAAGCCTAATTCCTCCATTCTTCTTTCTCACTACCACAAGGTTAGCTATCCACTTTGAATACCTTAGGGGAACTATGATCTTGGCATCTAACAACTTCTTGATTTCCTTTTCAATCAAAGGCAATAAGAGAGTGCTGATAGGTCTTAATTTCTGCTTAAAATGGATGGTGTTCTTCTCCAATGGAATCTTATGTTGAATGATGTTGTGTCATAGGTCTTAAGATCACTGTACTCCCAAGCAAAAATATCAGCAAATTGTCTCATCCAGGTGCAATACTCAGAACTTTGTGCAGAAGACAAGTGAGTGGACAGATTTATGTACTTTGGATGGGCTGGACTCCCTACATTATGTCTATGAACTGCAGACTCATTTTCTTTTTTGGCAGGCCTATAAGGTACATCATTATGATCAAACAGCTTCTCTAGGGGCACCAATCCTTTGGCTATATGGTTACTAGGTAGTTGAACAATGCTATCCTGACCAATCTCGTCCTTTAGCTTGGACTATTTGCATTCTTCAATGGTTTGATTTTCTTGGTCAATGTGTATTTCAGAAAATTCATCAATGACTTGTAAAAACCTATTAATTTCATCATCATCTTCAAAAAATTTCCAGTATTTGACATTGTCAGGAAAAGATGGTCTATATTTCACTTGAACTTCATAAGTCAATTTAGGAGGCAAAGGAGGAATAAACGTGCTAGCAGACACAGCAAGGGAATCAACAAACTCGTTCTTCATTCTAGGGATGTAAGAAATGCTAAAACTATTAAAAGAACCCTTGAGCTTCCATACCTCATCTCTGTATGCTTTTAGCCTTGGATGCTTTGCTTGGAAAGTTTTGTTCACCTACTGAATGATAAGGTCTAGATATCCAAACACCTTCAGAACTTTGATGCCCATTTCTTTAGCAGTGCTTAAGCCCAATATCAAGGCTTCGTACTCTACTATGTTATTTGTGACCTGAAAAGTTAACTTGAAAGATAAATGAATGCACTCTTGTGTGGGGGATACAAGGACTACATTTGCCCCTGCAGCTTCCTTAGAGCATGCTCCATCAAAGAACATGTCCAAAATTTTTGGGGCTTCTTCCTCCATGATCTGGCAAACCGTTTTCCTAAGCTGCATGGAGGTCAACTGGGATTCTTCAATCTGAAGAATACAGGCTCCAAAATTAGTGTCGACAACATAGATGGGATGATTAGTGGGATTCCTTTCATCACTAATGATATAAGCCAACTGAGCTTCTCTGTATATCTCCTACTCTCACCTCCAAAAATTGGGATAGTAGCATAGGACAGATCATTTTGCAATGTTCCACCTAATCTCTTGATCCAACCTCTGGAAAGAAACATGGAAAACTTGGGGGGTACATCTGCTACCACAATATCCATCATCATGCTCTTCATGAGAAGCTAAGACAAGGTGATGGCTAGGTCTTTGATTAATCCCAAACATTTCACTTTTCTAGAGTCAAAAGAAAACAGGTCATGAGAAGGCTTGGTAATGTCAAGACCCAACTCATCCATGACAGTCTTGGGCTTTGGATTATGGCTGGCTCCTGTGTCCAGAAGGCAGTTATGAAGGATTTTGTCATGAATAGTCAAAGAGACATATAATGATGGGGAGTTGTCATCATAATTTTCAATCATTGGGCTGAGAACAACATCTGGTTTGCTGTCTTATAGATTTACATAGTCAGTGGAGGCTTGGATGGCTTTAGGATCAAGGGCCTCGAGGATAGATCTCTTGAAGGACTCATTCTTCACTAGTTCAATCAGAGGTATAGGTATTCTTAGCTTCTGAATTTCTGATTCAAAACTAAAAGGAGAAGGAGACTTGTCAAGGCCTCTTACCTCGTGAGCTGGAGCTTTGAGGATGATGGGATCAACTTCCGGTCGTTTCTGCTTATTAGCTTGCTGTATTACAGGGACAACAACTTTTTGAACAAGAGTTTCCTTGGCATTATTCATCTTTGACCTTAGATCATATTTGTGTTGATCACCAGTTTGTAGAACAGCTCCACCATCCCACTCTTGGTTGATCTGGTTGTTGAATAATGACTTTTCATAGGCAGCTAAGGTAAAAAAGGAGGCACTACATTTGTCTTCTAGACAATGGATCTCATCATCTTCTTCAAACTGTTCTTCTTCCATGACTACATTCTGGAAAGGGGTCTTCACCCTTTGGTCTTTGTTGGCATCTTTGCTTCTTTGCAGAATCTGCAACTGCTCATTAGCTCTTCTATATGGATTTGGATTTCTAGGAGCAAAGGTATTAGGAACTCTCCCTTTCCCAGGGTGCTGCGCAACCTTTAATTTGGAGATTTCAGAGGTTAATGACTCTATCATCTTAGTCATTTTATCTATCTTGGGATCTGAATGTGATGAAGATTCGCCCCTCTATCTCCTTCTATCAACATTCCCCTTGAGCTTCTCTGCAGCCATGATGTTTGATTCTACTTCCAAGGCTGCATCCTGCATATCAGCCAAGGTAGCACATCATCTCTCCCTCAACAGTAGATAGAAGTCAGAATCAAAGGCACTGGCATAGGTGAGTTTAGCAGATGTAGTGGTGGGTTTTACTTTAGCTGGTATCTTGCTGTACATGCAGTTAAACCTCTTATTAAAATAAGACAACAACCCACCATTTTCCCTCTTTAAGTTCCAAAACTCGGTATGGTAGTAGAGTAGATCCTTCTTATTCCCCCAATGCTTTAGAAATACATCATCTAAAGCCTCAATATTTGCTATAGACCTTGGAGTCAGTTCTCTGAACCATTTTCTAGCCTCTCCATCTAGACTTTGGACAAAGACTCTCATCCATACATCAGATTCACTAATGTCCAAGTTACCAGCATAGCTATAGAATGATTCAAGATGTTCCTCAGCTGTAACACCTTCAGTCCTAGTGAACTTAGGCATATACTTCTGATATTCTCTAGTAGGCATGGCATTCAAAGGAGTGGGTACTAGAAGCTGAATGACAGAAGGTTGAGGAGTGACTGATAGGACTAGAGGAGTCTGATGGATAAGAGGAGAGGTTTCCTTTGGGCTTACAACAAAATAAGAACCTAAAGAATAAGGAGTTCTATGAATCTCTCATATTTTTTCTTCACTTCTAGTATTAGATGCTATACTATCAACATGTATTTGTTCTATTACATGATTTTCTTGAAGACATATAGAATATTGTTTAGAGCTACCTGAACCTGAGGCTCCTTTTTGCAACGCCTTTCTTTCTTTGATGATTTTTTTAGGGTCAGGTACTGGGTCAGCTTGTGTCTTCTGAGGATTTCTTCGAGTATGCCTCACAAACTGAGCCAGAACTATGGAGTGGAGTCACCAAGAGGTTCGTCCTCCAGTAGAGTCGCTTGATAGATGATTACAACCCAAATAGTGTCTAGGCTTTATCTATCATCAAAGCTGGATCTGTGTCATCCCCCAAGGAAGCTGAGCTTCAGTTTCCTCTCCCCAGCAACGACGCCAATTATGTTAGCACTCCAGGAAACTCTCCTAGGTTGTAGCTCGGAGATGCCTAGTAACATACAAATCTTCAATATCGTTCTCTCAACTATTGGAATGGATTGGGGTTTGGATCAAGTCAGATGACTGTTTCAACTTTGTTTCCACTAAAGGCATACATGAACACCCTCAGTTTGACAAGGCTTTCGACCACTAATGCTCAATAGTTTATAGATTTAATGAATAGATGGAGAATCTTGACTATACTAGCAGATACATACATAAACACATATGAATGGCTAGCTACAGAAAGTAAATGAAGCTTGCAAATCTAATTTATCAACACAGAGATAAGATGACAGTTATCTGGCATTAGACACAGAAGAAAACATGAATAACCTATTCAAGTGCAATCTTAGAACAAAGGGGAAGATGGCAATTGAACATGTAACAGCAAAAGAAGCTTGTATTACTGGAATGAAGATGAGATGCTGGGAGTGTGATGCAGGAAAGTGTTCCCTCTGCGGACAGAGGCAACCCCTCTAGCCCTAGAGTGGGTCTAGTCACAGCAAGGACAAAACAACAATTAATTCCCTTAAATAGTCATCGTTGGAGGCCTACCTCAAACTGGTGGTTGATGAAGTTCCGTTGCGTTGCTCCAGCTTCCATTTCCTTCTCCTTAACAAGCGATCAACCTGAAACACCACAAAGAAACAACAAAGCACGTAACCGAGAAACAACAATGATCTATTTACTCATAAAGTCAAGAAGTCATGAGCTATCAAGTAAATTACATACAAGACATAGGAAATCATCATTTATTGTATTAATAATAAATTAAGAGCAAAGCTTACAACCAAGTCTTGACATCACAAGCCTTCTCAGAGGGTCCAACCAGTGTGTTTCTTCAAGCGTTCACTCTCAAAGATGGGTCTCCCAAATAGAAATATATATCTCTCTCTCTCATTCACAAGCTTTACACAAGGTTAAGGGCACTCCACACCTTCTTGCAAACTACAAAGAAATCCCACACTTGTCACACTCACACCAACTATCTATCAAACTCAAAAGCAGCAGCAGCATTGTACAACCAAAAGAACTAGCAGATGATAGAAATGGTGAGTGATTTTATAGGAGAAAGAGACTCCATGAAATGAGGGAGAGGGAGCTTATCCTCAGGGCAAGCAGCACAAAATATGGAACTACCATGCCAGAGGGAGGAGGGCAACCCAAATTGACCCAACAACCAGGTCCAGAGACATCCAGAAGGCCGACTGTTGGAACAAATTCACCCAATCTGGATCGTCGCTAGTTCATCACTAATCTTTAGCACCGACATCACTAGTAGGCAATGTATTTAGTCAAACCGTCACTAAATATAGCAAATAGGTTCGTGCTGGGACATGAAATCTGACCGTCGTGGGAAACAGATGTACTCCTGTGACGAGGGCGCGAATGGACTGCTTATGGCAAAGGTCCGTCGCGTATATCAAGTGGATTCTCGTGACGAGGTAGAAAACTTAGGGAAAATGGGTCAATTGGCAACATAAAAGAGCACTTGTTCAATATGAGCATGTTTTACTGGACACATGACACAGTAGAAGGACTGGGGTGAAGGCAGTGACAAATTACTATGTAACAGATGCCCCCTAAAGTATGAAGCCCAGGAGAATGGGAGGGGTGAAATGCTTTACGAAACTGTCTGAAATGGAACACCACCTGGAAGAACCTACAGGTGCAAGTACAACTGATATATCTGATAGTGAAATACATGTAGTCTAGGCATGGGCGCAGCCATCCAAAAGACATACGAACTAGGTCTATGGTATGCACGCAGCCACCCAACTAGTAAGACCATGATAATGATAAAGTTATGGTCAAAGCCATCCATGAAGACTCAGGTATGGTCGCAACCATCCATCAACGAGTCATGTAATCACAGACCAATCCACGCAGCCTGAACATGTGTGATCTTAGTTCGGGGTCTTGAAACCCAACCAATCATAGTGCAAATTCTAGCATGTGAATAGATGTGCTGAGGTCGAGCATGATAGAAAGTCGCTTGATTACCGGTCAATGATGAAAGCTGTTAACAAGCGGGAGAGAAACCGCTAATAATGTCAATGGCTCTCAAGGTACTGTCTAGTACAATCCACGAAGCGTGAAGAATGAGCTGGAGTCGAACACTCGCAGAATCACCCAATCGACGACCAATGATGAAAGTCGATCGTCAGGCGCGAAGAACTTGCCATTGAGGCATGCAAGCTCCAAGGTACCAAAGGGGATCTCTAGATCAGTCTCCTGGATAATGAGCTGATGTCGACAAGAGACGATCCATCGCAGGAGGGCCATAATGTTTCCCCCATCAACGACACGAGATAGGGAACAAGTGGTAGATGGTGAAACAGAGTATCAGAGGAGGAGGTAAGGATGTGAACTGTAGAAGGATTATACTCTTGAACATGTTGGCGACACGACTCTGGAGGGTGGCAGCATTCAGGTACCAAGGGATCAGAGGCTTAATGGAGACAACATAGATTAGATGGAATGAGGCTAAATGGCAACCCAAAACCCTGGAAGGCCAAATGATGATGTATGGATATCCCAACCCGACAAGAAGCAAAAGTGTCGATGTTCAAGAGTGACTAGCTGCCACAGGTAACCAATGACAACTTCCAAATTTTCCCCCACCATTGTTGGCGAGTACCCCAATTATTTTTGAAAACAAGCTTGAAGGGGATAGCATATTCCTGTAATATAAGTTCGAATTTCGGTCGAATCCAACCTAGTAATAGTTTAACGAGCCCTAGGGAGGAGGAGCTTGAGTCTCATCATGGTGACGAGTCCAATGTCATCAGGGTTTAACGAGTCCGACATAGGCAAAACTCAGAGTCTTTTTCATGTTTAGAGAGTTTGAAAAAGACACGGAAAAGAAAACTCTAGGGGGTCCTTTTTTGTAGATTTGTGTCTCTCGAACCCGAAAAAATATAAAACAATACTTGAGAGAACCGCTTGACCATTATGATCAAGGAGTACTTTTCGTTATTAGTGACCTTGATCCGAAAGAGTAGAAAAGCGATCAAAGACACGTCGTCTCGTAACCAATCACGAACCCGAAATGACAAAAGCCCAGCAACCTTTTCGTGTTTATACAGTCGAAAAAGAGCTTAAAGTAGACTGGCTCCTATTTTGTTTAACGAGTCAAAAGGAATAACTCGACAATCTTTTCGTCTTTTAAGTCGAAAAAGAGTGTTAAAGAAGACTTTACGGATCAAGCGCATATAAAGTATAACCTCGCCACCTGTAGCTCTACACAAAACATGTCAAACGTAAGACCCATTTGACATAAATAAATAATATATGCGGAAATACAGTTAAAACCCAAAAACCCTAATTAAAAATGCGATATAAACGAAAAAACCCACACCCTAAAGTATAATTTTTTAATTTTTCAAAAAAATTACTATAAAAAGGGTGGGGTAATTCATTTTTTTTACCATTTACATTGCATATTTTACCTTAGGGCATTTGAACCACCAATCTGAGTGAATTTCTCAAGCTGATTCCGGCACCATCCATCCACGGTTCGTCCTGAAACCTTTGACAAGTAAGTACATTCCTCCTTTGCACTGCATTTCAGTAGTTTTTTTATGCAATTTAGTGTTAGGTAGGTGGGTTTAGGCAGATTTTCAAATCCGAGTCCGCCTCTCGGTCGTCGCGGAAAATCCACTCAGGTCCGTGACGACCGAGCGTGGTTACACGTACCACCTCCGTGATTGTCGCGAGAAACATATGTACTCTTGCGACGATGATGGGAAAAATGAACTATTGACTCTGCGCCGTCACCGTTGTTTTCAAAACAGGTGCGACGGCAACATGAAGTTGAATTTTTTGTATAAATTATGGATTTAAATTTATGAAAAGAGCTCTAATTCATTTTTCTTTTAATGCAAGGCAACATGGCATTTGTTTGGCAGGAACGAAGTCATGATACCAATGATGAGGAAGCATTCAATGATGCTAGGTACCGAAATGATTTACATGCTTGGGGGCTACTAAAATTTTTTCTCACTCCGCATCTTTGGGCTCAACCCGATTTTTTAGAGTTGCTAATTCGTGCTTGGAACCCAACAGACAGAAAGTTTATTATCCAGGGTAGAGACATTGAGTTCGATGCTACGGACATATATTTCCTGACCGGATTGTCCCATCGTGGCGAGAGGACGATTCTAGAGGGCCAACGAACCGGGGGCGAATCACTGGACATGTTGATAGCACGAGTGTGCCCGGGGGCACGCAAATCAAATAGCAGGAAAGTGGCAATTCCCACGGTGGAAGACTTGGTTCTATTTATGGTGAAAAGGGAAGTGGTTTCCCAAGCCCAACACGAGGCAACAAAGACCCACCTCCGGTTGGCTCTTGAGTGCCTCAACCCGACCATGTACAATTGGGTGGAAGCAATGACGATCAAAATGAAGAGAAAACTCACCAAATGTCATCGCGGGGAGGCAAAACAATTTGGTTACGAGTCTATCTTAATCCCGCTCATGCTAGAGCGGGTGTCGGCACTTCAGTTGCAGGATATGGACTTGGACAGGCCCAGACCGCGGGAGACCCGGATCACATAGTGGGCGCATGTTATGCCATGAGGGGGTGGCGGATGACCAGTGTCATGGGGGACACTATTCCGCGAGTGGCTGGATCGCCAGACGATCTTCGTCGAGGACTGGCCATATGCTGGTATGGATTTTCGTGGAGACCCCGATATGCAGCTGCCTGCTAGTGAGCAGTGGGACAATGGAGGTAAAACACTTGATGATGTAATCTACGTTACTTGCAGATGTGGGACCAGAGAGGCCTGTGGGACTAGCTCCAGAGGCATGGAGGGATCCACAGGGCATCAGAGAGCTGGCCTTGGTTCCCCCAGCTGGCAGTTCAGTGGAGACAGTGGCCCACAATCTTGAGGGCCTGACAGAGGGGATCCTTGATTACAGGGGGATCGAGGAGGTCCCCATAGAGTACCAGATACATACAGTAGGGGTGATACCTAGGGTGCATAGACTCTTGAGGCGAGTCACATGAGTAGTGGTGTGCTACAGGGAGCATAACCCACCGCAATAGATGCCTAGGTTTTATTTCCTACTGATTTTTTGAGAGACATGTGTCTCGGATGTATGGAAAGCACAAACTCTATTTGGACATATACACTTATTTTTTTGAGCGCCTTGGTGCGCCGCACGATATATATATATATATATATATATATATATATATATATATATATATATATATATATATATATATATATATACACATATTCCTATGGTTCATTATTGTGTTTTGAATGCTTCTATATGCTGTTTTGATTACATGTTGCGTAAATGTCTATCTAATACATGATTTGCTAATGCATCAGTTAATGTGTTTAATCTTCTTGGAATGTGTTGATATGTAATAAAATCAAAATTTCTTTCCAACAATTTAACACATAAATACAACCTTAAAATTCGATGATCTCTAATAGAATAACGCCCATTAAGCTGGTGGACAGCAAGCTGAGAGTCCAGATTCACAACCAATGTACGAATATCAAGGTTGATGGCCTCGGTTAGTAATTCAATCACATCAATGTATTCAGCGACATTATTTGTGGTGCAACCCAGACAAACACCTTGAAGGTCTACTAACTCACTGTGAGGATCGTAGATCACCCATGCCATAGAAGAAAGGTTCCGGGTACTGCGGCAGGCACCATCAGCGAAACCAACGTAAGGTGTACCAGACATCTGCACAAGAAGCAAAAAGACACAATGAGCGGCAATTACGCCTACACACCAAGCCAGACATGAAAACACACACACAACACACCTGCTAAAAACACACGTATGTACAAATCAAATGCATGAGATTCATGCATAATATTTTTCAGATAAAGCCCATTTCGGGGCTTATCTAGAGGGTTCCCTTCATAATCAATCATCTCATAGGTCCCTTTTTGCAAAACGCATTTCACAATATAAGGCCCATGCCACATAGGCTCGAATTTTCCTGCCCCTAGCTTATCATTTGCTTGATCGTAGAGCAGGACTAAATCTCCTTCAACGAAAGAACGAGGATGGACAGTATGATCAAAGTGAGTTTTCACTCTCTTCTTCTGTGCTTCAATGGCTAGAGAGGCTAGTCGACGAGTCTCATCTAGCCGCTCTAGGTAGAGAAGACGTTCTTCTACCGGAGTAGTGTTGGGGAGTAATTCGATGGCTAATTTAAGAGAAGGGATCTCACACTCAATCAGAAGGGTAGCCTCTAGACCATAAACCAATTGGAACGAGGTGAACCCAGTGGCATCCTTCACTGAAGTTCGGTAGGCCCATAAGGCAGAGAACACATCAAATTCCAATTGGACTTGTGCATGTCGATGGTGCGTTGAAGCATCGTGAATAAAACTTTGTTGATAGCTTCCACTTGGCCATTGGCCTGAGGATAGTACGGTGTCGAGCTATCATGCCGCAAGCCTAGCTGGGTTGTTAACTTAGTCATCATATGATTATGGAAATGTTTGCTGTGATTAGTGACGATAGCCTAAGGGACTCCGAATCATGAAATGACATGATTGAATAAAAATTGTGCCGCTGTGTGACCGTCTTCGTATAGTGTAGGCATCGCCTCGGCCCATTTCGTGAAATAATCAATGACAACGATGCTATACCCATGCCCCCAGGCCGAGCGAGGGTTACAAGTCATATAATCAATGCCTAATTTGGCAAAAGGGCCGATGGTAACGACAGGGTGCAACAGAGCAAGAGGCACGCGTATCTTCTGTTTGTAGATTTGGCACTCATGACAAGAGCGGACGAAAAGAATGTAATCCTTGAAGATAGAAGGCCAAAAATAACCAGCACAGAGGATCTTTTGAGCAGTAGCATACCCAGACATATGACCACCAAAGGTGCCAGAATGGCAGTCATTTAGAACTCGTTCCGCTTCCTCGAATGTTAAGCATCGATGGAGAATAGAGTCGGCGCCGAGACGGTACATGGTTTCCCCAATAATGCGATAAGGTTGAGAATGATGGCGAATCCATTGCCGAGCATCCTTGGACAAATCGGGACGAAAAGAGGATGTCTGGAGATAGACAATAATATCCCCATACCAAGGAACGAGGGTACTAATCAAGAACAGAGTTTCATCCGGAATATTGTCCTCTAACCGAGAGGGCGCGGTAACGGATGGTAGGGAGCAAAGCAACTCAGTGAAGACGAGGGACTTATTAGACTTGGCGATGGTGAACTCCAAGTCCAACTCTTGAAGGATGACAATCCACTTTGAGTATTTGCCCCCCAATAACTGACGTGATAAGATGTAAGTCATTGGGCTGCAATCAGAAATCACTGTCGTGGTACACAATAATATATACTGGCGGAAACGCTGGACAGTGCAAACGGTGGCTAATGCCAACTTCTCAACATAGGCATATCGAGTTTCCATATCAAGTAAATTGTGGCTGAGATAGTAAACGACATGCTCAGTACCATCATCATCATCTTGAACTATAACCATGCCAATGGTGGTATCGGCAGCAGCTAAATAAAGAGTGTAGTCACGGTGATAGTCAGGAGGACTTAACAACGGAGCAGAAACAAGGAGGGCCTTGAGGTGCTCAAATGACTCTTGTGCAGCGGTATCCCAAAGAAAAGGGGTGTCCTGCTTTAATAACCGCGTATAGCCTTTGGCCACTTCAGCGTAATTCGGAATAAATTGTCGTAAATTTTTTTCTTTACCCTACAAACTCTGTAATTGCTACAAAGAAGCAGGGGGAGGGAGATTCAGGATGGCTTTGACTTTAAGGGGATCGAGATGGATACCCTCCCGGGAGATGATGAACCCGAGAAGTCTGCTTGAATTGACGTAGAAGACACACTTATGCAGATTAAGCCGGATACGATAGTGTTGAGAGAAAACTTTCGCGAAGGTGGGTTGGATGGTCCTGGCACTTCGCTGAATGAGTCAGAAGGTCATCCAGGTAAGGTTGCACAATGTGTCGAATATCATGAAACACATAAGACATTGTGCGTTGGAAGGTGGCACCGGCATTTTTTAAACTGAAGGGGAGCTTTTTATAAGCGAAAGTGCCCCACGGACAGATAAAGGTGGTCTTGTGTTAATCCACAGGCGAGATATTAATCTAGTTATAACCAGAAAAGTCGTCCATGAATGAATATATCTCACTCCCGGCACACTCATCAATGAGTTGGTCAATGAAGGGTGTAGGGTAGTTATCTTTGGGACATGCGCGATTGATGTCACGATAATCAACACATACCCTAATAGTGCCCTATTTTTTAGTCACAGGGACAATATTAGAAACCCAATCTGTGAGTGGGATAGGGTAAATGAAGCCAGCCTTAAGAAGCTTTTCAACTTCTTCTTTAATAGTTGCAGCCTTTCGGGGGTGCACGGGGCGTAGACGCTATCGAACAGGTTTGGCACCTGGATATGTAGGTATCTCATGCACCACGATGCTAGGATCGATGTCGGGCATCTCTTCGTAAGACCAAGCGAACACATCATGAAATTAGCGAAAAAGATCAGTATAAAGCTGAATCTCCTCCGGAGTACAAGTTACTCCAACATGGATGTGCTCAAAAATCCCTGGTTTAACAGAGATGTCGATTGGTTGAGTTTGTGTAATGTTCCCCATATTCCCTTCAGAAGACACTTGATGAATTTGGATGGGTGTCTAAAGGGGTTGGGAGGGGAGACAAGGAGCAAACCGCTCGAGACAAGTAAACATTTCCCGATGGGTAGGGAGAAACGAGGAATGATGGTGATGATCAGACCAAGGGGGTTCCTCGAAAGACATGGTCTCAATAATCACTTCATCAGTAGGAAAAATTTCCTTCAAAGGGTCTGAAGAAGTGGCATCTCCAAGCCAAGGGGATTGAGTGTACGAGTCGAGAGCTCTGCTAGAAGGAGCAGGTTCAGGGGATGGAGCCGATACAGAAACAATTTCGACGTAGTTGAGCTCGGTAGGACTCAATGGCATCTCATCGCCCTAGGATTCTATCTGATCAACAGGAGGAAGAATCCAAGGATCAGAGCAAACAGAAATCATATTAATGGGAGCGATGTTGGGAGGTGGGAGTGAAAAAACACCCATAAGGGCAAGATCTTTAAAGAGTCCAGCACCCACACTCTCACATGGAATGGAGGTATGCTCCACGAAAGGCACATTGCCATCAGAGGAGGAGGAGGTGAAGAAGGACAACTGGTGTAATGTAACGATCTTCCCTTGATGAGGAAAACGAATAACACGAAATAGAGATGAAGCCACGGCTCACATGGCATATGTCCAGCTTCGTCCTAAAAGGAGGTTGTAAGTTAAATTGGCATCAACAACTTCGACCTCCACTTCGACCGTCTTCCCTTCCAGAGTAATACGCAAAAATTGGAGTATACCATAAGGATGAGACTCTCTCCCATCAAAGGCTTCCAAGGTTGTAGGAGACTGGCTCAGAGTCGGAGAACCGATAGCCTTCCAACAAGTAACAGACATTATGCAAGTAGAAGTGCCTTCATCAATGACAGTGCGATGAATAGTTTTAGAATTGATGATGACCTGAATAAGGAAGGAAATTTGGTGAGGCAGTCTCGGTATATGACTGTCTAGGTCAAAAGTGATCAGATCCGAGTCAGCTGAGTCGATTCCACCGATAGCCGATAACAAGGAAATCATTTGAGAGGGGTAGCTCTAGAGGACTTCTAATGCGGACATAGCTGATGGAGCCTGGGCTAAGTCCTCAACGATGCTATAGTGCTAAGCAGCATGAGCATTAGGGTTGTAAGAAGACTTCCGGAGCACGCCTTTAGGGGGAGGTCAGATGACCACTTCAGTGCTAGGTCACTCGATATGGAGGGGACCCGAACTGGACGGAGGAACACTAGAGGGGACCTCAGTTTCCTTCTCGATAGGCGATGGATACTCTTTTTCCCGAGTACTAATGTGGATGGGAATTGTCGCAGCCATGAATACCTAAGAACCAAAGGGAGAAGAGGATTGAGATGGACCGGCCACCATTTGTGTTTACTGCGAGGGAAAAGGCTCTTTGAGCACGGAAAGAGTCCCAGGGGCACCTTTTAACAAATGACTAACTTCGGACCGCCTGGGACAATCTTTAGTATAGTGATCCTCATCACAGATAAGGCAAGGATACTTAGGCTTGCATTTGGCACCTTCCTTGGGTGGAGGTTTAGGGTAATCCTGTTTTGGTTGATGAGCCTTATTCTTTCCTTTTCCCTTCTTTTTCCCTTTTGAGGTTTTGTCCGCCGTGGTGGACTGAATGGCGTTAACCTCGGAAGTGTTACCAAAATTGGATATAGCCTGAGAAGTGTTTTCATTTGAAGCGTTCGATTGCTTCCCAGGGTTCGTGGAAGATTTCTTAAAGGACGTATTGACAGAACCAATGACGCTGTCAATAGATGGTGTTGGCGGGGCTTTGGAAGTTCTGGACCTCGGAGCATCATGCAAATAATCATATAGTGTACTGGACTAGGATTAAACCAATTCAAGGTACTGAGCACGGGCAATAGCTTGCTCTTCAGTTACACATGCCCCCATAGCAATGTCCCGAGCTATCGAACTGACAAATGAGGTTGTGAACTAGTCAGTCAGAAGCTGATTGGGAATCCAAAACTTAATGAAACGGAGACGTCGTCTCCATTCATGGATATGATCGGAGATATGCATGTTTGTGGTCTGTTTTAAGGATGTCAGGAGATGTGTGCCCATTTCATATCGAATCGGCAATTGAAAATGACTTAAAAATGCCATAGCCAATGAGTTAAAGTCCTGAAAAGATTCGTGAGCTAGCTCAATATACCATTCAGCAGTAGAGCCAATGAGGGTCCATTGAAAAAGGCAGAGCCGGATTGAATCATCAAGCCATGAGTTTGATGAACGCCATAGATGATAAGTCATGACATGGGCTTGGGGATATTCTCCAGCTTTACCGTCAAACTTGGGACAATCACCGAGAATTTTAGTTGGAACCGGTGGCCAATACAGATTATGAAGAATGGGATCATTTGTTAGTTTGGACACATTCGGTAATTCCAACGTTTCTAAAAAAGGTAATTGAGGGTTAAAGGACATCTGAGGCCACTTGTAGGAAGTAGCACCAGAGTTCCACCCAGTTGCTTATTGCCCCCATTGATTTTGTTCAGATGGATTTGGCCCATAAGGGTTTTGTCCGTAGGGGTTATAGCTGTAACTGGACGGTTGACCCTAGATTTGACCCCCAACATTCCACTGATTACCAACTTGGCCTGCAGGAGCAACATATGGTTGCTGGAAATTCTGGTAAGGATTCACCTGCAGTTGTTGATAATTTTGGTATGGGGCAAATTGAGTTTTCCCTTGGGATTGCTGAAAAACATAAGGCGGCTGGGCTCCAAACTAAGCCTGGGGGTCAGGCTGCATTTCATAAGTAGGTTGGGATTGGGATCCAACCTGAATTTGAAGACCGGATTGGGTCTGGAGCCCAGATTGGGGCTGAAAACCGGGTGGAGCTTGAGAAGCAACAATCATTTAAGTGCCCGGTTGAGTAGACCCAGACGGATGTCCTTGAGAAGACAGAGGTTGAGCCATCTGGCTAGAAGGTTGGCCTGGTTGAGGTTGAGGTTGGCCCATTTGTCCAGAAGTTTGGACTTGCTAGGAATTGGGTTGACCTCATGGAACCGAAGGCTGTCCGGACTGACCAGATGGTTGAGTAGGCTGGACAATTGGCTGGCCTTGTTGAATTTGAGACTTACCAACTTGTCCAGAAGGGTGGCCTCACTGTGTACTAGGTTGGCCTAGTTGAATGTAAGGTTGTCCTGGGTTACCAGAAGGTTGCTCGAAGTACATGAAAGAAGACCCACCAAAGGCCGAAGGTTGTCCCAGAATGGGTTGTCCTTGTGGGCCGACAATTTGCCCTAAATAAGGTTGCCCATAGTACGGTTGTCCGTAAGACTGCTATCCGTAAGATGGTTGACCTTGATAGGGTGGTCCTTGAATATTTGAAGACTGTGCTTGGCCACCATGGTAAGTCGTGGTACCCCAAGCAATAGACAATGGAACCGAGACCTCAACAAAAGGTTGAGATGCTATGGGTCCAGGGTGATAAATATGGGATCCTCAAGAATCATAATAATTAAACAGATTTTGAGGATTCAAATTCTGAGGAATTTGAGGATATTGATCATATGCCCCCCTATTGGAATGGAACCAGAAGAAGGTGGAGCACTAAGGCTAGGTTCAACAACCCCGGATATGGGTGCCAAAGGGCCACTGTGTGAAGGACCTGCTGAAGGCCCGACGACAGTGGTCACAACTGAAGATGCAGTGATGGCACTAACAGCGGGGGTTGAGGAAGCCACACAAACAGTTGGAATAGTCGGGATAGATGTCACATTATGAATCTGGGGAGTGAAAGATCCCGAAGTTGGAGTGACAGTACGAGGCCACATGGAACTTGTAAGGGGAGACCTAGAACCCATGATATCAGCTAGAGCATTATAACGTAAAGGCAACGTGATACCAAGGGAGGTGACACGGAAGGGTGAAGTTTCCGTCGGTATAGGAATTTCACCACTTGTCATCAAGGACTCTTCACTCGTGACGGGGTTCGTCTCATCCATGTCAGAAGAAGACATTGAGACTGAAACACTAGGAGGAGTAAGGGGAAAATCTTCTTCGGAAGGCTCCCAAATGGGGTTCCAACGAATATCGTAAGACTCATCTTCCGGAGCGTGAGAGTTAAGCGGTTGGATACTCGGAATAACAGGAAGAGTATCACTAGCAACCGGTACCTCAGGAGTGACAGAAGATGGAGATCCTTGGTCACTTGGAACGGGAGACGGGATCGGTGATTCCGCCAGGATGATTTAACTCAAAAGCCCTAGGGATAACTAATCGAGTAAGGAGAAATAACCCTACGCAAACTAAAATGCAACAAGATCTAATAGGGTAAGTGTGAACGTGGCTGAATAAATTTTAAGACACAGAAACAGAACTTGACCTTTTCATCTTTAAAGAGTTGAGAAAAGGACGAAAAGATGACTCTAGTCGCCTTTGAATATTTAATGAGCCTGAAGTGACAAGTGCTCAGATGGACCTTTTCTTTTAAGGAGTCTGAAAAGGAACGAAAGTGACTGCTTTGGAGAAACTAGGCAAAATTTTTACCAAACATTCCATAAAACTGCATATACACGTTGGTGGTCATATGAAAACCAAGGACTTTCCGTATGGCAGTCAATCTTCCCGAATGCTATGTTTGGTGCATTACGGTTTGCAAGGCGACAAACATGGCTTCCTAGGGATATAGGATGATAACCTAGTGGGGTCTCCCAACATATACTCAACCATACTGGGAGCACAATTCTGCACTAGACCGCTATTGAGTCACAGAAGGATGAATCACCCAACCTTGAGTGAAAACAATAGTGACTAGGTTTAACGACGCCGGAGCACGTCTCTAGCCTAGACCTCTAAATAGTGTGTGTTATGTTCCAATGCGTTGTTAAGTTCATTCAGTTTATTTTAGAGTTGATCTTCAATTATGTTTCTGTTTTCAGGCCTTATCGTATGTATACAACAAAAACTAGGATGCAACTAGAATGAGTGAAACATCCTTTTACTTCAATGAACACCTACCTACAGGAGGGTATAGAGATCATTCCCAAACCAAGAAAACCAAGATAATATAAGAGACACAATGCAAAAACACATCAACCCTATAGTGCACGAATACTACTGATGAGGGATTTTATCATTTGCTTTCCAATATGCAAACTTGAATTGCAAATACACTTTCACTTTCGTATACTAAATGAATGCAGTCTTTTGATTTTGATTGTTTTAAATTTAAAAGAAACAAACAAGCAAGCGTGAAAAAAAACTGGTCGATCCAAACAATTGTGATCTATGTTCGGTAGTGAAAAGAAATTGAATCAATACTAAAGATTGGTTCAATAACCGTCACTAAAAATCAACCAGAAACAAGAAATGGAGAAGGCTCAAACAAACCGACAAGAAAGTTGCAAATGAATCTTGGGCAAACCAATAACCAAGCCAATTAATTCAAGAACCTGAAAGAACAAACTATGTCACATGGCCAAAAATGCAAGATTCATTCAACAAAGCCAAAGAAAGAGTGCCTTAACCATAAACAGTCAAAAACAAGTTATTGAGCAAGAGAAAGAAAGCAAGGGATCAACAGGACTGGTGAATTTAGGAGGTAGAATTGAAAAAACAATTCTACAGGAATTGTCGTGGGCATTACACAAGCAACTACGGATGATCAGCCACTAGCTATAGCAACAGAGCGACGTTGTCGTGAGAGTACATGTCTCTTCGGTGACGGGCCGATTTCAGGAGTTGTCGTGACTATACGATTGGATTCAGCGATGCATAGGACTTTGCAAAAGATTCAAGGCGACATTGGTGTGACTGTTAAATTATTTTCAGTGACGATCTTAAAAACAATGACAAACGAATAAGAAACTCCCAAACAAAAACCAGTCAATCCTTCAGACCATAGAGGGATTTCCCAGATCAACCTAGGTAACCCAAAAGACTGATAGTTAATCCCCAAAATCCAAGAGACACCAAATCAAAATCAAAACAAGAGAAAACAAGAGAAGCAACATACAAAGGACTGTCCCCAGTGGAGTCGCCAACTTGTGATGCAGGAAAGTGTTCCCTCTGTGAACAGAGGCAACCCCTCTAGCCCTAGAGTGGATCTAGTCACAGCAAGGACAAAACAACAATTAATTCCCTTAAATAGTCATCGATGGAGGCCTACCTCAAACCGGTGGTTGATGAAGTTTCGTTGCGCTGCTCCAACTTCCATTTCCTTCTCCTTAATGAGCGATCAACCTGAAACACCACAAAGAAACGATAGAGCATGTAACCGAGAAACAACAATGATCTATTTACTCATAAAGTCAAGAAGTCATGAGCTATCAAGTAAATTACATACAAGACATAGGAAATCATCATTGATTGTATTAATAATAAATCAAGAGAAAATCTTACAACCAAGTCTTGACGTCGCAAGCCTTCTCAGAGGGTCCAACCAATGTGTTTCTTCAAGCGTTTACTCTCAAAGATAGGTTTCCCAAATAGCAATATATCTCTCTCTCTCTCATTCACAAGATTTACACAAGGTTAAGGGCACTCCACACCTTCTTGCAAACTACAAAGCAATCCCACACTTGTCACACTCACACCAACTATCTATCAAACTCAAAAGCAGTAGCAAAACTGTACAACCAAAAGAACTAGTAGATGATAGCAATGGTGAGTGATTTTATAGGAGAAAGAGTCTCCATGAAATGAGGGAGAGGGAGCTTATCCTCAGGGAAAGCAACACAAAATACGGAACTACCATGCCAGAGGGAGGAGGGTGACCCAAACTGACCCAACAACCAGGTCTAGAGACATCCAGAAGGCCGACTATTGGAACAAATTCACCCAATCTGGATTGTCGCTAGTTCATCACTAATCTTTAGTGTCGACATCGCTAGTAGGCAATGTATTTAGTCAAACCGTCGCTAAATATAGGAAATAGGCTCGTGCCGGGACATGAAATCTGGCTGTCGCAGGAAACAGATGTACTCCTGTGACGGGGGTGCGACTGGACTATTTATGACAGAGGTTTGTCACGTATATTAAGTGGATTCTCGCGACGAGGTAGAAAACTTAGGAAAAATGGGTCAATTGGAAATATAAAAGAGCACTTGTTCAATATGAGCATGTTTTACTGGACAAATGACACAATAGAAGGACTGAGGTGAAGGTAGTGACAAATAACTGTGTAATAGGGAGGAACAGAGTATCCACAGTCTCCAAAATTTGAACCCTTATTCCTTCCAACTTTCAGCCATTTATAGGCTTTTTACAATACTCTCGAACTCTCTGAGGCTCGAGATGTCTTAATCTATCCCCTCTGTCTTCTAACTACTTGATGCCATAACTAGACAAACATGAGCTCAGAGGGCTCTGTTTCTAACAAACACGGTAATCAAATTCTGGTAATTTCGTCATGTTGTCAGGTGGATCGCTTGTGCCAGCAATGTTCCATGATCATTTCTGTTGGTTCGGCTACATCATGTTGTTGTTTTTCCCCTTTCGGCCATGCATTCCGTTATTTCAGTTCAACTATTTGACTGTCAAAAACACTGACAGAGCCAAAAAATTTCCTCCCCGGGTGATTGATGGGAAGTGGGGTGTGGGGGCACATGGGCCATTGGATGGCGTGGATTGATGGTCGGGATGTTGGTCGGGCGGCGGAGGATGAACTATGGTGATCGTGAACGAGGGTCGTTGGATCGGGAGGAATGGACAATGGAAATCAATCATCGGAGGCTTGAAGTCATGGCGGGAGTGGAATAAGTCTGAGCCGTCAGATCTCAGATGGGTAGATCGAATGGCTATCGGACGGAGGAGGTGCTTAAAGGATAACGCCTAGGAGCGGTTTATTCGAGCAGAAATGGTTTGTATTGAGCGGTCATCGGGCGGTAAGCGGTAAAGGTCGGAGCTCACCCGATTCCATTCATCGCGCACCACGTAGTAGGAGAGGAAAGAGGGGAAACCGCTCTTATCGGGTGGGTATCCCTCTCGCTTGTTACCCGAGCGATATGAGCGATAGCCATTAGATCTGGCAGAAATGATCTAATGGTGATGATTGATCGAGCATATAACGTCGATCGGGTGAAGTGCGGACCATCAGATCAGTGGGAAGATCGAAAACAGTGGACACGAAGGTATGGGATGACCTCGAGAAATGTGCAAAGGGGTGCATATGGATGGAAAGGTAAGGTTTCGGGGGCTTTCACGCATTAGTGCATTGGGGCAAAAATGGATTAATTCATGTAGAGCCAAGGCGAAAGTGAGCTTTGTTATGATGCGAGGGTTGGGTTAGGACATGAGTGAACATGAATGGGAGTAGATGAGTGAGAAAAGTGAGGTGATAGACTGTATGGGAACCCCTCCGCGACAACAAAATAGACCATTTCCCTCCTTTAGTCTTCAAAATAGCAGCACTGCACCTCAGGGCTAACAGGGCTCATCCGGATTGGAGTACATAGTTGTACCATGCATTGGAATGTTACAATGTGACTGTTGAAGAAGAGGATGAAGATCCATGGAATATTAATATTCCAGAGATAGAAGGTCAGTGCGATGTCGAAGGACCGAAAGCTGAGAACCTGGATTTCTTAGAACCTTTGAAAACTAGACAAGTAAACATTGGGTTTGAAGCGGAGCCTAAGTTCGCGAAGGTAGGAGACTATTGGGATGATGATACAGTTGATAAGGTGGCCAAACTGTTGCGTGAGTACCAGGATCTCTTCCCAACAAAGTTTTCAAATTTGAAAGGGATTGTAGGAGATTTGGGTGTTATGAAGATTACGTTGAAACCGGATGCGAAGCCCGTTAAGCAGAGACCTTATCGGCTCAATCTGAAGTATATGGAAAAGGTACGTCCAGAACTTGATAATATTTTGGCTGTCAGTATTATTGAACCTATAGAGGAATCCAATTAGGTAAGCCCTATAGTGGTCCAAGAGAAGAAACAACAAGGTGAAATCAAGATATGCGTGGATCTAAGGAGGTTGAATGATGCATGCTTGCACGATTTTTTTCCAAAGAAATTCAAGGATGAAGTATTAGAGAATGTTGGCAGATAGGAGGCGTATTCATTTACTGATGGTTTTTCGAGATATCATCAAATAAAGATCGCACCGGAAGATCGAAGCAAGACAACCTTTGCGACGGAGTGGGGTTTCTTTCAATACATAGTAATGCCATTTGGATTGAAGAACATGCTTGTAATTTTTTCCCGAGTAGTAATCATGGCGTTCAAGGAATTTATCCATAAGTTTTTAGAGGTTTATTTTGATGATTGGATTGCGTTTGGGTTAGAAAAGCATGATGTTGCGAGTCTACGCCTTATGCTAGATGCATGTCGAAGGAATAATATTGCGCTAAATTTAAAGAAGTGCATCTTCTGTGTGCCCTTTGGAATTTTGCTTGGCCATGTCGTATGTAAGCAGGGATTGATGGTGTGTTACACAGTAATTTGTTACTGCCTTCACCCCAGTCCTTCTACTGTGTCATGTGTCTAGTAAAACATGCTCATACTGAACAAATGCTCTCTTATGTTGCCAATTGACCCACTTTTCCTAAGTTTTCTACCTCGTTGTGAGAATGAACTTAATATACATGACGAACAGTGGTCATAAATAGTCAAGTCGTGCCCCCATCGCAGGAGTACATCTGATTCCAACGACGATCAGATTTCATGCTTTGGCGCGAGGATATTTGCTATATTTAGCGATGGTCTGACTGAATACATTGCCTACCAGCGATGTCAGTGCTAGAGCTTAGTTATGTAATCGCGACGATCTAGATTGGGTGAATTTGTTCCAACAGTCGGCCTTCTGTATGTCTCTGGACCTTGTTGTTGGGTCAGTTTGGGTCGCCTTCCTATCTCTGGCATGGTAGTTTCATCTTTTGTGCTACGTGCCTTGAGGATAAGCTCCCTCTCCCTCATTTCATGGAGACTCCTTCTCCTATAAAATCACTCACCATTGCTATCATCTACTAGTTCTTTTGGTTGCACAATGCTGCTACTGCTTTTGAGTTTGATAGATAGTTGGTGTGAGTGTGATAAGTGTGGGATTGCTTTGTAGTTTGCAAGAAGGTGTGAAGTGCCCTTAATCTTGTGTAAAGCTTGTGAATGAGAGAGAGAGAGAGATATATTTCTATTTGGGAGACCCATCTTTGAGAGTGAATGCTTGAAGAAACATACTGGTCGGACCCTCTGAGAAGGCTTGCGACGTCAAGTCTTGGTTGTAAGCTTTACTCTTGATTCATTATTAATACAATCAATGATGATTTCCTATGTCTTTTATGTAATTTACTTTATATCTCATGACTTTTTGACTTTGTGATTAAATAGATCATTGTTGTTTCCTGGTTATGTGCTTTGTCGTTGTCTTGTGTTGTTTCAGGTCAATTTCTCTTTAAGGAGAAGGAAACAGAAGCTAGAGCAACGCAATAGAACTTCATCAACCACCATTTGAGGTAGGCCTCCAACGATGATTGTTTAAGGGAATTAATTTTTGTTTTGTCTTTGCTATGACTAGACCCACTCTAGGGCTAGAAGGGTTGTCTCTATCTGCAGAGGGAACACTTTCCTGCATCACAAGTTGGTGACTCCACTGGGGAGTCCTTTGAATGTTGCTTCTCTTGTTTGTTCTTGTTTTGATTTTGGATTTGGTGTCTTTTGAATTTTGGGGATTAACTGTTGGTCTTTTGGGTTACTTGGGTTGATCAGGGAAATCCCTCTATTGATTGAAGGATTGACTAGTTTTTGTTTGGGAGTTTCTTGTTTGTTTGTCATTGTTTTTAAGATCGTCACGGAAAATAGTTTAACAGTCGCGCCGACATCGCCTTTACGCTTTGTAAAGTCCTGTTTGTCGCTGAATCCTGTCGTACAGTCGTGACGACTCCTGAAATCTGTCCATCGCAGAAGAGACGTGTACTCTCGCGACGACGTCACTCTGTTGCTACAGCCATTGGCTGATCGCCGCTAGTTGCTTGTGTAGTACCCGCAACGATTCCTTTAGAATTATGTTTTCAATTCTACCTCCTCAATTTACCAGTCCTGTTGATCCCTTGCCTTCTTTCTCTTGCTCAGTAGCTTGTTTTTGACTATTTATGGTTAAGGCACTCTTTCTTTAGCTTTATTGAATGAATCTTGCATATTTTCTCGTGTGACTTAGTTCTTTCTTTCAAGTTCTTGAATCAATTAGCTTGGTTGCTGGTTTTCCCAAGGTTCATTTGTAACTTTCTTGTTGGTTTGTTTGAGCCTTCTCCATTGCTTGTTTATGGTTGAATTTTAGTGACAATTATTGAACCAATCTTTAGTATTGATTCGATTTCTTTTCACTACCGAACATAGATCACAATTGTTTGGATCGACTGGTTTTTTCACACTTGCTTGTTTGTTTCTCTTAAATTTAAAATGATCAAAATCAAAAGACTGCATTCATTTGGTATACGAAAGTGAAAGTGAATTTGCATTTCAAGTTTTCATATTGGAAAGTAAATGATAAAATCTATCATTAGTAGTATTCATGCACTGTAGGGTTGATGTGTTTTTGCATCGTGTCTCTTGGTTTATCTTGGTTTTTTTGGTTTGGGAATGATCTCTCTACCCTCCTGTAGGTAGGTGTTCATTAAAGTAAAAAGATATTTCACTCATTCTAGTTGCATCCTAGGTTGTGTTGTATACATACCGTAAGGCCTGGAAACTGAAACATAATTCAAGATCAACTCTAAAATGAACTGAATGAACTTAACAACGCATTGGAACATAACACACACTATTTAGAGATCTAGGCTAGAGACGTGCTCCGGCGTCGTTAAACCTAGTCACTATTGTTTTCACTCAAGGTTGGGTGATTCCTCCTTCTGTGACTCAATAGCAGTCTAGTACAGAATTGTGCTCCCAATACCGTCGAGTATATGTTGGGAGACCCTACTAGGTTATCATCCTATATCCCTATGAAGCCATGTTTGTCACCTTGCAAACCGTAACACACCGAACACAACATTCGGGAAGATTGACTGCCGTATGGAAAGTCCTTGGTTTTCATATGATTGCCAAGGTGTATATGTAGTTTTACGGAATGTTTGGTAAACCTTTTGCCTAGTTTCTCCAGAGCAGTCACTTTCGTTCCTTTTCGGACTCCTTAAAAGAAAAGGTCCATCTGAGCACTTGTCACTTTAGGCTCATTAAATACTCAAGGGCGATTAGAGTCATCTTTTCATCCTTTTCTTGACTCTTTAAAGATGAGAAGGTCAATTTCTGTTCCTGTGTCTTAAAATTTATTTGACCACATTCACACTTAACCTGTTAGATCTTGTTGCATTTTAGTTTGCGTAGGGTTATTTCTCCTTACTCGATTAGTTATCCCTAGGGCTTTTGAGTTAAATCATCCTGGTAGAATCACCGATCCTATCTCTCGTTCCAAGTGACCAAGGATCCCCAGCTTCTGTCGCTCTTGAGGTACCGGTTGCTAGTGATACTCTTCCTGTTATTCCGAGTATCCAACCGCTTAACTCTCGCGCTCCGAAAGACGAGTCTTACGATATTTGTTGGAACCCCATTTGGGAGCCTTTCGAAGAAGATTTTCCCCTTACTCCTCCTGGTGTTTCGGTCCCAATGTCTTCTTCTGACATGGATGACACATCCCCCATCACCAGTGAAGAGTCCTTGGTGACAAGTGGTGAAATTCTTATACCGACGGAAACTTCACCCTTTCGTGTAACCTCCCTTGGTATCACGCTGCCTTTACGTTATAATGATCTGGCTGATATCATGGGTTCTAGGTCTCCCCTTACAAGTTCCATGTGGTCTCATACTGTCACTCCAACTTCGGGATCCTTTACTCCCCAGATTCACAATGTGACATCCGTCCCGACTATTCCAACCGTTTATGTGGCTTCCTCAACCCCTTTTGTTAGTGTCGTCACTGCATCTTCAGTGGTGACCACTGTTGCCGGGTCTTCAACAGGTCCTTCACATAGTGGCTCTGCGGCACCCATATCCGGGGTTGTTGACCCTAGCCTAAGTGCCCCACCTTCTTCTGGTTCCATTCCAGCAGGGGGGGCATATGATCAATATCCTTAAATTCCTCAGAATTTGGATCCTCAAAATTCGTTTAATTATTATGATTCTCGAGGAGCCCATAGTTATCATCCTGGACCCATAGCATCTCAACCTTTTGTTGATGTCTCGGTTCCATTGTCTGTTGCTTGGGGTACCACAGCTTACCATGGTGGCCAAGCGCAGTCTTTAAATATTCAAGGACCACCCCATCAAAGTCAACCATCTTACGGACAATAGTCTTACGGACAACTGTACTATGGGAAACCTTATTCAGGGCAAACTGTCGGCCCACAAGGACAACCCATTTTGGGACAACCTTCGGCCTTCAGTGGGTCTTCTTTCACGTACTTTGGGCAACCTTCTGGTAACCCAGGACAACCTTACATTCAACAAGGCCAACCTAGTACCCAACAAGGCTACCCTTCTGGACAAGTTGGTCAGTCTCAAATTCAACAAGGCCAGCCAATTGTCCAGCCTACTCAACCATCTGGTCAGTCTGGACAGCCTTCGGTTCCACAAGGTCAACCCAATTCCCAGCAAGTTCAAACTTCTGGGAAAATGGGCCAACCTCAACCTCAACTGGGCCAACCTTCTGGCCAGATGGCTCAACCTATGTCTTCTCAAGGACATCTGTCTGGGCCTGCTCAACCGGGCACTCAAATGATTGTTGCTTCTCAAGCTCCACCCAGTTTTTAGCCCCAGTTTGGGCTCCAGACCCAATCCGGTCTTCAAATTCAGGTTGGATCCCAATCCCAACCTGCTTATCAAACACAGCCTGGCTCCCAGGCTCAGTTTGGAGCCCAACTACCTTATGGTTTTCAGCAATCCCAAGGGCAAACCCAATTTGCCCCATACCAAAATTATCAACAACTGCAGGTGAATCCTTACTAGAATTTCCAGCAACCATATGTTGCTCTTGCAGGCCAAGTTGGTAATCAATGGAATGCTGGGGGGGAAATCCAGGGTCAACTGTCCAGTTATAGCTATAACCCCTATGGACAAAATTCCTACAGACAAAACCCTTATGGGCCAAATCTGTCTGGACAAAATCAATGGGAACAACAAGCATCTGGGGGGAAATTCTGGTGCTACCTCCTACCTGCGGCCTCAGATGTCCTTTAACCCTCAATTACATTTTTTAGCAATGTTGGAATTACTGGATGTGTCCAAACTGACAAATGATCCTATTCTTCATAATCTGTATTGGCCACCGGTTCCAACTAAAATTCCCGGTGATTGTTCCAAGTTTGACGGTAAAGTTGGAGAAGATCCCCAAGCCCATGTCATGACTTATCATCTATAGTGTTCGTCAAACTCATGGCTTGATGATTCAATCCGGCTCTACCTTTTTCAATGCACTCTCACTGGCTCTACTGCTAAATGGTATATTGAGCTAGCTCACAGATCTTTTCAGGACTTTAACTCGTTGGCTATGGAATTTTTGACTCATTTTCAGTTTCCGATTCGATATGAAACGGGCACACATCTCTTAACATCCTTAAAATAGACCACGGCCACACATATCTCTGATCATATCCATTAATGGAGACGACATCGCTGTTTGATTAAGTTTTGGATTCCCGATCAACTTCTGACTGATTGGTTCACAACCTCATTTGTCGGTCCGATAGCCTGGGACATTGCTATGGGGGCATGTGTAACTAGAGAGCAAGCTATTGCGTGTGCTTAGTACCTCGACTTAGTTTACTCCTAGTTCGGTACACTATATGATTATTTTCCTGATGCTCCGAGGCCCGAAACTTCCAAAGCCCCACCAACACCATCTGTTGATGGCGTCATTGGTTCTATCAATACGTCCTCTAAGAAATCTTCCGCAAACCCTGGGAAGCAAAAGTCAAACGCTTCGAATGAAAACACTTCTCAGGTTGTATCCAATTCTGGTAACACTTCCGAGGTTAACGTCGTTCAGTCCACCACGACGGACAAAGCCTCGAAAGGGAAAAAGAAGGGAAAAGGAAAGAATAAGGCTAGTCAACCAAAGCAGGATTCCCCTAAACCTCCACTTGAGCAAGGTGCCAAACGCAAGCCTAGGTATCCTTTCCTTATCTGTGACGAGGATCACTATACTAAGAACTGCCCTAGGTGGTCTGAAGTTAGTCGTTTGTTGAAAGGTGCCCCTAGGACTCCTGCCATGCTCAAAGAGCCTTTTCCCTCACAGCAAACGAAAATGGTGGTCGATCCATCTCAATCCTTTTCTCCCTTTGGTTCTCAGGTATTTATGGCTGGGAAAATTCCCGTCCACATTAGTACTCGGGCAAAATAGTATCCGTCACGTGCCGGGAAGGAGACTGAGGTCCCCTCTAGTGCTCCTCCATCCAATTCTGGTCCCCTCCATATCAAGCGACCTAGCACTGAAGCGGTCATCCGACCTCCTCCTAAGGGCGTGCTCCGTAAGTCTTCTTACAACCCTAATGCTTGTTCTACTTAGCACTACAACATAGTTGAGGACTTAGCCCAGGCTCCGTTAGCTATGCCCACATTAGAAGTCCTCCAGAGCTGCCCCTCTCAGAGGAAGTCTTTGCTATCGGCTATCAGTGGCATTGACCCTGCCGACTCGGACCTAATCACTTTTGACCTAGACAGTCATATACCGAGACTACCTCACCAAATATCCTTCCTTATACAGGTCATCATCAATTCTAAAACTATTCATCGCACCATCATTGATGAAGGCGCTTCTACTTGCATAATGTCTGTTGCTTGTTGGAAGGCTATCGGTTCTCCAACTCTGAGCCAGTCTCCTACGACCTTGGAAGCCTTTGATGGGAGAGAGTCTCGTCCTTATGGTATACTCCAACACTTGCCTATTACTCTGGAAGGGAAGATGGTCGAAGTGGAGGTCGAAGTTGTTGATGCCAATTTAACTTACAACCTCCTTTTAGGATGAAGCTGGACATATGCCATGCGAGCCGTGGCTTCATTTCTATTTTATGTTATTCTTTTTCCTCATTAAGGGAAGATCATCACAGTAGACCAGTTGTCCTTATTCACCTCCTCCTCTTTCGATGGCAACATGCCTTTCATGGAGCATACCTCCGTTCCATGTGAGAGTGTGGGTGCTAAACTCTTTAAAGATCCCACCCTTATGGGTGTTTTTTCACCACCTCCCAAAATTGCTCCCATTAATATGATTTCTATTCGCTCTGGTCCTTGGGTTCTTCCTCCTGTTGATCAGATAGAATCCTGGGGCGATGAGATGTCGTTGAGTCCTGCTGAGCTAAACTACGTCAAAATTGTTTCTGTATCGGCTCCATCCCCCGAACCTACTCCATCTAGCAGGGCTCTCGACTCGTACACTCAATCCCCTTGGCTTGGAGATGCCGCTTCTTCAGACCCTTTGCAGGAAATTTTTCCTACTGATGAAGCGATTATTCAGACCATGTCTTTCGAGGAATCTCCTTGGTCTAACCATCACCATCGTTCCGCGTTTCTCCCTACCCATCGAGAAATGTTTACTTGTCTTGAGCGGTTTGCTCCTTGTCTCCCCTCCCAACCCCTTCAGACACCCATCCAAGTTCATTAAGTGTCTTCTGAAGGGAATATAGGGAACATTACACAAACTCAACCAATCGACATCTCTGTTAAACCAAGGATTTTTGAGCACATCCATGTTGGATTAACTTGTACTCTGGAAGAGATTCAACTTTATACTGATCTTTTTCATGAATTTCGTGATGTGTTTTCTTAGTCTTACGAAGAGATGCCTGGCATCGATCCTAGCATTGTGGTGCATGAGATACCTACATATTCAGGTGCCAAACCTGTTCAGCAGCGTTTACGCCCCATGCACCCCCAAAAAGGCTACATCTATTAAATCGGAAGTTGAAAAGCTTCTTAAGGTTGGCTTCATTTATCCCATCCCACTCACAGATTAGGTTTCTAACATTGTCCCTGTGACTAAAAAACAGGGCACTATTAGGGTATGTGTTGATTATCATGATATTAATCATGCCTGTCCCAAAGATAACTACCCTACACCCTTCATTGACCAGCTCATTGATGAGTGTGCTGGGAGTGAGATATATTCATTTATGGACGGCTTTTCTGGTTATAACCAGATTAATATTTCGCCTGTGGATCAACACAAGACCACCTTTATCTGTCCGTGGGGCACTTTTGCTTATAAAAAGCTCCCCTTCGGTTTAAAAAATGCCGGTGCCACCTTCCAACGCGCAATGTCTTATGCATTTCATGATATTCGACACATTGTGCAGCCTTACCTGGATGACCTTCTGGCTCATTCAGCGAAGCGACAGGACCATCCAACCCACCTTCGTGAAATTTTCCTCCGCTGTCAACACTATCGTATCCGGCTTAATCCGCATAAGTGTGTCTTCTGCGTTGAGTCACGCAGACTTCTCAGGTTCATCGTCTCCTAGGTGGGTATCCGTCTCGATCCCCTTAAAGTCGAAGCCATCCTGAATCTCCCTCCCCCTGCTTCTTTGCAGAGTTTGCAGGGTAAAGCGAATTTTTTACGACGATTTATTCCGAATTACATTGAAGTGGCCAAAGTCTATACGCGTTTATTAAAGCGGGACACCCCTTCTCTTTGGGATGCCGCTGCACAAGAGTCATTCGAGCACCTCAAGGCCCTCCTTGTTTATGCTCCGTTGTTGCATCCCCCCAACTATCACCATGACTACACTCTTTATTTAGCCACTGCCAATACCACCATTAGCATGGTTCTATCTCAAGATGATGATGATGGCATTGAGCATGTCGTTTACTATCTCAGCCACAATTTACTAGATACGCCTATGTTGAGAAGTTGGCTTTGGCCGCCGTTTGTGTTGTCTAGAATTTCTGCCACTACATATTATTGCGTACCACGATGATGATTTCTGATTGCAACCCGATGATGTACATTTTGTCACGTTAGTTACTGGGGGGAAAATACTCAAAGTGGATTGTCATCCTTCAAGAGTTTGACTTGGAGTTCACCACTGCCAAGTCTAAGAAGTCCCTCATCTTTGCTGAGTTACTTTGCTCTCTGCCATCTGTTACCGTGCCCTCTCGGTTAGAGGACCATATTCCTGATGAAACTCTGTTCTTGATCAACACCCTCGATCCTTGGTACGGGGATATTATTGTCTATCTCTAGACGTCCTCTTTTCGTCCTGATTTGTCCAAGGATGCTCGGCGATGGATTTGCCATCATTCTCAATATTATCGCATTATTGGGGACACCTTGTACCGTCTCGGCGCTGACTCTGTCCTCCTTCGATGCTTAACATTCGAGGAAGCCGAACGAGTCCTAAATGACTTCCATTCTGGCTCCTGTGGTGGTCATATGTCCAGGTATGCTACTGCTCAGAAGATCCTCTGTGCTGGTTATTTTTGGCCCTCTATCTTCAAGGATTGCATTCTTGTCGTTCGTTCTTGTCATGAGTGCCAAATCTACCAACGGAAGATGCACGCGCCTCCCGCTCCGTTGCACCCTATCATTACCATCGGCCCTTTTGCCAAATCAGGCATTGATTATATGACCTATAACCCTCGCTCGGTCGAGGGGCATGGGTATATCATCGTTGCCATTGATTATTTCACAAAATGGGCCGAGGCAATGCCTACACTATCCGAAGATGGTCACACAGCGACGCATTTTTTTATTTAATCATGTCATCTCACGATTCGAAGTCCCTCAGGTTATCATCACTGATCACATCAAACATTTCCATAATCATATGATGATTGAGCTAACAACCCAACTAGGCTTGCGGCATGATATCTCAACACCATACTATCCTCAGGCCAATGGTCAAGTGGAAGCCGTCAACAAAGTTTTAGTGACAATGCTTCAACGCACCATCAGCATGCACAAGTCCAACTGGAATTTGATGTTGTTCTCCGCCTTGTGGGCCTACCGAACTTCAGTGAAGGATGCCATCGCGTTCACCCCGTTCCAATTGGTTTACAGCCTAGAGGCTACCCTTCCGATTGAGTGTGAGATCTCTTCTCTGAAATTAGCCGTCAAATTACTCCCCAACACTACCCCGGTAGAAGAACCTCTTCTCTACCTAGAGTGGCTGGATGAGACTCGTCGACTAGCCTCTCTAGCCATTGAAGCACATAAGAAGAGAGTGAAAACTAACTTCGATCATACTGTCCATCCTCGTTCTTTCGTTGAAGGAGATTTAGTCCTGCTTTATGATCAAGCAAATGATAAGCTAGGGGCAGGCAAATTCGAGCCTATGTGGCATGGAACCCTCTAGATAAGCCCCGAAATGGGCTTTATCTAAAAAAATATTATGCATGAACCCCATGCATTTTGATTTGTACATATGTGTGTTATCAGCAGGTGTGTTGTGTGTGTTTTCATGTCTGGCTTGGTGTGTAGGCGTAATTTTCGCTTATTGTGTCTTTTTGCTCCTTGTGCAGATGTCTAATACACCTTACGTTGGTTTTGCTAATGGTGCCTGCCGCAGTACCCAGAATCTTTCTTCTGCAGCATGGGTGATCTACGATCCTCACGGTGAGTTAGTAGACCTTCAAGGTGTTTGTCTGGGTTGCACCACAAACAATGTCGTTGAATATAGTGCTGTTATCGAATTACTGACCGAGGCTATCAACCTTGGTATTCGTACATTGTTTGTGAATCTGGATTATCGACTTGTTGTCCACTAGCTTGATGGGCATTATTCTATCAGAGATTATCGGATTTTAAGATTGTATTTATGTGTTAAATTGTTAGAAATAAATTTTGATTTTATTACATATCAACACATTCCAAGGAGATTAAACACGTTAACTGATGCATTAGCAAACTATGTATTAGACAGAAATTTATGCAACATGTGATGAAAACAGCATATAGAAGCATTCAAACACAATAATGAACCATAGGAATATGTATATATATATATATATATATATATATATATATATATATATATATATATACATACATACATATATATATATATATATATATATATATATATATATATATATATATATATATATATATATATATATATATATATATATATATATATATATATATCGTGTGGCGCACCGAGGCGCACAAAAAATAAGTTTATATGTCCAAATAGATTTTGTTCTCTCCGTACATCTGAGACACATGTCTCTCAAAAAATCAGCAGGAAATAAAACCTAGGCATCTAACTATGGTGGGTTATGCTCCCTATAGCACACCACCGCTCGTGGGACTTGGCTCAAAAGTTGGTGCACCCTAGGTATCACCCCTACTGTATGTATCTGGTACACTATGGTGACCTCTTCAATTCCCCTGTAATCAGGGATCCCCTCCGTCAGGCCCTCAATATTGTGAGCCACTGCCACTGAACTACCAGCTGGGGGAACCAAGGCCAGCTCTCTGATGCCCTGTGGATCCCTCTGCGCCTCTAGAGCTAGTCCCACAAGCCTCTCTGGTCCCACATCTGCAAACACCATAGAGTACATCATTAGGACATATGCATGAAAAAATCTAAAAACATCAGAAAAGACAAAATACAAAAAATAGTGTGATCAAGTGTTTTACTGCCATCGTCCCATTGCTTGCCAGTGGGCAACTGCATGTCGAGGTCTCCATGAAAGTCCATACCAGCATATGGCCAATCCTCGATGAAGATCGTCTGGCGATTCAGCCACTCGCGGAATAGTGTCCCCCATGACACTAGTCGTCCACCACCCCCTTGTGGCATGACATGCGCCCACCGTGTGATCCTGGTCTCCCACGGTCTGGGCCTGTCCAAGTCCATATCCTGCAACTGAAGTGCCAGCACCCACTCCAGCATGAGCGGGATTAAGATAGACCCATAGCCAAATTGCTTCGCCTCCCCGCGACGATAGTTGGTGAGCTGTCTTCTCATGTTGGTCGTCACTACTTCCACCCACTTGTACATGGTCGGGTTGAGGCATTCAAGAGCCAACCAGAGTTGGGCCTTTGTTGCCTCATGTTGGGCTTGGGAGCTTGCTGCCCTCATCACCATGAACAGAACTACACGAAGAACCAGGTCTTCCACCATAGGAATTGCCACCTTCTCGCTTTTTGATTTGTTTTCCCTTGGGCACACTCGTGCTATCATCATGTCTAGTGATTCGCCCCTGATTCGTTGGCCCTCTAGAATCGACCTCTTGCCGCAACGATACAATTCGGTCAGAAAATATATGTCCGTAGCATCGAACACAATGTATCTGCCACGGATAATGAATTTTCCGTCTGTTGGCTTCCAACTTGAATTAGCAACTCTAAAAAATCGGGTTGAGCCCGAAGATGCGGAGTGAGAAAAAATTTCAGTAGCCCGCAAGCCCGTAAAGCATTTCGGCACCCAGCATCATTGAATGCTTCCTCATCATTGACATCGTGAGTTCGTTCCTGCCAAACAAATGCCATGTTGCCCTGCATGACAAGAAAAATGAATTAGAGCTCCTTTTATAAATTTAAATTCATAATTTACACAAAAATTCAATTTCACACCGCCGTCGTGGCTGTTTTCAAAACAGCGGCGATGGCGTTGAGCCAATAGTTCATTTTTCCCGTGATCGTCACGAGAGTACACCAGTTTCTCGCGATGATCACGGAGGTGGTACGTGTAATCACGCTTGGTCGTCGCGGACCCGAGTGGCTTTTCTGCGACGACCGAGAGGTGGACTCGGATTTGAAAATCTACCTAAACCCACCTACCTAACACTAAATTGCATGAAAAAACTACTAAAATGCAGTGCAAGGAGGAATGTACTTACTTGGCGAAGGTTGCAGGATGAACCATGGATGGATGAGGCTGGAATTAGCTTGAGAAATTTGCTCAGGTTGGTGCTCCAAATGCTAAAAGGTAAAATGTGCAATGCAAATGGTAAAAACAAATGAATTACCCCACCCTTTTTATAGTAATTTTTTGAAAAATTAAAAAATTATACTTTAGGATGTGGGTTTTCTCATTTTTATTGCATGGTTAATTAGGGTTTTTGGGTTTTTAACTGTATTTCCACATATATTAATCATTTATGTCGAATGGGTTTTATGTTTGACGTGTTTTGTGCAGAGCTACAGGTGGCGAGGTTATGTCGTACTTTGTGTGCACTTGATCCATAAAGTCTTCTTTAACGCTCTTTTCCGACTTAAAAGACGAAAAGATAGCCGAGTTATCCCTTTTGACTCGTTAAATGAAATAAGAGGCAGTTTGCTTTAAGCTCTTTTCCAACTGTATAAAAGCGAAAAGATTGTTGGGCTTCTGTCGTTTCGGGTTCGTTATTGGTTACGAAATGACATGGTTTCGATCACTTTTTTATTTTTCAGATCGAGGTCACTAATCACGAAAAGTACTCCTTGATCGTAATGGTCAAGTGGTTCTCTCAAGTATTGTTTTATACTTTTTTGGGCTCGAGAGACACAAATCTACGAAAAATGACCCGCCTGGAGTTTTCTTTTCCGTGTCTTTTTCAAACTCTCTAAACATGAAAAATACTCCGAGTTTTACCTATGTCGGACTCATTAAACCTTGATGGAATTGGACTCATCACCATGACGAGACTCAAGCTTCTCCTTCCTAGGTCTCATTAAAACTATTACTAGGTTGGATTCGACCGAAGGTCGAACTTATATTACAAGCATATGCTATCCCCTTCAAGCTTGTTCTCAAAAATAATTGGGGTACTTTCCAACAATGGTGGGGGAAAATTTGGAAGTTGTCATTGATTACCTACAGCAGCTAGTCACTCTTGAACATCGACACTTTTGCTTCTTGTCAGGTTGGGATATCCATACATCATCATTTGGCCTTCCGGGGTTTTGGGTTGCCATTTAGCCTCATTCCATTTGATCTGTGCTATCTCCATCAAGCCTCTGATCCCTTGGTACCTGAATGCTGCCACCCTCTGGAGTCATGTCGCTGACATGTTCAAGAGTATAATCCTTCTGCAGTTCACATTCTTACTTCCTCCTCTGATACTCTGCTTCACCATCTACCACTTGTTCCTTATCTCGTGTCATTGATGGGGGAAGCATTATGGCCCTCCTATGACGGATCGTCTCTTGTCGACATCAACTCATTATCTAGGAGACTGATCTAGAGATCCCCTTTGGTACCTTGGAGCTTGCATGCCTCAATGGCAAGTTCTTTGTGCCTGACGGTCGACTTTCATCATTGGTCATCGATTGGGTGATTCCATGAGTGTTCAACTTCAACTCATTCTTCACACTTCATGGATTGTACTAGACAGTACCTTGAGAACCATTGGCATTATTGGTGGTTTCTCTCGTGCTTGTTAACGGTTTTCCTCATTGACCGGTAATCAAGCGAATTTCTATCATGCTCGACTTCAGCACATCTGTTCGCATGCTAGAATTTGTACTATGATCGGTTGGGTTTCAAGACCCCAAACTAAGATTACACTTGTTCGGGCTACTTGGATTGGTTCGTGATTACATGACTCATTGATGGATGGCTATGACCATACCTTCATCATTATCATGGTCTTACTAGCTGGATGGCTGTGTCCATACCACAGACCTAGTTCATATGTCTTTTGGATGGCTGCGCCCATGCCTATACTACATGTATTTCACTATCAGAGATATCAGTTGTACTTGCGCCTACAGGTTCTTCTAGGTGGTGCTCCGGCTTAGACAATTTCGTAAAGCATTTCACCCCTCCCACTCTCTCGGGCTTCATACTTTAGGGGGCATCTGTTACATAGTAATTTGTCACTGCCTTCATCCCAGTCCTTCTACTGTGTCATGTGTCCAGTAAAACATGCTCATACTGAACAAATTCTCTCTTATGTTGCCAATTGACCCACTTTTCCTAAGTTTTCTACCTTGTCGTGAAAATGAACTTAATATACGCTACGAACAGTGGTCCAGTCGCACCCCCATCGTAGGAGTACATCTGATTCTCGCGACAGTCGGATTTCATGCTCCGACGCGAGGATATTTGCTATATTTAGCGACGGTCTAACTAAATACATTGCCTACTAGCGATGTCAGCGCTAGAGCTTAGTTATGTAATCGCGACGATCCAGATTGGGCGAATTCTTTCCAACAGTTGGTCTTCTGGATGTCTTTGGACCTGGTTGTTGGGTTAGTTTGGGTCGCCCTCCTATTTCTGGCATGGTAGTTCCATATTTTGTGTTGCTTGCCTTGAGGATAAGCTCCCTCTCCCTCATTTCATGAAGACTCCTTCTCCTATAAAATCACTCACCATTGCTATCATCTACTAGTTCTTTTGGTTGTACAGTGTTGCTGCTGCTTTTGAGTTTGATAGATAGTTGGTGCGAGTGTGACAAGTGTGGGATTGCTTTGTAGTTTGCAAGAAGGTGTGGAGTGCCCTTAATCTTGTGTAAAGCTTGTGAATGAGAGAGAGAGAGATATATATTGCTATTTTGGAGACCCATCTTTGAGAGTGAATGCTTGAAGAAACATACTGGTTGGACCCTCTGAGAAGGCTTGCGATGTCAAGACTTGGTTGTAAGCTTTACTCTTGATTCATTATTAATACAATCAATGATGATTTCCTATGTCTTGTATGTAATTTACTTGATAGCTCATGACTTCTTGACTTTGTGAGTAAATAGATCATTGTTGTTTCTTGGTTATGTGCTTTGTCTTTTGTTGTTTCAAGTTAACTTTCCTTTAAGGAGAAGGAAACGGAAGCTGGAGCAACGCAATGGAACTTCATCAATCACCGGTTTGAGGTAGGCCTCCAACGATGACTATTTAAGGGAATTAATTGTTGTTTTATCTTTGTTGTGACTAGACCCACTCTAGGGCTAGAGGGGTTGCCTCTGTCCGCAAAGGGAACACTTTCCTGCATCACATGGTGCCAACCTAATGAAGATTGTTATGATTGTGAACTTGGAAGCTCGAAGAATTTCAAATAGTTGCGCGCAATATTGGGGCACACTGGTATTATAGAAATTTTATCAAAGCGTATGCTCAGATCACTACATCGATGGAAAAATGATTGAAAAAATATGTGATGTTTTGTTGGGATGAAGAATGTCAGGAAATTTGGATGTCTTGAAGGAAAATATGGTAATGACGTGTTGGGAACAGGATCCCCCAAGGGCAGTTTTGGAGCTACAATCCCATGTTTAAGTCAATTTTTGTAATATAATTGTAAAGACTCCGCATTTGTGGTTGCAGAAAGTGAAGGTATTATGTGTCAAAAAGGGTAGTTCGCCCTTAGTTTTGTAAAGTAAAGTCTGCTGTAAGAGACCTACCCATGGTTCGCAGACCATGGGATTGTATAAAAAGAGCTAAGCTCTAAGTAGTTTAGGCAGGAAGGAATCGATGGATATAATGGCATAGAGTCATAGCTCTAAAGAAGAAGTCTAAGTCTTGGGTCATAGTGTAGATAGAAGCTCTGCAACTAAGTGCGCAGAGGCCTAGGGTAGAAGTCTGCAGCTGAGTACGCAGACCCCTGCAGCTATGAGCGTAGGGTGGACAGAGTCTATAACACTTGGGAGACATTAATAAAAGGAGTTATTTTGCAATTTTTGTGTCTTTTTTCTGTTGATAGGCTTGGATATATTATGTATGAATTTCCTTTATTATGCTTATATGATGCGCGAATGAATGCAATTACATAGAATAAATAAACACAATTATGAATATCTGATTACGCGGTGATAAATTTAAATATTTGACAAGATAAGCAAATCACTTAGGATAATTGAGGAATCTATACGGCACGCTGCCATAGCAGTGCCAAAGTAATCGAGCCACAGGTTAGGGTTGTGCGAAGGTCGATCGTATACTCTCGTGAAGGTATTAAAGGCTAGAATAGAGGATTTGTCTTACCAGCCCTAAAGCGAGATCACTTGCATGAAGGCAAGAATAGAAGAAATCAAACGACATGACAAACATCTCAGGGTGTGGAAATTTGGTTCCAGCATCCCCCCATATGGCTTCAGGTGAGACTTCAATCTGCGCTCCGCAAGCTGATGCCAAAAGGGACAGTAGTGTAGGGATTTGTTTGGCTAATTAATGTTGAACCTGGGTCAGGCCCCATCAAGCCAACAAATGGTTCTGTTGTCGGGACCAAAATTTGCATAAGAGATGTGCGATGTTGTATCACTGGAATCAAACTAAGAAGGAGATTGGAGACTGGTTGGATAGAAATATCCACAAATTCGCAGCACATGAGAATAGAAACCCACAACTGACAAAAGAACAGTGGTTGGACATATACCTATATACAAAGATCCACGAGATCCTTTTCTGCTCCTTCCCTATTGAAGTTTACGAGTGGATCACGAAGCTAGCAAATAGCCAAGGAAGGTGGAAACTTGACGGTCCTATTGTGTGGACCTCGGAGCTAGTGCAAAGGTTGGAAGCATCGGAGGATAATATCATTTGCACTGTTGATCATTAGCTCGATTGCGTCATAGGAGGATTTGTGACTGAATTTGCATTCGACACCTCAGTCAGCTACAGTGAGGCGAAGCGATGCTTTTTCAAGGGACCGTGAGCGGAAAAACTTATAGGAATGAAGGAAAAAAGGGTCCAGAGTATAGTCCCTTGATTTCACCTCCGTGAGGTGACGAAGAAGGGATAGCGAAGGTTTCTCTGCGAAGCACTATTTAGTTAATAAGACAAGGATTCCTGAGAATACCACCTCCACCCACACCACCTCCGACTTCACCACCCTCACCTCCAACTTCACCCATACCAACTCCACCTCCACTACGGTTCAGTATGGCAAATACAGTGAAGTTGCCTTAGTTCAAAGGCTTGGGAAATGAGGACCCGGACCAATTTTGGTTTATTGTGAGGGTTATATGGGAAGCTCAAGATGTTACAGATGATCATATAAAGAAGGTGACATTGGTTAGTGCTCTGCAAGATCGCGCGCTAACCTGGTATATTAAGTACTCTAATGATAACCTGAATGTTGGAGTAGCAAAGATCCAGACAGCACTGAATAGGGAATTTAGTAGGCCTAAATCTGCAGCGCAGTCGATTGTGGGATTCAAAGAGATTGCGATGCAGCTAGGTGAAACGCCTTGGGAACTAGATCAGAGGCTAAAATGTACAATCCATGAAGCCAACATGAATTTGGCAGATGGACAACATCACGAGTGGTTTGTGGCTTCGCTACTACCAAACTTAAGGAGAGTGTTGTCGCAGTAGAAGATAACAACTCAGGCCGAGGCCTTGGAGATTTCCATGAGAATACATGAAACTCCGATGCAAGATCGTAATCTAGGAGTTCAGTAGATCCATGCGTAGCTGAAGAATCTATGCCTTGAGATGCAAAGTCTGATGTAGGATAGGAAGGTTCGACCAAAGGTATGCAAGGAGGTATGGTGCTTGAAATGCAAGAGTTAGGGTCATGACAAATACCATTGCCCTATCTTTGAAAACTACATTGCAGGAGGAGGATCGATGCCTTTAAGGCTAGAAGCTCAAACAGGACCTAGCGTGGGGCCTACATTATGGTGCGCTATCTGTCAGGTAGCTAGAAAACATGCCACATATAACCGTCACTTGCTACATAAGTATGTACAAGCACCGCAATAGCTGTTCTACAACTTTTGTAGGTTGGCAGGACATGATAAGTGTACTTGCAGTGGCTATGAATTGATGATGGATAGAACTCCTCCCTATAGGGTTCAGGCTGAAATGCGAACCCTTGACCAGAATGTAGGGATGGTGCAGACAGGATTTCAGGGGCGTAGACGAGGCCAAGGCAGGGGAGGACCTGGTAGAGGTCGAGGACAGTTGATTTGATACAATTGCAGAGGACCAGGACACTATGCATGTGATTTCACTAATTCGATGCGTCTGTCATGCAAATATTGAACACTATTTGATCATGAAACAGAAGACTATCCTACGATGATAGCTAGGATACATGACAAAGGGGCACCACCACCTCCACTGACTCAGAACCTGCAGATGATGAGGTTTGAGCCGTGTGAGGAAGATCCAAATGTAAATATAGTGCTTAGAAGTGGAATCACGACAGGAGATGACAAGGGGAAATAGCCAGAAGACAGTACATGGGTTCGCAAAGCCTCAGCAAAAGAGGTTGAGTTTGATTTGGAGCATGCACTTGAAACCTTAATGGAAGCTAAGAAGGGCTTCGCTGAGGCCTCCACCTCAGGAAGCAAGCACAAGCCTGAGCAGGAGATGGACCCCTCTATGCTCACAAATTTCCTGGAAACCTGTATGAAGTTATTGCATGACAGTAAGGTTGTGAAAGGGTTACAAGAACTCATCAATAGATGCGCTAGAACCACACTAGGTGAGCTGCACGTAGTACAAAAAATTGGCAAACATAAAACAAGAACGGGACGAGAGATGAGACTGACTGTACAGATAGGAGAGTATGAAATGGATCAAGTTATTTTGGACCTGGGGTCAGACGCGAACGTCCTACCAATGTAGACTTGGGATCGAATTGGGAGACCTACACTGAAACGGCCTCTGATTTAGCTAAGGATGGTGAATCAGCAGAAGATCATCCCCATGGGGCGGCTGCAGGGCGTGACCATGTATATTGAGGGAGCAAGCGCGCTGGTTGATTTTGAAGTAATAGAGATAGTGGATGAAACAATCCCTATCCTGTGCTCCTAGGAATTGACTAGGCTACTAATATGAACGGGGTAATCAATCTGAAGAAGCGAAAGATGATCTTTTAAAAGAAATTGCTGCACGTAATAGTACCCCTCGATCTTGCTAAAGGATTGCACTATATTGAACATGTTTGCGATTATGAGAGTGATGACGATCTGGACTGTATCTATAAGATAATAGTGCGAGACCAATATTGGGTGAATCCAACAACAGATGGACGAATTACATGGGATCGTGAGAGTTCATGCACTTTGGACTCCGATGAAGAAATAAAACACTGAGAGAATCAGTTACATGAAGTAACTACCCTAAATTGCAACATGATGACCCGGTCATTGCGCTGTGTGTCGTCAGAGGTAAGAAACCTACCTACTTATAATGGTCTGAATGAGGTAGATATATTTTTTGATGCATTTGAAAGGGAGGTACCAGAAAAGAAGCGCTTCCATGCCTTGGTCTGGGCACTGCGTGTTGCGCCTGCAAGATGGTGGGGTATGAACAAGGGAAGATTTGATGATTGGCATGAATGTAGGAGGATGATGAGAACATGATTTGGGAAGCCTAAGATGTGACTGACAGATAAGTATGATGGGCAGAATGATCCATGCGTCCATTTGGCCAAATGGACCTAGGCTTATGGAGAAAAGCCCCAACCTGAGTGGGTGCACCTGTTCTGTCATACCCTGGATGCTATCCCAATGAATTGGTATATAGAAACAGAGCTCCGCCATGGGACAGGCGAATGGGATATCCTGCATGAAGGATTCATGATGACATTTAGTTTTGAGGATGGGTTTGACAGTATTGATGAAGCACTTCAAGAGGTGAAAGCAGTAATCTTCAGGATACCGTAGGATCCTTTAGACCTGATTCAGCCTAAATGGGCTGCTCAGTTGAGCCACGCACTAGAATGTTATAATGTAACTGCTGGAGAAGAGGACGAGAATCTGTGGAAGATTAACATTCCAGAAACAGAAGGCCACCGCGAGGTTCAAGGACCGCAGATTGAGAACCCTGATATAACCGCACCATTGAAAACAAAACAAGTAAACATTGGTACAGAGGCAAAACCCAAATTCGTGAAGGTTAGAGACTACTGGGATGATGCGATGGTGGATAAGGTTGTTGAATTGATCCACGAATACTAGGACTTATTCCCTACCAAGTTGACGGATCTGAAAGGAATAATCAGGGACCTAGGAATGATGAAGATCACGTTAAAGCCTGACGCGAAGCCAGTTAAGCAAAGGCCTTACCATCTCAATCCGAAATATAAGGAGAAGGTCCGCTTGGAGATAGAAAAGATGCTAACAGTAGGCATCAATAATCTTGTGGAAGAATCTGATTGGGTAAGCCCAATGTTGGTGCAAGAGAAGAATCAGAAGGATGAGATAAGGATATGCGTGGATCTCAGAAAACTAAATGATGCTTGTGTGCATGATCCTTTCCCGACTCCATTGACTGATGAAGTGTTGGATAATGTAGGCAACCAAGAAGCATATTCCTTCATTGATGGGTTCTCTAGGTACCACCAAATCAAAATCGCGTCAGAGGATAGGAGCAAGACAACCTTCACAACTGAGTGGGGTTGTTTTTAGTACACTGTAATGCCATTTGGATTGAAGAATGCGCCTACAATGTTTTTGCACGTGGTTGTTGCGGCATTCAAGGAATTTATTTATAAGTTCCTGGAGGTATATTTTGATGACTGGATTGTATTTGGGGTGGTTAAGTGCCATGTAGCAAGCTTGTGCTTGATGTTGGATACTTGTTGAAGATATCAGATTGCACTCAATCTCAAGAAGTGTCTATTTTGTGTTCCTTTTAAAAACCTGTTGGGGCATGTGGTTTGAAGGCAAGGATTGATGGTAGACTTGACAAAGATCGCGGTGATACTGATCTTGGAAGCACCAAGGAGTGTGAAACAAATGCGCGCTACTTTGGGACATACGGGATATTACATAAAGTTTATCAAAAGCTATGCCCAGACCACTGTGCCTATGGAGAAATTGTTGAAGAAGGATGTCACGTTCTGCTGGAACGATGACTGTAAGGAGAGCTTAGATATATTAAAATAAAAGATGGTTACTGCGTTGATTTTAGTCTTCCTGGACTAGAAGAAAGAGTTTCATGTACATGTAGATGCATCATGTATAGCGCTGGGAGTAGTACTAACATAAACTGGCAAAGAAGGCTTGGACCATCCTATCGAGTTTGCAAGCCACAAATTATCCAAAGCAGAGAAGAACTATTCCACCATTGAGCACGAGGGGCCAACTATGGTGTATGCGCTCCAGAAGTATCGGCACTACTTGCTAGGAGGCCATTTTAAGATGTATACGGATCACTCCGCACTGAATTACCTAGTCAATAAGCCTGTGTTGGGGGGGAGAATCTGCAGATGGCTCTTACTTTCCCAGGAGTATGATTTTGAAGTTGTTGTGAAGCCTGGACGATTAAACGCAAGACCAAATCATCTGTTGCGCATCGGAATAGGGGAGGAACCTACTAACTTGGAAGAAGGATTGCCTAACACACAATTATTTGCAGTGTGTGTTGCGGATGGTCACTTTGAGGATATAATACAATTCCTAACAACAAGAACTACACCAGAATGATACACTGTCCAGCAAAAGAAGGAATTAGTGGTGGACGGCAGATTTCTCTGTCATTGTTGGGCATCTGTACAAAATGCGAACTGATGAGATATTGCAACGGTATGTATCTGAGTTTGAGAGAAGCATCATCCTCGTGGACGCTCATGGGGGCGTTGTGGGAGGAAATTATGTAGGGAGAGCAACCACGCAGAAGATTCTACGCACAGGGTTGTGGTGGCCAACCCTTCATTAGGATTCAAAAGCATACTTCAAGGCATGTGATGTATGTCAAAGAATGGGCAGGCCATCATGGAGGGATGAAATTCTTTTGAATCCACAAATGACATTGCAACCCTTCGAGAAGTGGGCGATAGATTTTGTAGGACCCATTTAGCCACAACGGAAGACAAGAGCAAGATACATTATCACTGCAACGAAATATTTGACTCGTTGGGCAGAAGCACAGCTGGTGAAGGATTGCACGGGCACGACTGCCGAGAAGTTCCTATTTGAGCATGTACTGATGTGACTTGGATGTTCAAAGATCTTAATGAGTGATCGTGGTACGCACTTCCTGAATGAGACGATCAATGCATTGACTGAGGAATTTCAAGTATACCACCAGAAGAGCACACCTTATCACCCACAGGCTAATGGGATAGTGGAGGCGCTCAAAAAAGTGCTCGAAAACGCACTGACCAAGGTTTTGAATGCTCAGCCAAGTGATTGGGACCTATGCATACTTGCAGTACTATGGCCTTATTGAACGACATGCAAGAAGTTGACTAGACAAACCCCTTTTAGTCTCGTCTATGGTGTGGAATCAGTAATGCCTATGGAATACATCGTACCTAGTCTGTGCATAGCAGCTCTCATAGGTATGACAGATTGTGGAGCCTTGGAGGAGAGGCTTGCGCAGCTGGATGAGCTCGAAGAAGAAATATTTTTGGTTGGATTTCACTAGCAGGTCCAAAAGCAGTGCGAAAAGGCATGGTATGATCGACACATCAAGTTGCACACATTTAAGGTAAATGACCTGGTTTTGTTATATGATAGTAAGTTTGATAAATTTCCAGGGAAATTAAGGATGCACTGGTTAGGGCCTTATGTTATTAAGGATATTATCGATGTAGGATCGGTACAGCTGGTCAAATTAAATGGAGAACCCTTCCCAGGAACGGTGAATGGTAGTCGCTTGAAGCCATACACCGACAGTCTGACCATGTGACTAAATGAAAGTAGCATAGTATTAACACTCTAGGCAGCTGAAAGGAGGCACTGGACTGTAAACTACACTTCCTGGGTTGGGGAGCTGTGTGATTGGAAGATGGCATGAAGAAAGGACATGTCACTGGGTCTGCGACAGTGCGGAGGGAGCTGCGCTAGCCAGGGAGAAATCATGCAGGTCAGCCGGAAAGTGACCGTTAAAGTAACTGTTCATGAAAAGACAGCAGAAGTGAGGCCAAATGGAGTGGGCGACTGGAATTTAAGATGAAATTTATGGCTTAGATCCTTGAAAATCTGTCGCCAATCTGGCATTAATGAATCGATTTTGGGGGGAAACGGTTGAATTTGATTTCAAAATGCACTATAAATTACAAGTGGCTGTCCAGCGAAAAACACTTGGAATTTTGAGAATTGAGTTATTGCGTTCTCAGGTGCACATGAACTGTGAATTCTTTTAAGATATAGTAGCGATTATGGCGTTTGAACAATTGTCAAAGGAGACACAAGCACTAGTGAATAGCGTCATGTCGACACACGCAGAAGCTATGGACACCGAAGGAGTGGCAGCCGAGGAGAATGTGTAGGAAATTGATATGGGGGCTGAAGTAGCTGCCCCGGAAGTGGCCAAAGTATTGGTGGAGGTCCCTAAATCCCCAAGAACACCGAGATCAAAGCCAACCCCAACCAAGGAAACCATGAAAGACAAGAAGGGCAAGCAACCTGTCATACTGGTGCACATGTCGCCAAGATGAAACCCACAAAAACCCATTGCCCAGGAGAAAGGAAAGGTTATAAACCTAGAAGCAGAAGAGGAGGATATCAAAGACATCACCATGGACGATGAGGATGTGGGAGTGGAAATAGAGGAGGTTGAAGCCCAGGGTACGGACCCTGTTACACAATTGTCGGAGTATGTCCCTCTACACAAACCTAAGTCTAAAGTCCAAAAGGACATTGATGAAAGTAAGACCCCCCTGCAAACCCCTCTGCTACCGGATGAAATCACTTTTGATGGTCCATGTTTGGCACGGCTGACGATATTTAAGCTTGAATACTGGTACTTGGCATACCACGAGAATTTCCTGCACCTGGCGACTAAACAATTGATGCGCCGCATCATAGACATGAATACGTGGATGACTGCATTAGAGCCGTGAAAGTGGCTCAAAGGAGTAGAGAAGGCAGGATTACTCAACCTGCTTTGGGTGTCGCACTATAACCACACCCTCGTGACAATTTTGGTCATCAAGAAACTACTGTGCTTGGTGTATGATGGGTGTCTGTGGCTAGAGGAGCCAATATCCATTACTGATATGTTGATTCACAAAATAATGTGCCTATCGTATACAGGCAAAAATCCAACTATGATCTTTGGCAACAAGGTTGGCGAGCAGGTGCTCGCAGAATCAATGAAAGAGAAGTTCAAATTGGTGAAGAAGTTGCGTGGGTACACTACCTTTGGCATTTGCGACCCCGCTATGAAGGTGGAAACGCAGATCCTTGCAAGGAAGGTGATGCAGAAGTGCCGCACTGATGAGGTGCTAGTGCTTGTCGTCGTGCTCGCACAGTAGTGTGCAGAAGGAGTCCAATTTAACTGGTCAGACTACCTTCGTGGAGAGTTCCTGGCAAACTGCCACGAAGTGCAAGAGCATAGAAAGACCTTCCAATATGCGTGGATCTTGCTATAGATCGTGCTGGTAGCGTGGGAGCTACCAGAGGAGAGCCAATTCCCCTCGGTCGCGCCAAACCTTCCTGAAGCAGTGAAGTACGCTTTGTTGTGGGTGACCAAGGACGTGAAGCACATTCGGGACAGCAAGATCTTTTGGATCTTAATGGAAATGAATATCAGGATGGCCGTCAAACACAAGCCATGATTGTCGCCCACAGTATATGCTAACATGCAGAGCTATGCTGAGTTTAAAATGGATTTCCATCAGATCTTAATCAGGGCAGAGAAGGACCCTATGCAAAAGTGGTACAATTTGTCATACCTAGCCACAAATGATGCCATCGTTGTGATATTGGATAAATGGCCAGCAGAGTGGTGCACTACCATGGACTTGGCGATGGGTGGAAGCAAGTCCGTCACATAGAAGAAGATAAACAATGAGAAGATGACCCTACAGAGGAATGCCGCCATCGCCACTAAGGCCAAGGTGACCAGTCAGAGAAAGAAGATCATATAGGTGGTGGAGGAGGCATGCAAAATGGTCCCAGAGTTGGCCATTCTGGAGGCGGAGCTAGTCGAGGTCCGCATCTGCAAATTGTTCACAGGGGTGCGCGACACTCAGACAAAGATGGTGTGGGTTCAGTTGGAGTTGAACCTATAGATTACAGAGCTCCAGTTGAGGGCCCAACCTTCAACACTGCCAGAGGTAAAGGAATAGTGGGCGGCCGCTATCACAAAAACAATCGCAACAGTGGAGATGTAGTAGCAAATTGCACACAGTTGTTTGAACAATCGTTTGAGGTCTTGACCAGCTTACACAAGGACCCAAACATCCAGAGGCTAGAGACAGAAGTGCGCGAACTCCAACAACACTATGACAAAGTTAAGGGAAAAGCGCGAACTGTCTCGCTGACACAAAGGTTAGCCAAGCTACAAGAAGCCACGCAGCTGAAGGAACAGGTGGACGCAACGCTGCACAAGGAAGCAGTGTTGAAGGTGCCGCTAAAGCCTTGGCTGGAGGAATCTTATGTAGTCACAAGAAACATTGAAGGCAAGCTTGCGACTCTGCAAGCAACGCAACAAAAAATTCAGTCTGACAGCGTAGGGGAAATAACCGAGAAAACAGTTGAATATGCAAAACAGGAAGCAACTCAGTGCATGGCCGAAGTTGCGGTCATCAGGATTGAGTTGGACGAGCTTCGCGCAAGGATCTCCGCGCATATCGAGTGACTCAAGGGCAAGTCACGATGTTTGTGTTGGGGGCCTATTAGGAGCAGGATCCCCTAAGGGTAGTTTTGGGGCTAAAAGCCCATGTTTAAGTCAATTTTTGTATTATAATTGTAAATACTTTGCATTTTGTGGTCATGGAGTGCAAAGGTGTTATGTGTCAAAAAGGGTAGTCCGCCCTTAGTTTTGTAAATAAAATTTGGCTGTAAGAGACCTACCCATGGTCTGCGAACCATGTGATTGTATAAAAAGAGCTAAGCTCGAAGTAGTTTAGGCAGGAAGGAATCAATGGATAGAATGGCATAGAGTGATAGCTCTGAAGAAGAAGTCTAAGTCTGGGGTCATAGTGTAGATAGAGGCTCTACAGCTAAGTGTGCAGAGGCCTAGGGTAGAAGCCCGCAGCTTAGTGCGCGGACCCCTGCAGCTATGTGCACAGGGTGGATAGAGTCTGTAACACTCAGGAGACATTAATAAAAGGAGTTATTTTGCAATTTCTGTGTCTTTGTTCTGTTGACGGGCTTGGATATATTATGTATGAATTTCCTTTGTTATGATTATATGATGCACAAATGAATGCAATCACATTGAATAAATAAACGCAATTATGAATATCTGATTACGCAGTGATAACTTTAAATATTTTAAAAGATAAGCAAATCACTTAGGATAATTGAGGAACCTGCACGGCATGATGCCATAGCAGCGTGAAAGTAACCGAGCCACAGGTTAGGGCTGCGTGAAGGTCGATCGTATACTTTCGCGAAGGTATTGAAGGTCACATTAGAGGGTTTGTCTTACGATCCCTAGAGTGAGATCACTTGTGTGAAGGCAGGGATAGAAGAAATCAAACGACATCACAACCATCTCAGGGTGCGGAAACTTGGTTCCATCATCCCCCTATCCTGCTTCGGGTGAGACTTCGGTCCACACTCCGCGGGCTGATGCCGAAAGGGCTAGTAGTGTAGGGATTTGTTTGGCTAATTAACGTTGAACCTGGGTTAGGCCCCCTCAAGCCAACACGACGCCTATTTTTGTGTTTCCATATTGGAAGAAAGAATTCCATGTGCATGTGGATGCCTCTTGCATTGGGCTAGGTGTGGTACTAACACAGGAAAGAGAAGGAGAAATTGATCATTTGATAGCCTTCGCGAGAAGAAAGTTATCAAAGACTGAGAAGAATAATTCCACTACAGAGCACGAAGGGCTAGTGATGGTCTACGCGTTGAAGAAATTTAGGCATTATTTATTGGGTGGACACTTTAAAATGTATACCGATCATCCCACGTTGAAATACATGGTCAACAAGCCTGTGTTGCGGGGGGGGGGAATTTGTTTATGGTTGTTTTTGTTTTAAGAATATGACTTTGAAGTCATTTTGGAGCCTGGAAGACTGAATTTCGGACCAAACCATCTATCAGGGATTGAAACGGGTGAAGAACAAATAATTTGGAGGAAGGACTGCCATATGCACAGCTCTTTGTGGTGTGCGTCGCAGATGACCATTTTACTGATATCATTGAGTTCTTAACCATGGATACCACTCCAAAAGTATATGCCATGCAGCAGAAGGAGGAATTAGTAGTCCACTTTGTGGACTTTTCAGTAACTTTGGATCACTTGTATAAAATGGGAACAGATGAAATACTGCAAAGGTATGTTCCAGAATTTGAACGTGTTAGTATCCTCGCCGAGGCACATGGAGGAGTGGTAGGAGGTCACTATGCAGGAGAAGCAACCGTGCAAAATATTTTGCGTGTTGGGTTATGGTGGTCGACGTTACATAAGGATTCTAAGACATGTGATGCTTGCCAAAGGACGGGGAAGCCTTCACAAAGGGATGAAATGCCTTTAAATCCTCAAGTTTTGTTGCAGGTCTTTGACAAGTGGGCCATTTATTTCATAGGTCCAAAACAACCACCAGGAAAGAAGATAGGTGTGCGGTATATCATTATTGCAATAGAGTATTTAACCAGATGGGCAGAAGTGCAACCAGCAAAGGATTGTACAACTTCTACCACTAGGAAGTTTTTGTTTAAATGTGTCCTAACACACTTTGGATGCCCTAAGATATGGATGAGTGATAAGGGTACACATTTCTTGAATGAAACTATTAGCGTGATGCTTGAAGAATTTTAGGTGTATCATCAAAAAAAATGTGCCCTATCACCCACAAGTGAATGGAATAGTGGAAGCATTTAGCAATATCTTGGAGAATGCATTGACAAAAGTCTGCAACATGCAGAGAAATGAATGGGATATGTGCGTACCAGCAATGTTATTGGCATATAGGACAACCTGCAAGAATTTGACAGGCCAAACACCATTTAGGTTGGTCTATGGCATTGAAGCAATGATGCCAATGGAGTATAGTGTGCCAAGTTTACATATTACAGCTTTGACGGAGATGGCAGATCGTGAGACCTTGGAGGAATGGCTCGTGCAACTGATGGAGTTAGAAGAGGATCGCTTTCTTGCAAGATTTCACCAGCAAGTACAAAAGGAACGCGAGAAAGCATGGCATGATAGGCACATTAAGCTGTGCACTTTCAAGGTGGATGATTGAGTGCTACTATATGACAACAAGTTCACAAAATTTCCAAGGAAATTTCAAATGCATTGGTTGGGGCCATATATTGTTAAAGAGATCACAAATGGTGGTGCAGTTCATCTCGCGAAGCTAAAGGGGGAGCCATTCCCTAGAAAAGTGAATGGAAGTAGGTTGAAGTTGTATGCAAGGGATCCCACCCTTGTGCAATGACTATATGGTAGCAGGACAGTCTTAGTAATCTAGGAAGTTGTAAGGTATTGCGGGACTATAAACTATGCTGCCCAAAATGGAGGAATACATAGTAGGGAGACTATGTGATGAAAGACAGGAGTGCGACAAATGAAGCTACACTGGATGAGATGCACCATGGAGGATGGTGCCATGCAGATGGGTACAAAAGTAGCCATTGGAGTCATTATTCATGATTTGATGGAAAAAAATCCATTAAGAGGAGTAGGTAAGTGCCATTTATGGCAAATATCTTTGGAGATCTGTCGCAAAAAACACGTTTATGATCACAAATTTGAGTGAACGATTAGATTTGAATTCAAAACCTCCTATAAATATGGCTTGTTGGTCCACCGAAGAACACTTTGAATTCTGGCGATGGTGTATGAGCCCTCTTCTTCTAGCTGCATGAATTAGAAGGTTTGGGAGGACTTAGTTGCCAACCCAACATTTGCAACCTTACCTAAGAGGAACCAAAAGATCATCCTTGCTGAGATGTCAGCTCCAGTGAGTTTGAAAGCTGTTGTTTCCCAGTCAGAAGGCCCTAAAGTTGTATCTATGGAAGCTACGCCCATTGTGCCTATGGCGCTGAGGTCGCCTAGGCTGAAGCAATCAGATAAAAAAGAAAAGGAGAATAAATATGTATCGGTGAGGCAATCACCGAGGAAGAACCCAGAGGTTCAATAGAAGGAGAAGAAGGATAAGTAGTCGAAGAAAGTTGTGGACTTGGAGGAAGAATAATTCCAGGGAGTGGAGGAATTGGAAGTTGAGGAGGGTGAGCATGTCACATGACTCTCGGAGTATATCCCTCCACGGAAAGGGAAGACAAAAGTAATGAAAGACCCTAATTCCAGAATTTTTATGGTTTTGACGCCCCTCTTACCAGAACAGGTTGAATGTGAAGGCGAGACTTAGTGCGCATTCCGATATTGAACATGGAGGATTGGGATCTCGCAGACCATGAGAAATTCCCTCATTTAGATAATCACAAATACATGAAGAAGATTTATTACGATGAAACCAAGGTTATGTGGCTGGAACCCATGAAATGGGTCAGAGGTGTCGAGCAAGTTGGATTGTTGCACATGCTCTGCGTACCACATTTTCACAAATCCATTATCAACACGGTGTGTGTGCATTGGTTTCTCTCACTGGTGCACGATGAGTGCTTATGGCTCAACGAACCCATCCTAATCACTTATATGCTCATCCATCAGATTACAAAGCTACCCTATAAAGGGGTGGACCCTACCAAGGAGTTTGGAGGGAAAAGTGGAGAGAAGGAGTTGTCAGATAACTTGAAGGCTGAATTTGGGTTAGTTAAGAAGTCGCGCGGATATTCTATCCGCTCCATCCAAGACCAGGCGGTACAGTTTACTACCCAAATATTAGCAAGAAATATTATGAGGAAATGTCACGTGGACGAATTTCGGTGCCAGTAGTATCATTGGCTGCCTAGTGGACGAAGGGAGTACAATATAACTGGGCACCATGTTTGTGTAAGGAGTTCCTCGCGAACTGTTGCGAAGCACAAGAGGATAGTAAACCATTTCATTATGCATGGCTCCTATTGCTCATTATCTTAGTAGCATGGTGATTGCTGGAGGTAGTCAGTTTCCTTCACAGGTAGAAGAGTTACCAGATGCAGCAAAGTTCGCTTTGTTGTGGTCGACAAAGGATCTGGAGAGGATCAAAGAATCAAATATTTTCTGGATATTAATGGAAATGGATCTCCGGATAGTAATCAATCAACTGCCAATGTTGTCCCCAACCTTGTTTGAGTAGATAAAGGCCTTCGTGGAGTTCAAGGTTGATTTCCATAACGTATCAATCAGGGCACAGAAGGACCCTCAACATGTATGGCACAAGCTGTCATACTTAGTCTCAGAAACCAATGTGTAGGATATTGTGGGAAGTTGGCCACCAGAGTGGCACAAACCCATGGAAGTTGGAGCAAGTACCAGCAAAGGTGGTGGAAGCTCTGCTACAGAGATGACAGTTGTGCAAAAGCAGAAAGAAGAAGCACACAAAGCGACATGAGCTTTGGCTGAATAGAAAAATAAAGAAGTTTTTGCTATGGTAGCTGCGAAAAAAGAGCGCGTTGCGAAAGAACATGCTGAATCAGAGCGCACTGACATAGAAGAAGACAATGAATTAGATTCCCATCATATAAATGAGCAGGGACAATCAAAGAAGGAAGGAAGTAGGGGAAAGCAGTAGAGCACTCCCTTCACATTGAAGAAGCGCAGTAAGGAGACAACTTTCAGGCCAAGGAAGAAGCACAAATCAGGTAAACAATCTTGTATTGACTCGATGGTCCTCACAAAAGGGGATCTAGATGAAATTGGTGGCAAACTAAGAGACACCACAACAAAGTTGTTGCAGCAATTTGAACAGCAGTATATGTAGACTCTAGGGAGAGTCTAGAAGGATCTCCACGAGCTATGGATCCAAATAGGCCGAATTCAAGTGAGTTTTTGGCAAGCGAGTGGGGTGTAAGCGAGCCTGGCGCAAGGGAGAGAGAAAGTCTTGGAGCTAGAACAGACTCTTAACCTTAGATTTATGCCTTTTCCAAAAGGATCAGTCCACGTAGAATCAGAGAAGACCACACTGTGTTGAGTATAGTCAAATACATTGGGGTGAACTTATTCGCACTGCCAATTCAGACCCTCCATGTGCTTCATCAAGGGGTCTTGGATGAGCTTCGAATCAGAGAGCAGCGAGAACTTGCAGTAATTAGTGAGCTTAAGGTAAACAATGAATATATATTTGTTGAGAAAGTTTAGGCCCTGAAAGAAAAGGAGGCATTAGAAGCACGGAGTCAGAGCCTAGAAACAACAATCACATAGGTGTGCAATTTAGTCCCAGAGTTACATATTCTGAAAGGTGCTACAACTATAGCGAAGGTCATAAAATTGGTAACCAAAGCCCGAGAATCAAAATATGAGATAGGCAGAGTCATGTTTGACTTCCAGATGAAGATAACTGAATTACAGCTGAAGCTATAGCTAACTACTCAGCCTGAGGTTAGGGAGCAGCACGGCGCAGCCATCAAGGAGCACATGGCTACTATGGAGAAGGTAGTTAAAGGTTATGAATTCCTGTTTAAAAATGCCATGGAGTTATGGGACACTTTTTAGGAGGACCCAAACTTGCAACGATTAAGTACAAAAATCAGAGAGGCCCAGCAGAAATATGATGAGATCAGGGCGACTGCGCACACATTTACGCCCGTCCGGCGCACGCGCTTTGTGTGCCTACAAGAAGGGAAGATGCTACAAGCACAAGTTTAGGAATTGCAGCAAAAAGAATTGGTGTTAAAGGCTCAGCTTCAACCTTGGATAGAGGAGGCCATCCAGATTTCTCAGATCATTCAGGCGAAGCTAAAAGATTTGCAACAGACTCAAAGAACCATGAGTATGGTGGTAAAGGGACCAACTACATAAAAGTTGGTTGAAGAGGTGAAGCAAACTCCAGTACAAGGCATTGTGGAGTTGGAAGCATTGAAGCAGGATTTCAATGAGCTCCACCACAAAGTAGAGAAGCCCGCAGAGTGACTCGAGGACAAGTCAACATATTTGTGTTGGGGGCCTGTTGGGATAAGGTCACTAAGGTCAATTTGTGTTGGGGGCGCAGCTAAGTAGGAGTCAAAGGGGCTTTAGCCCCTTGTTTGGGTAAGTAATAGGTCAGTTTTGAGACTCACCCATGGTCCACGGACCATGGTATTGTATTGAAAAAATCTATGTATAGTTGAGTCATAGCGAGTCTTAGGAAGCAACTTTTGGTGAATATTATTTTTTTGGGCAAGTACTAAGGTAGGAAAGCTCTGTTTCTTGTACTTAGGAGAAAGGGGAAGGCTCCTGCAGCTGAGTGCGTGGAGACCTTGGCAAGTCCGCTGCTGAGTGCGTGGGCCCCTGCAACTAAGTTCGCAGGGTGGAAAAGTCTATAAATTGAATGCTAATATTAATAAAGATTGATTTTGGAACAAATATCTTGCCTTTGTGTATTATTCTCATTTATGTTCAAGTTATGCATTATGGATTAATGATCTGTTTTTTGTGGAATAATGCATAATTTTTGTGCAAACCTATTGAATATTTAATGCTATGCATGAATTAAGTGATAATATATTTTCCTGAAGGTAATAGTTAAATTTGTTCTGATTTCTGTTGGATCGGGTAGATTTGCGTGAAGGCAAATCTACTATTACTATTTAGTGCACGAAAGTCGACAGTCTGCTTCTTTGAGGTCTATAAAGCTTGATTGCAGACCTTCGCGAAGGTTTAGAGGTCGTTTTCATAGAGTTGCATTAGCAGACCATAAGAAGACATAGATTTGCACGAAGGCAGATCTGAGCTACGAGGGCTTGGGATCACTTATCAAACGGTCTCTAGATGCAGAAAACTGGTTCTAGCATCCCCTAATACTACTTCGGGTGAGACTACATCCTACGCTATGTAGGTTGTTTCTAAAAGGGCCAAGTACCACATTTGTTGAGCACTTCTCTCTCGCAGTCACTGTTACCATGGGACCCAAGAGAACTGCTTCAAAAGGTACCACTAAGAGCAATACTAGGGAAGCAGTTGATCACATGCCAATAAAATTCCTAATATACTTGGACACTAAACTGTATGTAGAGAAGGACTTTTATATTACATGGCAGAAAGTTAATGAAACCTTTTCAGCAAAGGACTTTGCAACAGATCTGGAAGACCGACAGGTATACATGAATGTCCAAAGATCAAGGATACACAAGGTTGCATGCATATATCTATCCATTAGAGAAAATTTCAACTTAAAAGTGGCCTCCTAAGGAAAAATACTAAAATAATAGAAAAATAATAAAATAAGAGTTAGGAATTTTGGAGGGAAAAGAAAATATCTACTTTTTTATCATATTTTTGGCTTATCTCCTTATAGGTTTAATAAAAATTCAAGTGTAGACACTCGTCAGATGCAAAACCAAATTTTGCATCCAACAAGTACCCATTATGCATACTTCTAAGAAGACCCACATTCATAAAAATTAAATATACATGAAAAAATGTGTTGAACATGCTTTTTTAATGTATCTTCAATTTTTATCAATGTGGGAGTTCTCAGAAGTATGCATAATGAGTACTTATTGGATATGAAATTTAATTCCACATCCAATGAGTGTATACACTTGAAATTTGAGTAAGCATGTAAGGATATAAGGCAAACATACAATTAATTTTAATTTTAATTTTTTAATTCTTTTAATTTTTTTAATTATTTATTTATTTATTTTTTCCCTCCAAAATATCTACATGTACCTCTTTTTAAATTTAAAAGATTTTGATTGGTTTACATATTATGTACATGAAAATTTTATGGGCACTTTTAGGCTGAAATTTCCTCTAATTCTTCCCATGTGTAGATGTCATCAGCTAGATTGTCTCACATATTTATGTGAAGACCATGACTTTGAGCAGTACTAGCAAACAAAGGCTTACAACTTCTCTAGTAGCAGATTATTATTGTATGTACCATTTTCCTTTGCTAGAAGCATGCATGGATTCATTATTCTATGCCACCAACATTTATGTGGTCATGAGGGATGTTGTTAATAGTTGGGTGAAGGACGCATCAAAGTTTCCACAGACACCCACCAATACATGCAAGATGAGGTTTATCAGGAGGGCCTATCAGATGTTGATTATCTTATCTTGTCGAATCCACAGTCAACAGAAGATAGAGACCTTTGTAGTTCTTCTAAACCAAATTGTGAACAATGGGAAGCCAATCAATTGGTTAGATTTGTTGGCTCAATAGTTAAGGATCAATGTAGGTAAAGCCTGAATCGTCCCAAGGGTAGGCAAGAAACATTTTATATGTCCTGTTACACAGTATTTTTTCACACCTTCTGCACTTCCCTATGACATACCCTGAAGTGCCTGAAACATGACCATTATGCATTGTACTCATTCATGTATGCATCTCAGATCCCTCCGAAGAAATTGATTGGAAAATTCCTTGAGCTTTCCCTGAAGAAATAGCTCTAAAAACCCTAAATTGAGAATCATCACTCTTATAAGGCTTAAAAAAATTATGGTCGCATGTTGCATTAATGTACTTGACCAATGATGGCATTACTCTATTCCCTTGCATACCCACGATGATCCCAAAGAGGTAATTTTCCCAAAGAGGATGAGAAGCTTCATGATCTAGAAGCTTCCAGAGTGACAAGCTGGAGGTTGTTTGGCATAGATGAGATCGAATCCTCCCAACTTGACCTCTTAGTCTTATCCCTATGAACTACCTCCCTGATATGAGGGCTTAATCCTATCTTTGGAGAGGTCCTAACTCCATTTCCTAGCCTATAAATTCATCCTCTCCCATTCCCAAATGATTGGTCTATGTCTGTTTGCACCCTTATGCTAAGATTGTGCCTAGAGGCTATTCATTTGACTTGGAGAAGGAGTGCTTGGAGAGTTCCTGGCTTGGAATTGGATTACCACTCAAGGAGAGCCTATCAACATCAAGGCTTTGGTTGTAAGCTTCCATTTAATTTCTAATAATACACAATTGTTGGTTCATCTTCCCAAAATGCATATGTTCATGTATCATTTAGCTTAACATTCCTTGATCAATCAAGTAGGTTGCTATTGGATTTTCTATTCTTTTTGGTATGCCTTGTTGTGTCTTAATCACTTGTGCAGGTACATAAACACTGAGAGAAGTAGGAACAAGCCTGTAATACAAGCGGTTCAGGGTCCTCAAAAAAGGAGATCGGAATATCATCAGAACGAGGCAAGCCATCTCTATTGTTCTTATTTTCAATTGTAGCTTAGGAAGATGTCTAGTTGTTTGTCACTTCAATTGCTAGACCCACTCTTTGGGCTAGAGGGATATAGTCCTTACAATCGGACTGGTATTCCTTCGGAGTTATCTCCTCACACATCTTGGATTCCTCGACACCAGTTGTTTCCATCTAAGGAATCATAAGGTGAAATACCAACCTCTCCTCAAAGTCATCCAGAAGTTTCCCAAACTCACACTCCTCAAGTGCATGAGAAGCAAGACTATGAATTTCCTCCTGAAGGTTTTCCTTTTGTAGGAAGAACCCCATCTCACACATTCCCCGGAACTAGTGGACCTATACTTCCACATGGTTATACAACCTTAGCTCAGTTGGTTTCGGGAACACCCAATGCTTCATCATTATACCAAAATCCTATTTGGTCATCTAATGCCATGCCTACTTCTATTCCATTCGTTCCAAACATGACCTCTCAAGTTTCTGTAAAAATTGTTGTCATGTCAGTTCCTGTTCAACCTACGATTCCATCGCAACCTGTATCATTGTTTCAACCAACCCTTCTGGTACAACTGACTATTTTAGATCATGTTTCAGTTAGTTATTCCACCCCTCTGTCAAGTGGACAAAATGTGTCATTGCCTGGGGGGGGAATCCGAATATTCCTCTTGCGGTAGGTGAAGCCCATGTGAGTGGATTACAAACTCACATGGTTGGAGTTAATCAACCTTATTCTAGTAGTATTCCTAACCCTGTTGGTCCATTCAGGTCGAGTAATATCCAGTACCAGCAGCCTTATATGGCTTAAATTCCACTCCAAGAGGCTTACATCCCATATGGTTCACAAGCCTTGGTAAATCCACCTTACATTCCCAAGCAGGAGCTTATGTCCAACCTAGTCAATCCACTATTCCTAGTGGATATGGTAAGATTCAATTTGGAAATTACCAATACCCTCAAGGTATACCCCAGGGAACTACCCAGCAACCTTTGCAACAACAAGGGAAGTCATTACAACATCAAGGGAAACCTTTGCAGCAACATCAACATCCTTTGCAGTAGTAAGTGAAACCTTTGCAGCAGCAGGGGCAACCTTTGTAGCAGTCTCAGCAGCCTTTGCAGTATCAAACTTAGTTTGTTCAATGATCTACTCAACCCTTGTATTCGCAAGGCCAACCTTTGCAGTAACAAGGTCAACCTTTACAAAATCAAAGTCAACCTTTTTAGTAGCAAGGTCAACCTCTGCAACAGGTTCAATATGTATATCCACAAGGTTAGCCCTTGCAAACACAAGGTCAACCCCTAGTCAATCTCCTTATGTCCAGGGTCAATAGGTTCAACAACCTTATAACCCATATGTCGTGTACAATGCTTATCAATGGTCTATGGTAGGTCAATATCAAACCTACCGTGGACAAAATCCACCTTATAGTCAAGGTATCCCTCAATGGGGGAAAAATCAAACCTCGTGTGGTCAAAATCCTCCACTATGGGGGTAGAATCCTTACCAGCAAGGTTGGAACCCACTGCTTGGGTCTCCTCAAAGGCCCTACATACCGTTCAATTGCAATTTCCTTTTTTGGCTACATTGGAGTTACCTGATGTCTCGAGGCTCACGAATGATCCTATTCTTCATTTGCCTTATTGGCCTCCTGCTCCTACCAAAATTCCAAGCGATTGCCCTAAGTCCGAAGGAAATTCTAAGGAGGACCCGCAAGCCCATGTGATGACATATCACCTATGGTGCTCCTCCAATTTGTATGTTGACGATTCTATCTATCCTCACCACTTTCAGAGGACCCTCATAGATGCTTCCGCAAAATGGTATATCGAGTTGCCTCGAGGTACCTATGTTGACTTGAACTCTTTGGCTATGGAATTCCTCACCCACTTCCAATTGTTGGTTCAATATGAAAATGACACTCATTTTCTTACATCCCTTAAGCAAGATACCATGACCCACATTTCCAATCATATCCATGAATGGAGACGTCAGCGTCGCCTCATTAAATTTGATATTGCTGATGAGTTGTTGACTGAATGGATCACAAAATTGTTTGTTAACAATATTGCTAAGGATATAGCTATGGATGGATGTGTTACTGAATAACAAGTTATTGCCCATGCTCAATATCTAGAATTAGTCTATTCGCAATCTGGCACGTTGTATGAGATGTTACCTGATGCTCCGAGACCATCTTCAGATTTGACAACATCAAAGTCTCCTGATGTACCACCTGTTGATGGTGTAATTGGTTCTATGTCTCAGACTTCCAAAAAAGCTTCCTCAAAGCATAAATATATTTCAAACACCAGTTCCAATAATCCTTCAAAAAAATCATCAAGTCCTGGTAAAACCTCTGAGGTACATGATGTTCAGTTGTTGGGAACGGGTCCCCTGGGGGCAAATTTTGGGGTTAAAAACCCAAGTTTGGGGCAGAAGGCCCAAAGTTTGTATAAAGAAATGTAAAGTATCCGCATTTTGTGGTCGCAGAGCACGAAGATATCAAGAGTCAAAAACAATTTTCTGCCCTTAGTCTAGATAGGTTTTGTCAGTTTTAGAGATTCGCCCTTGGTCCACGGACCATGGGATTGTATAAAAAGGAGGTCTTAGAGGAGTCTAAGGAGGAAGTCAAAAAAGTAGAAGTTCTTGATGAGTCTGTAAAGAGCTAAGAGCGAAAGTCTTAGCATAGGAAGAGGCTATGCAGTTGAGTGTGCAGAGGCCTAAGGTAGAATTCTGTAGCTAAGTGTACAGGCCCCTGCAGCTGTGTGCGTAGGGCAGATAGAGTCTGTATTGAAAATTAAAATCATCGATAAAGAGAAGTATTCTGAAATTACTATGTATTTTTCCTCTGTGGATCACATCTGATTATGTTATGTTAAGTTCTGGGTTTATGTTATAATGCTAATTTGATGCGTGAATGTATATGTTACTATGTGTTATATGAATGCAAATAATGATATATGTTTACGTGAAGATAATCTTAACTGCATGGTAAATTTGGTGAACACTTAAGATAATTCAGGAACTTAATATACAATAACATACTTACATATGTGCGTAAGTGCCTGAATCATCATTTAGTGTTGTGTGAAGGATGATCATATACCTTCGCGAAGGTTCTAAGAGATGAAAGAGAAAGTACATTGATAAGCCCTAAAGGCTTATTGATCTGTGCGAAGGAAGGGTTTAAGGTATAAAGTTGACATCACGACCATCTTAGGGTGCGGAATCTTGGTTCTTGCATCCCCCCATACTGCTTCGGGTGAGACTTCAGTTCGCGGTCTGCGGACTGATGCCGAAAGGGCCAGGTGTGTAGGGATTTTCTTGGTTGACTAACGTTGAACTTGGATTAGGGCCCATCAAGCCAAAAAATGGTTCTGTTTCCTGGACCAGGATCTGCATAACGAGATGTGTGATGTTGCATCATTGGAATCCAACTAAGAAAGAGATCGAAGACTAGTTGGATAGAAAGATCCACAAATTCACAGTGCAAGAGAACAAGAATCCGCGATTAACGAAAGAACAGTGGTTGGATAGATATCTATACATAGAAATACACGAAATATTCTTTTGTTCCTTCCCGGTTGAATTATATGAGTGGATCGCAAAGTTGGCAGATGGCCTTGAAGGGAGGTGAAGGCTTGACAATCTAATTGTCTGGACCTCGGAGTTAGTGCGAAGATTGGAAGCCTTTGAAGGTAAGATCGCACACGTTGTTGACCATTGGCTTGACTGCATAATATAAGGGTTTGTGATAGAGTTTGCGGTTGATACTTCTATCAGTTACAGCGAAGCAGAGCACCGCTTCTTCAAAGGACCACGAGGTAAGTATTTGAAGTCACTAAATACTTGGATTAAGATGCTCTTGTGTGAAAAGCAAGTCATGAAGTTACCTTGATGTTTGGAGCTATGCGAAGTGGAAGGTCTTTTAGGGACAGAGGAAGAAAAGGTCCTAAGTATAGCCTGCTGATTGAGCCTCATTTGAGTGATGACGAAGGAGCAACACAAGCTTCTAAACTGAGCGCTATTCTGTTGATAAGACAATGGTTCCCATGAATACCTACACCGCCTCCATCCTCATCCCATCCATCCATACTGCCCCGATCCTCACCTCCACCACTTACCCCATCCCCACACCACCGCCACCTCCACCACTATTCGACATGGCAAACTCCGTAAAGCTACCTGTATTCAAGGGCGTAGGAAATGAAGATCCGGACCAGTTTTGGTTCGTCGTGAAGGTTGTATGGGAAACACAAGGTATCACAAACGACCAAATGAATAAAGCCACACTGGTTAGTGATTTGCAAGACTCCACACTAATGTGGTACATTAAGTACAATACTGATAACCCATCTTTCGCATTGGCAGATATCCAGACTGCATTGAATAGAGAATTTAGTAGACCTCACTCTCAAGCGAAATCAATTGTGGGATTCAAGGAGATCATGATGAAGCCTGGGGAGACACCCTGGGATTTGGAATCAAAGATTGAAGTGTATGATCCATGAAGCCAACATGAATCTAACTAATGGGTAGCACCGTGAATGGTTCGTGGCCTCACTCCTGCCCCACCTAAGGGTTGCACTATCACAACAGAAGATTAGGACCTAGGCAGAAGCTCTAGAAATCGTGATGAGTCTACATGAGACACCAATGCAGGATGCTAATCTGGGGGTTCAACAGATTCACGCGTAGTTGCAAAACCTTTTCCTCGAAATGAAAATTTTGAAGAAAGACAAAACAGCTCGGTCGGAGGTGCGCGAATAACTCTGGTGCTTGAAATGGAAAGGTCAGGGGGATGACAAGGATCACTGTCCAGTCTTTGTGAACTATGTTGCAGTAGGGGAACCAATGCCTCTAAGGCTGGAGGTTGTAGCAACACCAAGTGTAGCATCTGTGCTATGGTGCGCTATATGTCAGGTAGCTGGGAAACATGTGACCAATAATTGCCATTTGCTGCAGAAATTTGTACAGACACCATAACAACTCTTCCACAATTTCTGTCAATCAGTAGGTCATGATGAGCGTAATTTCCATAGTTACGTATTAATTATGGACATGAAGCCTACGTACAGGGTGCAGGCAGAAACACGGCCTCCGAAACAAGGTGTTGGGGGAACGTGAGGTGAGTATCAGGGCTGCGACTGAGGCCAAGGTGGATTGGGGCCTGGTAGAGGCCGAGGGCAGCTTATTTGTTACAATTATGGAGGACCGGGACACTATGCGAGAGACTGTCCGAATCTGACATGACTGTCATGCCACTACTGTACTCAGTTTGACAGTGCAACTGAGGATTTCCCTATATTATTGGCTAAGATTCGCAAAAAGCGGGCACAACCTCCACAGTCGACATAGAACCTCCAGATCATGAGGGCTTAGCCTCATGTGGAATACTCTAAGATAAAAATTATGCTGTGAAGTGGAACTATGACTCTCAAGGATAAAGGGAAGTAGCCTATAGAAGGTGAGTGGGTCCGCAAAGCACCTAAAAAGGAGACTGGGTTTGATCTAGAGCGTGAAAAATAAACCTTCATGGAAGCAAAGAAAAGCTTCGCTCAGGCCTCTACCTTAGGAAGTTAGGAGAAATCAGTTGATGAAATGGACCCATCCATGAATACCATGTTCTTAGAGACCTGCATGAAACTGCTCTACGATAGTAAGGTTGTGAAGGGACATCAGGAATTGATTAATCGTTGTGCTGGCAAGGATGGCACTACTGGCGAACCGCACGTAATCAGAAATCTTGGTAAGCATAAGGCGAGGACGGGACGTGAGATGAGACTCACCGGGCAGATAAGGGAATACGAAATGGACAAAGTTATCTTGGGTCTGGGGTTTGAGGCAAATGTTTTTCCAAAACAAACATGGGAAAGAATAGGGAGACCTGTGGTCCAGTGGTCTCTGATCCAGTTAAGGATGGCGAATCAACACAAAATTATCCCAATGGGGAGGCTGCAGGGGGTAACCATTGACATCGAAGGTGCGAACGCATTGGCGGATTTTGCAGTAATAGAGATTGTGGATGATATCAATCCCTACCCTGCACTCCTTGGGATCAATTGGGCCACTAACATGAATGGGGTAATCAACCTGAAGAAGCAAAAGATGATATTTGAAAAGAAATCGCCCTATGTAGTGGTGCCACTGGATCCTGTAGAAGGACCGCGCTATATAGAATTGGTCTGCAATTATGAAAGTGATGACGATTTGGACCAGATTTACAAGATAACAACTCGAGACCAGGATTGGGTAAATCTGACAACAGACAGACATATTGCATGGGACCACGATAGCTCCTACACATCAAATTCAGACAAAGAACTAGAGCACTGGCAGAACCGGTTGCATGAAGTATCTACGTTGTGTTGTAATATGATGACCAAATCATTGCATTGTGTATCATTAGAAGTAAGGAATCTGCCTTCTTATGATGGGTTTACTGATGTGGATATATTTTTGGATGCATTTGAAAGAGAAGTGTTGGAGAAGCATCGTTTCCAGGCCTTGGATTGGGTGTTGCACGCTACGCCCTCAAGATGGTAGGGTACGCACAAGGATAATTTCGATGATTGGCGTGAATATAGGAGGATGATGAGAATATGTTTTGGACAGCCGAAGGTACGGATGACAGAGAAGTATGATGGAAGGGATGACCCATGTGATCACCTAGCCAAATGGACTAAGGCTTATGGAGTGGAGCCCCAGCCTGAATGGGGGCATCCGTTTTGTCATACCCCGGATGTCATACCAATGAATTGGTACTTGGAAACAGAGCTCCGCCATGGCACTAAAGAATGGGATATCTTGCGCTAGGGGTTTATAATGACGTTCAGCTTTGAGGATGGGTTTGACTGTATTGACGCGGCACTATAGGAGGTTAAAGTAGTGATCTTTAGGATACCACAGGATCCTTTGGACCTGATTCAACCTGATTGGACTACCCAGCTGAGCCACGCACTGGAATGCTATAATGTGACCGCTGAAGAAGAAGACGAGGATCCTAGAAATATTAATATTCTAGAAACTGAGTGTCACCGTGAGGTTGAAGGACCACAAATAGAGGATTTAGACATAACCACACCACTAAAAACTAGACACGTCAACATTGGCATAGAGGCGAAGCCGAAATTTGCGAAGATTGGGGACTATTGGGACAACACGACAGTAGATAAGGTCGTTGAGCTCCTCCACAAATATCTGGATTTGTTCCCCACAAAGTTTTCTGATCTGAAGGGAATAATAGGAGACTTAGGTTTCATGAAGATCACCCTAAAACTGGACGCAAAACCTGTGAAAAAAATACCTTACCACCTTAATCCAAAGTATAAGGAAAGGGTCTGCGCTAAGTTAGATAAGATGCTCGCGGCAGGTATTATTGAACCGGTGGAAGAATCTGATTGGGTAAGCCCAATAGTGGTTCAGGAAAAGAAACAAAAGGAAGAAATAAGGATATGCGTAGATCTCTAGAAATTGAATGACGCTTGTGTGCATGATCCTTTCCTGACCCCGTTCACTGACGAGGTCCTGGATAATGTAGGTAGCCAAGAAGCATACTCTTTCAATAATGGGTTCCTGGGTACCATCAGATGAAAATCGTGCCTGGCGATAGAAGCAAGATGACCTTCGTGACTGAATGAGGATGTTTTCAGTACACTGTAATGTCTTTTCGGCTAAATAATGCGCCAACGATCTTTTCGCGCGTAGTCATTGCGACATTCAAAAAATTCATACATAAATTTTTGGAGGTATACTTTGACGATTGGACAGTGTTTGGATTGGTCAAGTGCCATGTGGCAAGTTTGCACTTGATGCTAGATACATGTAGGAGATACCAGATCATGCTTAATTTGAAGAAGTGTTTGTTTTGTGTCCCTTTTGGGATCTTGCTGGGTCATGTGGTATGCAGACAAGGATTAATGATAGATCCCGCCAAGATCGTGGTGATAATCAACTTGGAGGTGCTGAGGAATGTGAAACAGTGCGTGCAACTCTAGGCCATATCAGATATTATAGGAAGTTCATCAAGAGATATACCCAGATCACCACGCCTATGGATAAATTGTTGAAAAAGGGTGCTACGTTCTGTTGGAATGATGAATGTCAGAAGAGCTTGGATGTGTTGAAAGAGAAAACTGTCACTGCGCCGATCCTAGTCTTCCCGGATTGGAAGAAGGAATTTCATGTGCACGTGGACGCATCATGTATTGCACTAGGGGCCATACTGACACAGGCCGGTGAGGGAGAACTAGATCCTCCTATAGCATTCATAAGTAGGAAGTTGTCTAAAGCAGAGAGAAATTATTCCATGACAAAGCACGAAGGATTAGCTATGGTGTATGTGCTCCAGAAGTTCGGGCACTGTTTGTTGGGTGGACAATTTAAGATGTATACAGATCATTCCATGTTGAATTACCTGATCAACAAGCCTATGTTGGGGGGGAAAATATGTAGATGGTTGTTGTTGTTCTAGGAGTATGACTTCGAAGTTATTGTGAAGCCAAGATGACTGAATGCGGGACCTGATTATTTGTCGTGCATTGAAACTGGAGAGGAACATACTAATTTGGAGGAAGGATTGCCTGATGCACAGCTCTTTGCGGTGCACGTAGCAGAGAGTCACTTTGAAGATATTATCCACTTCTTGATGACAGGATCGGCTCTAGAAGGTTATACAAGTCAACAAAAGAAGGAACTAGTAGTGCGTGCGACAGACTTTTCTATCATTGCAGGGCACTTGTACAAAATGGGGTCAAATAAAATATTGCAACGTTATGTGCCTGACTTTGAACGAAGCAGCATCCTCACTGAGGCTCACGGAGGAGCTGCAGGAGGACATTATGTAGGGAAAGCAATAGCGTAGAAGATTCTACACACTGGGTTGTGGTGGCCAACCATGCATAAGGATTCGAAAGCATATTATATGGCATGTGACACATGTCAAAGGACTGGCAGGTCATCGCAGAGGGATGAACTACCTCTGATGCTGCATGTGACATTACAACCTTTTGAGAAATGGGCGATTGACTTTGTGGGTCCAATTCAGCCTCAAGGAAAGAAGACGGGTGCGCAGTACATCATCACCGCAACTGAGTACTTGACCAGGTGGGTGAGGGCACAGCGTGTGAAGGACTCTACAGGTGTGACAACAACAAAGTTTATTTTTGAATATGTGTTGAAAAGATTTGGCTGTACAAATATCTTGATGAGTGATCGCAGTGCGCACTTTCTTAACAAAACAACCAGCGTGTTGACAGAATAATTTCAGGTGTATCACCAGAAAAGTACGCCTTATCATCCGCAGGCTAATGGGACAATGAACGCATTCAATAAGATATTGGAGAGTGCATTGACGAAGGTCTGCAATGTTCAGAGAAATGACGGGGATGTGCGCATACCCGCGGTGCTATGGGCCTACAGAATGACTTGCAAGACATTGATTGGAGAAACACATTTCAGACTCATGTATGGCATATAAGTTTTGATGCCAATGGAATACATTGTACCTATTCTATGTATAGTGGCACTCACAGGAATGGTGGATCGTGGAGCCTTGGAAGAGAGGCTCATGCAACTAGCGAAGCTTGAGGAGGAACGATTTCTAGCTGGATTTCACCAACAAGTTCAAAAGAAGCGCGAAAAGACATGGCACGATCGGCACATCAAACTACGCACCTTCAAGGTAAATGATATGGTCTTGCTATATGATAGTAAATTTAATAAATTTCCAGGGAAATTTAGAATGCACTGGCTAGGGCCATATGTCATCAAGGAGATTACCGATGGTGGAGCAATTTAGCTGGTCAAATTGAATGGAGAACCCTTCCTAGGGAAGGTGAATGGCAGCCGATTGAAGCCATACACTGGTGATCCAGCTAGGTGACTATTTGAGGGAAGCACAGTCTTAGCACTCCAGGCAACTGAAAGGAATCGTGGGACTATAAACTACACTGCCTGGGTCGGAGAATTGTGTGATTGGGGAACTGCGTGGAACAAAGGAATGTCACAGGGTCCATCATAGCGCGCAGAGAACTGTGCTACTAAGGGAGAAACCGCGCAAGGCAGCTGGAAAATGATCATTAAAGTCACTGTTCATGATTTGACGATGAAAAAACAACCAAATGGAGTGGGGGGTGGCATTTAAGTCAGAATTTATCGACCAGATCTTTGAAAATATGCCGCCAATCTCGCATTAATGAACCAATTTTGGGGGGAACAATTGGATTTGAATTCAAAAGTGCCTATAAATTACAGGTGGCTGCCCAGCGAAAAACACTTGGCCTTTTGAGAATTGAGTTGTTGAGCTCTTAGGCGCACATGAAATGTGAAAATTTCGAAGTTTTGATAGCAAGTTCACTATTTGAGACATTGCCAAAGGAGACACAAGAGTTGTTGCATAGTATCATGTCGACGCCTGCAGAAGCTATGAGCGCTGAAGCAGTGACAACCGAGGGAGTTGTTCCAGAGGTAGCTATGGCATAAGGAGCTACCCCGAAAGTTGCGCCTGCGGAAGTACTGGCAGAAGTGCCTAGATCCCCCAAGACACCCAGGACAAGGCCTACGTTGACCTATGAGGCTTCAAAACTGAAGAAGAACAAGCAGAAAATGCAGCCACCAGTGTGCGCATCACCTAGGAAGCACCCACAGTAGGGAAAACCCACCGCGTAAGGGATCCCCGTGCAATAGTGCTACCAGATGGAGCACTAAAAATAGAGACTGAAGCTTACAGACTTGTTGTCAGCACCCTCAAGAGAGTTGGACTCAACTTGGCCACGCTTCCCAATGAGGCACTTCACCTTTTGTAGGACGGCGTGATCACGAAACTTCAGGCTCGTGAACATTGTGCATTGAAGGTGATCAGCAAATAGAAGGTCAACAACGCCCAACTAACCATGCAGAGAGACTCTACCCTTAATCTTGTAAAAGACATTACAAACAAGAACTAGTGCATTGCCACAGTCGTGGCTGAGGCGTGCAGGACTGTCCCGAAGCTGGGCATTCCTGAGGCTGAGCTGATAGATGTGAGGGTTTAGAAGCTTGTTGTTGGAGTGCGCGATGCACGAACTGAATTGGCAAAGGTTCAGCTAGAGATGAACCTCAAAATTGCAGAGTTGTAGTTGAAGGCCCAGCCTTCGACTCCACTAGAGATCAGAGAGCAGCACGAGACCGTTGTGAAAGATGCGGTAGTAGCAGTAGAGAGCGTAGTGAAGGACTGTACCATTCTCTTCGAGTAGTCACTCAAGGTAGTCACCTGCCTGCAAGAAGATCCTATTGTACAGCAGCTAGAAACAGAAGCGTGAGAGATGTAGCAGCGCTACGACGAAGTCAAAGCGACAGCACGCACTGTCACCATCACGCAGAGGTTAGCCAAGCTGCAGGAGGAAAAGGCATTGAAAGAGCAAGTAGATGCAGTTCAGCACAAGGAAGCCGTGCTGAAGGCTTGCTTGAAGCCTTGGTTAGACGAGGCCTACTTGATCACGACCACTATTGAAGGCAAGTTGGCTAGTTTGTAGGAGACTCAACAAAAGATTAAGTCAGACAGTGCAGGGCCAGCGACAGAGCAGTTGGTCGAGGAGATGAAGCAGGTGGCAACACAGTGCACTGCCAAGGTAGCAGTTGTCCAAGTCGAGCTGGGAGGTCTTCATGACAAGATCTCCATGCTAGCAAAGTGACTCGAGGGTGAGTCACCATGTTTGTGTTGGGGGCCTGTTGGGAACGGGTCCCCTGGGGGTCAATTTTGGGGTTAAAAACCCAAGTTTTGGGGCAGAAGGCCCAAAGTTTGTATAAAGAAATGTAAAGTCTCTGCATTTTGTGGTCATGAAGCATGAATATATCAAGAGTCAAAAAGGGTTTTCCACCCTTAGTCTAGATAGGTTGTGTCAGTTTTAGAGATCTGCCCTTGGTCCACGGACCATGGGATTGTATAAAAAGGAGGTCTTAGAGGAGTCTAAGGAGGAAGTCAGAAAAGTAGAAGTGCTTGATGAGTCTGTAAAGAGCTAAGAGCGAGACTCTTAGCATAGGAAGACGCTTTACAACTGAGTGTGCAGAGGCCTAGGGTAGAAGTCCGCAGCTGAGTGCGCAGACCCCTACAGTTGTGTGCGTAGGGTAGATAGAGTCTGTATTGAAAATCTGAATCATCAATAAAGAGAAGTATTCTGAAATTACTGTGTATTTTTCCTCTATGGATCACATGTGATTATGTTATGTTAAGTTTTGGGTTTATGTTATAATGCTAATTTGATGCGCGAATGTATATGTTTTTATCTATTATATGAATGCAAATAATGATATATGTTTACGCGAAGATAATCTTAACTGCATGGTAAATTTGGCGAACACTTAAGATAATTCAGGAAATTATACAGTAACATACTTACAGAGTTGTGTAAGTGCCTGAATCATCATTTAGGGTTGCCCAAAGAACAATCGTATACCTTCACGGAGGTTCTAAGATACGAAAGAGAAAGTATATCGATAAGCCCTAAAGGCTTATCGATCTGCGTGAAGGAAGGGTTTAAGGTATAAATTCGACATCATGACCATGTCAAGGTGCGGAAACTTGGTTCTCGCATTCCCCCCATACTGCTTCGGGTGAGACTTCGGTCTGCGCTCTGTAAATTGATGCTGAAAGGGCCAATAGTGTAGGGATTTGCTTGGCTGACTAACGCTGAACCTGGGTCAGGGCACATCAAGCCAAAATCAGTGTACCGCAATAGACAATGCCTCTAAAGATAAGAAAAAGGGTAAATGTAAAGCCAAAGCCGATGCCATAAAACAAGATCCACCCAAATCATTTGTTGATGATGCTTCTAAGAGCAAGCCGAAATATCCTTGCCTCATCTGTGAGGAAGATCATTACACCCAAGGATTGTCCCCACCGTTCTGAAGTTAATCGCTTATTGAAAGGGACTTTGACGGTTTTAAAAGAACCTTTTCCATCTCAGCAGACATGGTTGGTAGAACAACTACAATCCTTTGCCTCCTCTAGTTCCCAAGTTTTCATGATGCAAATTTCATCACCTATTTCGATCGCTACTCAAACAAAGGATTATCAAACCTTGCATAAGAAGACGATGGAGAAACAATTACCGATATACCTTCTACTTCCACCTCGTCCAATTCTAGATTGCTACATATTGAGTGCCCTAACAGTGAGTCCATAATTTGACCACCTCCCAAGGGTGTACTTTGGAAATCATCTTATAATCTGAATGTTAGAGTTGCACAACACTACAATATTGTTGAGTATTTAGCTCAAGCACCTTCGACAATGTCTGCCTTGGAGGTTCTTCAAACCTGTCCAACACAGTGGAAATCATTTTTGTCTACTATAGGCGCTATTGATCCTGCTGATTCGAGTATGATTACCTTTGATCTTGAAAACCATGTTCCTAGTCTTCCTCGTCAGATTTCTTTTCTGATACAATTTCTTATCAAAGGAAATACGATCCATCAGACTGTTATTGATGAAGGTGCTTCCACCTGCATCATGTTTATTTCATGTTGGAAGGCCATTGGCTCTCCTTCTCTTAACCAGTCCTTGAACAATTTGGAGGCCTTTGATGGTAGAGGCTCCCATCCATACGGTATTCTCACGAACTTGGCGATTACATTGGAAGGAAAGACCATTGAACTAGAAGTGGAAGTTTTAGATGCAAATATCAACTACAACCTTCTTCTCAGGCGAAGCTGGACCCATGCTATGTTTTGTGTGGTTTCTTCTTTATTCTGGGTGCTTCATTTTCCTCACGAAGGAAAAATTGTCACCGTCAACCAACTGTCCTTTTTCTCTTCTGGTTCATCGAACAGTAATGTCCCTTACATGGGAAATACTGATATTCCTTATGAGAGTGTGGGGGCATGTCTCTTAAAAGACTCTGCTTTAATGGGTACTTTTACTCTCCCACCTCCGAATGTTACTTCAATCAATATGATCTCAATTTCTATGGATCCTTGGATTATTCCTACTCCAGATCAAATTGATTCATTTAGTGATTTTATGCCTTTAAGTCCACTGAAGCAAAATTATAAAGAAATTGTCTTGGCTTCGATGGCCACTTCAGAAAGTCATGTTTTTTTCAGTATGAACCTGGATACTTATGTGCCATCTCCTTGGCTTGGTTCTTGGAATTCTCCAAATCTTTTGAACGAGACATTCCCCACCAACGAGAGTTTCGTTGAGGTCATTTCTCTGGATGAAACTCCTTCGAACAGCCTCCATCATCGTTCTTCCTTTCTTCATAGCCTCAGTGAGATGCTCTCATGTCATGAAGCATTTGTTTCTCATTGCTCAACATCTCCACTTTAGACACCTATCCCGATGCATGAAGTCCTGTCGGAGGGTAATATGGGAAACATCACTGCTATTATGCCTCTTGACATTTCCATTAAACCTGGAATTGTCAAGAAAATTCATATTAGAGTTTCCTATTCTCTAGATCAGATCAGGGTTTACACTCAACTTTTCAAAGAATTTTGGGACGTCTTAATGTGGTCATACGAGGAAATGCCCGGCATTGATCCAGCAATAGTGGTGCATGAAATACCAACTTATCCTGGTGCCAAGCCTATTCACCAATGGCTTCACCCTATGCATCCTCGAAAGGCTACTTCTATTAAAGTAGAAGTGGAAAAGCTTTTAAAATCAGGTTTTATTTATCCCATCCCATTGACAGATTGGGTGTCCAACATTTTCCTTGTTGCTAAAAAGCAGGGCACGATCTGTGTCTATGTTGATTACCGCGATATCAATCATGCATGTCTAAAAGACAATTATCCCACTCCATTTATTGATCATATCATCGTTGAGTGCGCTAGGAGTGAGATTTTCTTGTTCATGGATGGTTTTTCTGGCTATAACCAGATCAACATTTCACCTGTTAATCAACATAAAACGACCTTTATCTATCCCTAGGGAACTTTTTCTTATAAAAGGCTTCCTTTTTGTTTAAAAAATGTTGGCACTACCTTCCTGTTTGTTGAGCCTTACCTTGACAACTTACCAGCCCATTCTGATAAGCGTCATGACCATCTGGATCACTTAAGATCCATCTTTCTGCAATGTCGACATTATAACATCCACCTCAATCCGCACAAGTGCATTTTTGACATTGAATTTGGTCGAATCTTGGGTTTTGTGATGTCCCATGAAGGTATTCGAATTGAAACTTTAAAATTTGATGCCATTGTCAACTTACGCGCGGCCCCCCCACCTCATTACTGCAATTGCAAAGCCTGCAAGGAAAGGCTAACTTTCTTTGTCGTTCCTAATTATGCTAAACTCGCCAAAGGTTTTACTCGCTTACTTAAGAAGGGGATCCCTTTCATTTGGGATGAATTTGCCCAAAAATCCTTCGATGCTTTGAAATACACACTTATTAGTGCTCCTTTACTGCATCCCCCTAATTATCGACACGATTATTTCCTGTACTTGGTTGCAACTGATACTACTATTGCTATGGTGTTAGTTCAGGATGACGACAATGGAAACAAGCACGTGGTTTATTATTTAAGCCAAAATCTTCTCGATACTGAGTCTCAATATGCCCATGTTGAGAATCTTGTCTTCGCAGTAGTCCATGCTACCCAAAGATTTCGACATTATATCCTTTACGGAAAACCATAGTGATTTCCGATTGCAACCCCATGACCTATATACTGACTCGTCAGTTACTGGGGGGAAAATACTCCAAATGGATCGTTATCATGTAGGAGTTTTATTTGGAGTTTACTACCGCCATATCAAAGAAATCGCTTGTTTTTGCTGAGTTGATATGTGCCCTTCCAGCTACAAGCACTTATACTGATTTCAATGAGAAAATTCCCGATGAAACTCTGTCTCTGATCAACACTCTCGACTTGTGGTATGGATATATTATCATTTATATTCAAACCCATACTTTACGATTTGAGTTGTCTATATCTGATTAACGCTGCATTCGGCATCAGTCCCAACCCTATTAGATCCTTGGTGATACATTGTATTCGGCCAATGTGGACTATGTTCTTCGCAGGTGTCTCACCCTAGAAGAGGCTAAATGGGTCTTGAATGATTTCCACTCTGGTGCCTATGGTGGTCATATGTCAAGCTACACCACCGCTCAAAAAATCCTCCACGCCGGTTATTTCTGGCCTTCTATCTTTAAAGATTATATTCTAGCTGTTCGGAAATGCCATGAATGCCAAATTTTTAACCGCAAGCAGCGCGCTCTGCCAGCACCCTTACACCCAGTAATTATCGTTGTCCCATTCATTAACTGGAGCATTGATTTCATGACATGTAACCCTCACTCGGCCGGGGGGCTTGGTTATATAATCGTCCCCATCGACTAGTTTACTAAATGGGTCGAGGCGATGCCTACATATAATGTTGATGGTATCATTGCTGCTGAGTTCCTCTTTAACCACGTCATAGCACGTTTTGGTGTTCCTCAAGCCATTGTAACTTACCATGGATCACATTTTCATCAGTACATAATGACAGAGTTGACTGCTCAGTTGGTCCTTCGTCATGATAGCTCAACTCCTTATTATCCACAGGCCAATAGCCAAGTCAAAGCAGTTAATAAAGTTTTGATTACTATGCTTCAACATACCATTGGGAAGCAAAACAAGGACTAGAATTTGATGTTATTCTTAGCTCTCTGGGCTTATAGAACTTCCACTAAGATGACCACTGGATTCACTCCATTCCAACTAGTCTATGGTTTAGAGGAAACTCTTCCAATCAAATGTGAAATCCCTTCGCTCAAATTAGTTATCAAACTCCTTCTGAATAGCTTGCATGAAGAGGAATGACTTTTGTATCTTGAGAGGCTTGACGAGACTCATCACATTGTTGCGATGGTCATCGAAGCTCAAAAGAAACGTGTCAAAGCTCATTTTGACCAAACTGTTTCTCCATGCACTTTTGCTGAAGGCGACTTGGTCCTTCATTATGATCAAGCCAACGATAAATTGGGAGCAGGAAAATTCGAACCTATGTGGCATGGACCCTGTTAGCGCTTGGAATTCACCTAGGCTGAGATAGACAAACTCTCAAGGCTACATCAAACCATTTCACCTCGTAGCTAGCCCTACGAGGTATGAGAAGGCTCTCTCGGGTCAGATTCGGTAGATCTTTCAATATGATAAGCTGACCAATTAGGAATAAAGATTTTAGGCTAGTAAATTGATAAGGGGGTTGATTTAAAGATTTTTGGGGTTTTTGGTGGCAATTGGAGGGAGTGCAATTCAGGGTGCGGGGATTGGGCTCAGTTTTTGCAGGGGATCTTTGGGGCAAGGTAGGAGTGAGTGTTGATGCCTTAATCTGAGATGGATGATCAAGAATGATAGAGGAGGAGCTAAAGAGGGCAAAAAACCATTTTGAATCCTCTCTAGACAGTAGAAAACATAAATATTGAACAAACTAAAAAGCTGAGCATGTCAAAGCATGAATTCAAACTTTACCACTTCATCTGTCCAATTAGAAGCAAAAGAGAGATGTGGAATACATAAACAAACTTACAAGAACATGTAGAGAACACACCATCAACACAACAATCCACAAGAATCCACAATGATGTCTGCAAAACCCTGGCCTTCCTTTCCTTAAATTGCAGAAATAGATGTACAATACACAATAAAGCTTTCTCCCACAAGAGTCCAACCATGAAAATGAGAAAGAGAGAGCATAATATAGACCATCTAACTCCTTTCCCCACCTCTAGGGGTCGAGCTTAGCTTCCTAGGAGCAGTTTGAACTAATTCTAAACTAAGCACTAGATAATAGGCAGTCCAACAACTTGCCTCTATTACTTAGCTAACTCATCCATGCATTAATTATTCTCTTTTTACATCAAGGAAGCTTCTAGAAGGGTAAAGAGAGATAAAATCTATCAATGTGCCATGAAAATTATACATTCATCCATCATCTACAAGTAAAAATCATCAACCAAGGTGAAAACAGTGTTTTCTGGCCTGAAAAGTCAAAACTGCCAAATTCAGCTCGAGTGGTCGCGCCCCTTTGCAGCAACTTTTGAGTGGGTTCCACTGGTCAAAATTAGGTGCACGATGGCTCATTGGAAAGCTTGGTCTGTCTACTTTCCATCCCAAGTGGAATTTCTAGATTTGGAGTTGATTTGACCCCTCAAAAGTCAATTCTCCCAAGGTCACTTTCTGCAACTCAAAAAGTGGGCAGAAAGTCATTTTTTTGATGTATTTTGAGCTTTTGGAGGCCCAAATATCAAAATCAAGCTTCTCCCAAGTATAGGTAATTTTAGTTTTTGCATGCCCTTTCCAAAAATGTCAACTTTTTGCAATTCCGAGCAATCCTCACGAGTGGTCGCGCGGGGGGTGAGACCACTCCACAGGCAAAAACCTGTAAATTTCCAAAAAATTTCCAAAATGCTCCAAAACTCTCAAATTTTTTTGATTTTGCTGCTGGATGAAGGCTAATGAGTACCATGGTGAGTGAGGGATGCCTCAGCCAAGATACGGAGTGGGTTTGTCCTTTTCTTCTTCTTCCGGGCCTCTGACAGCTTCTTTTGGAGAATTTTCATTTTTGCTTTGCAAACATGCAATCTGGGCCAATAATGTGTCTTCATGTTGCGGAGGAGCTCCTTGTCATGATTTGCCTTCTCCAACAACCTCTCCAAGCGAAAATTTGCTTGGATGAGCAATGACTCCCGCTCAGCAGGCAATAGATCACCGGGCCTCCTGCGGTTCAAGCCTCTGTTACCGCGGATCCTCCATAGTTCATCAAGCTCTTTCTCTCTTGTGATGACCACCTTTGCCACCCTTACGAGGCCTCTGCTGTGTCTCAACCTCCGTGGATGAAGATCGATCATCACCTTGCTCATTAGTCTCAGTGGTTGACATGATGTTATTGAGCAAGGTGGAACAAATAGGCAAAGATGACTGCTGCCCTGCCTGCAAAATGCTGAGAAGTATGTTGTTTTCAAGGGGAAAAATCATGAGGAAAATGTTAGGGGAAGGAGTTTATATAAGGAAAGGGAAAATATATACAAAAAACAGGGAACTTTGAAGGAAATAATCACACAATGTCAAACATGCCATCTCATCTCTCATCATTTGCAAATCAATACTTTATTAGGGAAAATGTGTGTTTTGATCACCAAGGGAAAGGACAATAAAAATTTACATGATGGAGGGAATGAGGGCATCAGTATCAGGGTATGGGGTAGCATCAACCACAATCAATTTTACAGGCTGCTCCTTTTATTTTGCTTTTAATGTCATTCATGAGCATACTCTGTTTTTTCAACCTTTAAAATGGCTTTTGGATGCTAATGGGAAACAGTGATTTAGTTTATTTGATCACAAGGGGAGGGGAAGGGTTCTTGTGACAATTTTGCAATGGAAGGGAGAGGGACTGTATCAAGGGAATTAGGGAAATGAGGGGATAAATGAATTAGGGTTTGGGACTAGGAAAACTACTAACAATGCTGCCAACCATATTTCATAACAGCAGTTCCTTTACAATGCTGGCAGCTTTCATATTTGCTTTTGTCATGGGTGAATTAGGGTTTCAATTACATGCTTTAACAAAAGGGAAGGGATATCAATTGCATAGGGATTTTTAGAGGATTAATGAGCAATTGAATTAGGGTTTTCATGAGGGGAAAGGTAAGGGAAAACAGAGTTTAGGGATTAGGGAGGAATACCATGTCATTGTGCAAACCCTAGCCACAGCAAACTGCTCCTTTTGAAAACATTGCAGCTGTACATTTGATAATATTTGAATGAACACCATATAGCTACTAACCTCTGATTTTTGTGCAGCAAGATGTCCTTTCTTTTGTTTTTGTACTAGGCTATGCAAGTTACATTTTTGCTCTGTTTTTTCATAATTTTTATGTGCATGCCTCTGTCATCAATTTCTTTTTCTTTTCACTATGTTTGTTTTCATTCATTGCTGTGCCTTTTACATATGTTTGGTGTGTGCAATAGTGTTTAGGGTTTGAGCATGATATATGAGGGAAACTAGGGTTTGAATAGGGTTTAGAAGGGATTTGGGTTTCATGGAATTGGGCTAGGGTTTTAGCATTTCTTTGCAAATGAGTTGATAACAACAACACTTTAACATTTGTGATTTTATAATGGGAAAACAAATGGAGGGAACAAAGGAATAAAGAACCTTGAAAAACAAACAAACCCTAGCATAAGCTTGCAAAACAACAAGTCACTTAACCTATCTTTTGATAATTTTTTGCATGGTGAACATGAGCAAAAACCAATCATTGAATCCATGGCACCATCACTTAAAATGTTTAGGAGGCCTACCTCACTCCAATTTGCAAGTTTGGAGGAAATTTGAGGCAATTTGGCACTTACAGCCTGAGTGGTCGCGCCCCTGCTTGAGTGGTCGCGCCCCTTAGGAAAATACACTGCAGAGAGGCCTCTGAGTGGTCGCGCCCCTGCTCGAGTGGTTGCGCACATTCACAGTCTTGTTTGAGGGCCTTCCCGGTGTCGGAATTGGGCGCAGGATAGCTCGTTGGAAAGTTATTTGAGTCTACTTTCCAATCCAACTGGAAGTTTTGGATTTGGAGGTCATTTTCCCAGTCAAAAGTCAATTCTCCCAAGACTGGTCAAAAAGTGCCAAATGAGGCTTCCTGAAAGAAGAGTGCTGTTACAGTCAACTTTTGAATGCCTTCCTCAACCCCAAATTGAGCTCATGATAGCTCATTGAAAATATATTTGTGTCTAGTTATCATTTTACTCATCGAGCAAGTCATTTGGTCAACCAAGCTAGGAGAAAACTTGATTTTCCCAAGGTCACTTCAGAGGTGCCTTTGATTCTCCTGAGGCAACGATATTCTTGACATTTCTCTCAAACCATGACACCTGTGAAAAAAGTGAAGGAGGTTTCTCTTCCTTGGCATGTTTTTGACAAAAACCTCTCTCAGTTTTGCAAAATTCATCTCTGATTGCTTTGAAACAGATTTTGAGTGAAACTTGTCCCAATGTGTGAAACAAAGAATTTTGTCGAAATGGAGCGAAATGAAGGGGATAGGGGGCTTCTAAATTCTTGGGGAAATTTTTGGAAGTAGGGAGGGATGTTAAGAAGCAAGGGAAAGTGGAATCTCAGAGATTGAGTGAGCGGAAGGGGTCCCAAAGATCGAAACACAGGCCCAACCTAGAAAATTGCCAGGTTGTAGCTAGAAACTAGGGTTTGTGCAAAAATGAGGAATTGAGGGGATCTGAGTGTTGGGAAGTGTTTGATAAGGTAGGTGAAGGGTAGGAGAAGGTGTATGAACATCTGGAAACAAGTTTTGCCGGTGATTTGACCATCCAAGAGAAATTGCCTTCAAAACCCTAGGAGAGGGAAATGACCTTGCCTGGGTGGCAACTGAAGCATGAACAAGGTGTAAAATGACTCATTTGACACTGACATGATAATGACAACCCTATGAATGATGATAAACTCAGCTGAATGATGACATGGACTGACATTTGGGCAAACCCTAGACCTAATGCCTAGTGACCAAATTTTGCTTGAAAACTCTTTGAAATGACAAAATTTGACTTGGAAACTCTGAGACCACTTTGTAAGAGCATATTTGATCACTGTAGGAAGGCTGAAAAGACTGACACTAACAGACCCTACATTGCCAAACGTGTCTTACAAAAATGTACCTATGAGCTATGTGATTACGAGGGAAATGCATTATCATAGCCCTGCAATGGGTTGTATCTAAAGAATTATTATGCGTGAAATTCGTGTAATGACTTTTGTACATTAGTGTTTCAATTCATTAGTGTGCGTTTTGATTTTTGGTGTGTTTGTTTGCTTTGTAGACATGTGTTTTTATGCTTACCCTGTATTCCACTCGGTTTGCAGATGTCATCAAGCCATTATGTTGGTTTTGCTTATGGTGCTTGTCATAGCACATGGAACTTGTCTTCCGCAGCATGGGTACTCTATGCCCCTAATGGTGAGCTTATTAACTTAGAAGGTATATGCCTTGGTCGAACAACTAACAATATTGCTTAATACAGTGCAGTCATTGAAATCTTGCCAGAAGAAGTTGATCTTGGCATTATGGATTTAGCTGTCAAGTTGGATTCACATCTCATTGTGTTACAATTAAAATTTCATTACTTAGTGAGAAATCCAAAAATATTGCGTATGTATCTACGTGTTAGATTACTAGAAAAAAAATTTGATTTCATCACATATCAACATATTCCACGTAATTTAAATACATTAACAAATGCATTAGAAAATTTTGTTCTTAATAGGCATTTTCGTCATTTATAAAACTGATCATATTATGGACACATAAGTAGAAAATAAAACATGCATATATATATATATATATATATATATATATATATATATATATATATATATATATATAGAGAGAGAGAGAGAGAGAGAGAGAGAGAGAGAGAGAGAGAGATATCACGTTTGTTAGAGTGTTTACATCAAGATATCAAAAAATAGAGTGTTCTGGGAAACTTGGCTTTCAAAGCCTACAAAATGTGTATAAGAGCTAGAAAGGCTATCAGCCTGCACAGTGCTCATGATAGCACAAGACTACTCTGGTCACTCGACCTAACAGCTGACGCAATCTCATAGATACTCCCAATCTGTGTCTCTGCCAATGCAGTGGCACCTCATCAATAGTGCCATACTCTGGGACTCCTCGAGTTATCGTCTCCAGGTTGCGCTTCATTTCAACTAAGGGGTCTGCCCCTTCTTCATAGTTTGCGCTCACTATCTGATGAGAAACTCACCATGCTATTGGTGACATACTAGGTGGTCTCTCTGGTCCCACATATGCACGTTTATCACAAGTTGAGTCTCAATTTATACTTTTACAAAAAATCATAAAACTTGAAAAAATCCAAAAAACAAGTTTTTACCTGCATCAGTCCACTGTTCTCCAGGTGGCAAAGGTATATCTGGATCCCACTTGAAATCTGTACCAGCATAAGCATAGTCATCTACCACGAGTAGTTGGCATTTTAGCCAAGCAAAAAATTCTGGTGGGTAATGCATATGCTGATCCATTCCTCCTCGAGGCACGAGTTGACTCCATCTCACTAGTCTTGGATCTCGGGGGGCGAGATTTGGTACCTCTGCCCATTGATACCAGAATAAGGGCACTCACTTTAAAAAGAAGGTCACCAGTATCGAACCGAACCTAAATTTATTCAGGTTTCCATGCTTCCCCTTGGTCAATTGTCTTTTCATATTCGCGAGAAGGCCTCCACACTAGTTAAATATGGTGGGGGTCAAACACACAATAGCATACTGGAACTGGGATTTTCAAGCCTCATGCAAGGCTTGCGTGCCAAATACATGTGCCATAGTGAACAAGATTGTTCTCCAAGGAAGGTTGTTGGTAATTGTCGATGTCTTCACCTTCCCTCCGTTAGCCATTCCAGCACCTGAACAATGCCTCTGGATTAGAGTTCTTGTACTCTCACCTCCTAGGCGAGATCCAAAGAGTTGAATCGCTTCTCCTCTTCAGGATAATCCTGTGATGAATTAGATATCAGCCTCCTGAAGTTCTAGTTCTTGGCCTTTTATGATGAAGATCTCTCGATCTACATCCCAAAGACTGATCAAATAGGGCAGCAATTCCATCTGGGCCCTTAACCCTGTGGTCCTGAAGAACTTTAGCAACCCACATTTCCTTAGAGCATTGATGCATTCAAGATCCTGAGCTACTTGGTGGTCTTCGTCCTCATGGCCTCTTTCTTTCCATTCCAAAACCATGATCTCCTGCAAAACATCATTTAACACCAATTTATGTTTTTTTCATGGATTAAAATCAAAGTTTTTTTTCTTAAAAAGAAGGTTTTCCTTCCAAAAAACTCTGCCTAAGTGCCATCACACCTTTTTTTATAAACATAGAGATATCATCGCGCAAGCCTTTTGGCTTGAGTGCGATCATCGCGGGTCTGATGACCATACCCATGATGATCATTGTCACCCTAAAAATTGAAAATCCTCCCTTATAGCAATAAATTACCGTTAAAAACACATAAAAAGGTGATAAAATGCAAGAGAAAAGATGGTCCTCTTACCTATTGCAGACGGTTTGCAAAATGGCACTTTGTATCTCCCATAACGACCACTTGAAAATCAATAAAATTAGGGCACAAATGTACCTTCAGAGCATGCTATGGTAAAATGGTGAAAAAAAAATTACTTTTGGTTATTTATAAGTTTTGCAAGTCACTTTTGTCAATATTTTAACAATATTTTATTATTATTTCTCGATATCAGTGATGGGTGTGTTTCTTTGTGCAGTTATAGGTACCTTCAGGTGAACAGTGATCATTAATGACTGATTCTTGTGAGTTTTGGTTTATCTATTTTTCGGACTCATTAAATAAACAAAAAAGGAACCCCCCCGAAGTCATCTTTGAGCTCTTTTCTAACTCTCAAAAATTGAAAAGATTGCCAAGTACTTGTCATTTTGAATTCACTAAAGTAAATGAATCTACGTCACCTCAACATAGATTTGCCTCTTTTTCGGGCTGAGATTGATTATTTACGAAAAAGGTACACCTTGATCGACATGACCAAGAGGTTCTCTCGGATATTATTTTCTACCTTTTCGGGTTCGAGAGACAAATTATGAAAAGGGACATGATAGAGTTTTCTTTTTCGTCTCTTTTTCAAACTCTCTAAATGTGAAAAAGATACTGAGTTATTATTACATCAGACTCTTTAAAATTTTATGACGAAAGCGTCACCATGATAAGACTGCGTTTCTCCTTCCTAGAACTCTTAAAACTTACTACGATGGATTCATTCGAAGAATGAACTTACATGACATGCATATGCTATCCCCTTCAAGCTTTTGATAAAAATAATTGGGGTACTCTCTAGAAATAGGGGGGTAATGAATATGAAACATCCTTTGTATAGGCAACATGTCGCTCTTGAACATGAAACTCTTCTACTCTCATGTCAGGTTTGGGATATCCTCACTCAGTCACTTGTCTTTCCAGGTTCGAGTGATCCATTTTTGCCTCTCATTTAACTATTCCATTTTTTTATCTTGACCTTTAGTCCTATGTCGAGTTAGATGCTGCCACCCTCTGGAGTCATGTCGCTAGCGTTCAAGCGAAGTCCAATCTACAGTTATTTACCTATACATTGTCTGACACATTGTTACGGTCTTGGATCTCATTCATTTCATTCTACTTTATTCCTTGTTTCGTGTTGATGATGGAGGACTCATCATTGCCCTCCTTTGATGGGTCGCTTCCCGTCGACTTCAGCTCATTATCCATGAAGATGACTTAGAAACTCCCTTTCAGTACCTTATAGCTTGCATGCCCTAATGGCAAGTTCTTTTCATCCAACGATAGGTCTTTATCATTGGACTTCAATTGGATGATTCCACGAGTGTTTGACTTCAGTTTCATTATCATGGATTGTACTGTCGTATCTTGAGAGCCATTGTCATTATTGGTGGTTTCTCTCGTACCTGTTAACAGTCCACATCATTGGCCAGTAATCAGTTGGCTTTATAGCATGTTTGACTTCAACACATATATTCGCATGTTAGAATTCGTACTTTGATAGGGTCAGGATGGTGCGCAAGACCCTGAGCCTTGTCTAATATGACTCAGGCTGCATGGAGTTATATGTTATTCATGATTGTACACATGATTCTGCTATATGGATGGTTGTGACCATACCGTGGGACTTTACATTTATGATGATCCTTCTATATCGGATGGCTACAACCATACCTTGGATCTTAGATTCACAGATGACCTGTCTCATTTGGATGGTTGTGCTCATACCATGGATTTTTTCATATAGTCTTCATCATCCATATGGTTGTGTCCATGTCGTAGATTCATGTCTTGATCTCAGATATGTATATGTATATGCGTCCTTCATTTGCATGTCTCCTAATAGTGTGTGTCCTCATCCTTCCAAAAGATCGTAAAGCATCTCAGACATCACTCCTCTTTCTACCTTCATGCTTTACGGGGCATCTGTTACACAATATTTTGTCACACCTTCTACACTTCCTTGTGACATACCCTAAAGTGCCCGAAACATGACCATTATGTAGTGTACTCATTCATGTATGCAGCTCATATCCCTCCTAAGACATTGGTTGGAAAATTCCTTGAGCTTTCCCTGAAGAAATAGCTCTAAAAACCCTAAATTTAGAATCATCGCTCTTATAAGGCTTAAAATAGTGATGATCACATGTTTCATTGTACTTGAATAGTGATGGCAACGCTCTGTTCCCTTGCATACCCACGATGATCCCAAAGAGGATGAGAAGCTTCGTGATCTAGACGCTTCTAGAGCGATGAGCTGAAGGTTGTTTGGCATAGATGAGATCGAATCATCCCAACTTGGCCTCTTGGTCTTATCCCTATGAGCTACCTCCTTGATATGAGGGCCTAATCCTATCTTTGGAGATGTCCTAACTTGCTTTCCCAACCTATAAATTCATCCTCTCCCATTCCCAAATGGTTAGTCTATGTCTATTTTCACCCTTATGCTAAGATTGTGCTTAGAGGCTATTCATTTGACTTGGAGAGTTCTTGGCTTGGACTTGGATTACCACTCAAGGAGAGCCTATCAACAACAAGAATTTGGTTGTAAGCTTCCCTTTATTTTTAATAATACAGAACTGCTGGTTCATGTTCCCAAAATGCATATGTTCATGTATCATTTAGCTTGACATTCCTTGATAAGTTAAGTAGGTTTCTATTGGATTTTCTATCCATTTTGGCATGCCTTGTTGTGTCTTGATCACTTGTGTAGGTACATAAACTAAGAGAAGCAAGAACAAGCTCATGATACAAGCGGTTCCGGGTCCTCAACAAAGGAGATCAGAATAGCATCAGAACGAGGTAGGCCATCTCTTCCGTTCTTATTTTCAATTGTAACCTAGGAAGAGGTCTAGTTGATTGTCACTTCAGTTGCTAGACCCAATCTTTGGTCTAGAGGGATCGTCTCTATCCACATAGAGGATTAACTTTGTCAACATGTCTTCATATTTGTTGGATGCAATTTGTGCACATAATGCATTTCCTAGTATGAAATGGGCTTGGTCACCTCGAGAACTTGTTGTGCACATCCACTGCAAGTTTCTCTCAAATTGTAGACATCAAGAGGTTATGAAGAAGCTAATTAACCACTTCCTCATTCCTCTATACAAGATGATCTTTGAGGAAGAAGCACCTTGCATGGCGCCTGCGGAAATGGAGGAAATATCAAAGATAGCATATTGGTTTGCCTCACCGGATGGCACCTTCCTTAGATCATTCAACAGAGAGAAGCCATTTCATTTTTTGCCAAGGCATGGCACCGACAAGCTCGTCATGCAATAAGTGTTATATCATCTTGCCATAGGGTTATCAACTGCTTTTCACATGAATAACAAAGCACCTTGGCCAACAATTCCTATGAAAATTGGATTGTACGAGATAAAGAACCTGAAAGTCACAGATACCAAAGGAAAGGTGATACATATGTTCACATTCAGTAAACAAGACTTTAATCCATATGATCCCTGTGGTATTTGCAAGAACCACTATGTGAGAATTCACTTTCAGTGGCTCAACGGGATATTTCACTAGTAGGAGGAGGATCCATGGAAGAACTTCTATAATGCCTCCAGACCTCGTGAGCTGGTCAGTATAGCAGGCACTTCACAAGTCACTCTGTAAAAGGTAGAAACTCCAAAAGCAATGACAATATAAGGGGTCAACCTTGTGCAGGATAAAGGAAAGAGGAAGGTTTCTCACAGTCTAGGGGGAGAAAGAAGCCACAAGATGAAATTGGATCCAATGGTTATGAAAGCGGTTTTAGAAATTGAGGCAACAAGGAAATAAGGGATGCAAAGAGAAGAATGGAGGAAGAGGGAAGAGAAGTAGAGGAGATTGGAGGAAGAAAAGCATAAGCAAGAACAAGAAGAGAGGCAAAAGAAGGAGGAAGAAGAAAGGGAGCATGCAATAGTAGAAGAAAAATGCGGACACAAGATGAAGAGAAATAACAGAGCCAACCACCAACAGAGGAGGAGGGTAGATAGATGTAGGATCATGATCTTGCTCAACAGATTGAGAAAATGATAGAGATCGATGACATGGAGGTGTAACCAGAGTCGTAGACACAGGATGTTGACCGGATTCCTAGCACACAACAGGTCACTATTCAGTCTCCACCAATTTCGATGGAAGAGTCAGCTCAAGGAAAGGAAGGGGGATTTATTCCTCTTGAAGATGACCCGATTATGGAAACATACAATTCGTCATGCGATGAACTCCAAAACAAGATTATACAAGCATGTAAGAAAAAAATTTCAGGTGATCTTGAATCTCTTACTTTTATGAGAGAAAGGGTAATTATGGCTAACACTAAGAGAGATCTCGAAGCCATTTCCTCAACCAATTTGGCCTTCAGAGGTGTAGAAAAGTCAAACACTCAGTTTTTGATGACCGAGAATTAGCAACTGGCAAAGAAATTGTAAGCTTCCAAACAAAAGGTTGAACAGCTCCGTGCAGTAGCTCAAAATGTAGCTTCTGCACAAGTCTATTTGGAGGAAATGATGGAAGCAATATTATTTGGAGATGGTTACCATACATAATCATGTTATTTGTGTGCTTCACTTACAATAGTAGTGTAAATACTTCGTAAAAAAACTTATAAATGTGCAAGCTGCAATCGCTACCATGCATGAATGGACAATGTGATGCAAAGGGGCACCACTTGACTTGGGCAACAAGATGAAGCCACAGGTAGAGATGGAGAAAGAAAGAGTGTGGATGTTGATCCAGAACATCGAGTAGCTCGCCTCATTCATTGGAAACATTTAGGCCTTGTATGAATGGATATACAATAGTTTGGATTCCTTGGTGAAGACCCACAAGATGCCATCAATTGAATCACTCACTGAAGCCAAACGAAGGAACCAGGTCAGAAAGTAGGTAGAGGAATACTTGGAGAAACTGAGATAGATTTCCACCAAGGAGGACTTAGAGGTGAATAGACATAACATGCACAATTACATTGGTGGTCATGTCTAAGTGCGGAAAATGTTGATCATTCTTCATAGGGAAGTAGAAAATAGTTCCAAAACATTGTACCCATATGTTGTGGAGGCTAGACTCCACTTCCTTCCAGACACCATCACGTAGTTTGGGGATGTCATCACATAGTACTAGGCTTGGCACCAATACGTGATCAAAAAGCAACAAGTGGAAGTTGTTGAGCTAGATTTTCCTCAAACTCAAGCATCATAGTGTTTTGTCTTGTTAGTCTGTCAAGTTGTCTCTACCCTATTTTTTCTTATATGGGTATGAGTGTAAAAGGTAATATTATTTGTACTTAATTGTAAAGTGGAATTCCAAGTGTCAATATTGGAATGTGAAGAGTCATAATGTAATGTAATGAGTTATTTTGAAAATAAGTTGAAGAGTCATGAGGGTAGTCTAAAGGTTACAAAGGGGAGTTGAAGAGTCAACCCCTCTTGTTATAATTAGAACCTCATAACTCATGTAAAGGGCTTTTGGGAGCTAATATTTTGGCTAGGCTTAGGCTTAGAAATAGCTTGGGAGTTTGGTGAGAGCCTTGGCTTCTTCGTAGCATAGAGGGAGTATAATTATTTGGAGGTGCAGGTGTTGTTGACTTCATGTTCCAGTATTGGGGCTAGTGGTTCATCAATGGTGTACGTATGATTGGAAATTTCACTTTTAATAAAGCTCAAAACCGACACACTTTCATGCATATGTTGTGAATATAGTAGGATTGTTCTTGTTGTATTTCTAATGTATGTTATTTAACTTACGCTTATGCTTATGAACTATTTCATTTGCATTTGTATGAATCTTGTTGAATGCGTGGCGTTGTATTAATTAACCATTGTTAACTTGTGGACTATTCTGCATATTATCTTGTGATGTCATTATGCTCGTGGGTTCCTTTCAAGATGCATACTATTATAGGCTTCTAAGGGGCTCACTTATTTTTCCCTTCATGTGTTGGAACCACCATGCATCGCACTTGACCTTCCACAGGGTCACACACTCGCTCTCACCAAAGTCACCATGCACCACTCTATGTGTTTTCGCAACCAAGGCATATCATTAACACCCCATTGCTGGGACTCCTACTCCAAATGGTGTGAGGTCTAGTTGGGACTTCATATCAGGGAGATCCCCTGAATGTTGGCAAGTCCAACACTGTCAACATTTCTGGCGCTAGAAGGAGGGATAGATGACAAGTTGAGCCCATAAAATCTATTCAAGCTTTCTGCACTCATTAATGTCTTCCTCCCATATCTTATCCCCAACATATTTTTCTAAAACTTCAAAATTAAAAGTGTCAGTGGAAATCATTAATGACTTGTCAAATATTAAATTCAATGGTGAGGGTGAAACAACATGCTTTGAGCACACTGCTTGTTTTCTTGATTTCTGCATGAAGCACAACATTCATTGCGAGGAGGCTTCTTGTAGGTTGTTCATTCATACGTTCGAAGGGAACACAAGGGAATGATATTACACAATACATGTCACTTCCATACACGCTTTCGAACATCTTTCCACAAAAATTTTCCATGCCTTTGATAGGTATGACTACAAATCTATGTTCAAGAAAATTATGTTATTGCGAAAAGCACCTGATGAATCTCTTGATGATTTTCACAATCATTTAATTCATTTTTTCTTTGAATTTTCTGAATATGATGTTGATTGACCTTTACTGAAAGAGAAATTTTAATTTCTTGTTCACATTTCTATGAATCCACACAAATATCAATCTATCGAAAGTCTCCCAAAAGAGTGTGGTATTAGAGCTTCAAAATCTACAACGAACGAAGTTGTGTGACTCTGTCTCCTTCTAATCCAATAGCTCCAGTTTCACAAGTCGAGGTGGGAAAACTTGAGAATTCATCTGCTGATTTACCACCATCTTCTCCCACCCCACATACTCAGAATTTCAGCGCAGGTTTGGACTGTGAATCTAATGTTTGCGATGAAGTGCTATCTCCTTATCCTCCATCCTTTCATTCCTTTGGTCCTTTGAATTGTGATTTGTTGCATTCACATGTTTTGAATATTTCTTTGGATGTTCATGAGGATCAAGTTATGGATGGAGTTAGTGTTCCGCAGAGAACTTGTGATATCATTTATGATGACTATGTGTCGGAGTCCACATTTGAATAAGAATCTATGATGAAGGTTGATTTTTCTCCTTCCACACCTCTCCCCCATTATCTTGACATCTTCTGTGATTCTATCACTCCTATTAAATCTTGCGAAAATTTAGTTTCTGATGATATCATTATAGACGATCATTTTCAAAACTCATGGAATGTCAGTTTTTCATCTGAATGTGGAAAGGAAAAATCTTCTCTTTTAAATTTCCCCAATCTGTCATCTCACCATTCTAAAAAATTAGAGGGTAAGATTTCATGTTTTCAATCTTCTCCTCTTTACAATTGGCCAGATCATGATGATGCCTTTGTTTTCTATCTTGAACTTTTTGATCATGGTTGTCATTATATTTTTACTCGTTCATCCGATCACAATTCTGATTTTTCTGTTGTTGAATTTTCTAAGCCACCGGTCTTTGATGATCTACCTTCTGATGATTTGAAACTTCCCCAAGCTATCGAGGCACTTCAGCCCAAGTTGATGGTTATGTTAGGTTCTCGTAGTCTTGAGGCTAGTTCCAATTATGATCAGAATAGTGATGCATCTTTCAAGGTTCCTCATCACTCTGTCGCGCACATTGAAAATCAATCTCTCTCACAATTTTTGCATCCTCCATCTCAATACACGATCCTATCACTCATTCATTGGAGGAGTCATACCTTGTGGATATGATTGAAAAATTAAATTATTCTTCTTTCTTTATGTTCGCCTATTTCCACAGTTTGAATTTTTTTTGTTGCGTATCCTCAAGTCACAGTGTGTCTAAACATTGTAATGCATAAGCAGATTATCTTTCATGCGTGTTTTTTTCATACTTTTCTGCATTCATAGTCAAACTCCGATGGTTTTGGTTTGCATTGTCTTATCTTTCTTGTTTATGTTTACTGTTGAATATATTTATTGATATGAATTCCCTCGTCTACATAGGCCAACCAATGCACCAATGGCTACATTGGAATTTTTGATTTCACATAAGTATGGCCTATTCTCTGATTAGGCTAGGAGTAGGAGTAGTTGTTTTTTTTCTTTGTTGCTTGACATTGTTTTGTTTTCTTTGATTTACTTTTAGCTCCGCTCTTTCTTTTGTCTATTTTCTTTTGGTTGTAGGATAGCTTCCGCATGAGATTGTATTTGGTTTCTGAAGCAAGTATGGTGAAGTTCACGAGGAAGTTACAATATTGTCAATGCTTAGTTATCCGTTTATTCCTTCTCTTTGAGTGAGTCTTGCATTTTTCAATCAATGATACTTTGATGGAAAATATGTTTTTTTCAGAGAAAACCATAGCAAAATTACAATGTTTAAACTTATAGCTAGTACTGCCTACTCTAATTGGTCTTTTATTTTCAGTTAATCCTTACCAGTCAAGTCAATTAGAGTAAGGAGGGAGGAAAACCTTACCAAGTGTGTGAGAGGTATAAATAAATATCCTTCTCTGAAGGGACAACCTCTTCTACTCTCAATAAATTAGGATCCCTCTTCTACCTAGTTAAATAAATAAGTTCCTGTGCACAGTTCTATGAACAAAATGAAAAAAATGGAAATAAAAATAAAATAAAGGCAAAATAAGAGAAATTATTCCTGCGTAGAGAGGTGAAGCAAAAAAATCGCCAGGGTACTGTCCAAGTTTGCTAGCAGCGGAGCAATGTTTGTGTTCCCTAAGTGACTCTTTCGAGGTTTTGTATAGGCCTCTTGGTAGTAGAGCAACACTAGAGATGAGAACTAAGACTATGAAATTTCTTTTCACTTGTGTATCTATATACTCCTCATCCCCAATCGAAACAATTTAGTCTAACTTGGCTTGGTTTAGTGTGTTGCCGATGAAGAGAATGGTATGAACTATATGTTTAATACAAGATAAGTGAAGAAGCTATGATAATCAATGAAATGAACCATACTTCCTAAAAATTTATACTTTTTTTTCATGATACAAGACCATACAGAGAGTTGGAGTTATATCAATGTGTTGCCAAGTGTTGTAGCGGCTACAAACAACCTCTAAACTTTTGCCTACACTTTGATTTTTGAGCCTTCCCTTCTATTGACATGAGCTTACCTTTGACTGTTGTCAATTATTCAGGTTTTGATTGAAACTCGTCCCTCTCATTTGTGCTTGTGTTTTCTTGTTTTTACACTTAGCTGGTCTTTCTAAGTCACAAGTTAACCTCCTGACTTGGCTTTACAGCAGTTATGGGCTTACTACCAAAAATTGCGCAATCCATGAGGGAAAGCCCCTTGATGATTGAAATTGCGTAATCCAGGATGGTAGTTTTTCCTTGAGCTCAGAAACTATCCAATCATGGAAGGAATCCTAGCACTAAGTCTAGAAACTGTGCAATCCATTATTGAGCTTAGAAACTACGCAGTGCACTAAGTCGGAAAGTTGCTTAGTTCCCCAAAATTGCTCAATATTTCCTGACAATGTGCCAAAAGAGAAAAAAAAAGTAAAAAAAAAAATAGCAAAAAGAAATCCCTAGAAATTAGGGATTTATCATTAGTTTCCCAAAGGTGGCACAGACCCAATTTTTAGAAATTTCTGCCAAGTGTCATTTTTTTCCTTATTTTAGGCATGTGTGTCATAAACCCTAATTCTCTCAAATATATTTAATGGACACCTCTAGAGCTCATTTTTACATTCAATCTTAGATATCTAGCATTCTCGAGGAGACCAAGGAACCTTTGGTGGAGTTTTCATCGCTTTTCCAGGTGATTTTCTTTTGTCATCTTTTGTAACTTTTTCTGTCACTTTTTGTCGTTTCGCTTCTATGAGTGTCATTTTTCTTTTTTCTCTTCGTGGTTGTTGGTGCTTTAACTTTTATTATCTTTTAGAAGTTTTGTTTTAGTTTTTCGTTTTCATTTCATAAGTTTCGCATTGGTTTTCTTGTTTTTTCACACCTGCGATCGTCGTTACGGTGACTCTTCGCACACATTCGTTTTTCCTTCTGCTTGTTAAGTTTATACACTCAATTTACATTGAACCATCTGTACTAAGTTAGATATGCACTTAAACACACATCATCACTTAGATCTTCTTGTTTCCCACACTTGCACCAAGCAAATCCACACTTTCCTTAGCCAATTTTCATAGTGCCTAGCTGGGCATTGCACAATCCAGAAGCACAAGTTGAGGCTTGGCCTCTGAGACTACACAGTGTGCAACACAGCCTGGCCCAACTATGCATTGCATAGTTCTAAAGCTCATTCTACCTCTTGGCCACTGAGACTGCACAATGTGCAGTCTCTTCCAGTCACTTCCCAGGTTCAAACAGCACATTGCATAGTCTCAAGCCTCAAGTTGTCCCTTGGCTACTGGTACCGCGCAATGCATAGTTCCCACTACCAGTATCCCCCACTTTCCCAAGAGAATTATGCAATTTTTCCCACTACTACACCAGTTTTCTGCCTTATCTTGCTGTGAAGTTAGATTTGCAAAATGCTAATGTTTTCTTTCCATGAGTGTCTTTTTTGTCCCACAGGTACCACAGTTGTTGAGAACTTATCTCCAATAGTCATTGTTACCATGGAACCCAATATAACTGCTTCAAAATATACCACTAAGGGTAGCACCGGGGAAACAGTTGAGTAAACGCTAATAAACTTGCCAGTATACTCTGGCACTCAACCATATGTAGAGAAAGACTCAGATCTTCCATGCAGATCGACAAGTTTACATTAATGTCTAGAGATCAGAGCTACACAGGGTTGCATGCAGATATCCAATCTTCACATGTACAGATGTCATCAACTGGATTTTCTCACATATTGATGTGAAGACCATGACTTTGAGCAGCATCAGTGGACGAACGCTTGCAACTTTTTTGGTAGCAGATTATTGATGTATGTACCATTTTACTAAGCCAAAAGCACACATGGATTCACTCTTTTATGCCACCAACAGTTATGTGGTCACAAGGGATGTTGTTTAGAGTTGGGTGAAGGAGCCATCAAAGTTTCAACAGACACCCACCAACACATACAAGAGGAGGTCTCTCAGGAGGGCCTATTAGATGTTGATCATCTTAGATTGCAGAATCCATGATCAAGTAGAACAAAGAGACCTTTCCGAAAGGGTGGGTAGTTATTCTGAAACAGATTGTGAATAATGGGAAGCCACTCAACTAGTCAGATGTTTTGGCTCAACAGTTAAGGATCCATGTAGGTAATGCCCTGAATCCTATCAAGGGAAGGCAAGTAAGATTTTATATGTTAGCATATTTGTTGGATGCAATTTGTGCACATAATGTATTCCCTAGTATGAACTGGTCTTGGTCACCTTGAGAAATTTCCATGCACATCCAATGCAAGTTTCTCTCAAATTGTAGCCATCAAGGGGTTATGGAGAATCTAACTGACCACTTCCTCATTCCGCTATACATGATGATCTTTGAGGAAGAACCACCTTGCATGTTGTTTGTGTAAATGGAGGCAATATCAGAGATTGTAGATTGGTTTGCCTCATCGAAGGGAACCTTCCTTAAAGTATTCGGCGAAGAGAAGTCACTACATGTTTTGCCAAGGTATGCCACCGACAAGCTCATCATGCAAGAAGTGTCATATCATCTCACCATAGGGTTATCAGTCGCTTTTCACATAAAGAAGAAAACACCTTGACCAACTTTTCCTATGAAAATTCGATTGTACGAGATAAAGAACTTGAAGGTCATGGATACCGAAGGAAAGGTGATAGAGAAGTTCACATTTGGTACTCGAGACTTTAATATGTACGATCCTCGTGGAATTTTCAAGAACCACTGTGCGAGAATTCACTTCAGTGGATCAATGGGACATTTCACTGGCAAGAGGAGGATCCATGGAAGAATGGTTATAATGCTTCTAGACCCCACGAGCTGGTCAGTATAGCAAGAAATTCACAAGTCACTCTGGAGAAGGTAGCAACTCTAGAAGCAATGATAACGGAAGGGAGAAACCTAGTGCGAGAGAAAGGAAAGAGGAAGGTTGCTCACATTCCAGGGGAAGAAATAAGCCACAAGATGAAAGTGGTTCCAATGGTTACGAAAGAGGCTTTGGAAATTAAGGAAGTAAGGAAACAAAGGATGCAGAGAGCATAGCGGAGGAAGAGAGAAGAACAGAAGAGGAGATTGGAAGAAGAAAATCAGAAGCAAGAACAAGAAGAGAATGAGAAGCAGGAAGAAGAAGAAAGGCAGCGCACAATAGAAGAAGAAACAATGCAGACACAAGATGTATAGAAAGAAAAGAGCCAACCAGCAGCAGAGGAAGAGTGCAGGTAGATGCGGGATTAGGAGCTTTCATAGAAAATTGAGCATATGATAGAGATCGATGACACGGATGCGAAATTGGAGCTGCAGAATCAATATTTCATCTTGATGCCTAGCTCACAATAGGTCACTATTCAGTATCCACCACTTCTAACAATAGAGTCAGCTCCAAACGAGGAAGGGGAAGTTATTCCTCTTGACGGTAATCCAGTTATGGACACATAAAATTTATCATTCAATTAACTCTAGAAGAAGATTATACGAGCGTGTAAGAAGCATTTTCCAAGTGATCTTGTATCTCCTACTTTTATGAGATAAAGGGTAATTTTGGCCAACACGAGAAGAGATCCCGAAGCCATTGCCTCAGCCAACTTGGCCTTCACAGGTGTAGCAAAGTCAAACACTGAGTGTTTGATGGCTGAGAATAAGCAATTGGCGAAGAAATTGTAGGTTGCTAGGCAAGAGGTTGAACAACTCCGTGCACATTTCATAATGAAGCTTCTGCACATGTCCATTTGGATTAAATGAAGGCAATGATACTTCATGAAGTATCATCACTTGGAGGTACCATGCAGGATCTTTATGAGGAGTTGGTTGTTGTTAATAACGCAATTATATGCGTGCTTGGTTTGCAACAGCCATGTAAAGACTTTTTTAAAACTCATAGAAATGTGCTAGCTGTAATTGCTTTTGTGCATGAATGGACAATGCAATACAAAGGGGCATTGCTTGACTTGGGCAAGAAGATGAAGCCAAAGGTAGAGCTGGAGAAATCAAGAGTGCGGATGTTGATCCATAACAACAATCAACTCACCTCATTCATTGGAAACATTCAGACCTTGTATGCATGGATATACAATAGTATGGATTCCTTGGTGAATAACCACAAGATCCCATTAGTTGGATCACTCACTAAAGCCAAATGGAGGAACCAGGTCAAAAAGGAGATAGAGGAATACTTGGAGCAGTTGAGATAGATTTCCACCAAGGAGGACTTAGAGGTGAATAAACAAAACATGCACAATTATATTGGTGGTCCTATCCAAGTGAGGACAATGTTCATCATGCTTTGGAAGGAAGTAGAAATTGATTCCAAGACATTGTACCTGGATGCCATGGAGGCTAGAGTTCACTTCCAACCCAACACCATCATGCAATTTGGGGTTTTCATCACACTGTACCAGGCTTGGCACTACTATGTGACCGACAAGCATCAAGTGGAAGTTATTAAGCTAGATTTTCCCCAAACTCAAGCATCATAGTGTTTTTTCTTGTTAGGTTGTCAAGTTGTCTCTACCCTATTTTGTCTTATATGGGTATGAGTGTAAAATATAATATTATCTGTAATTAATTGTAAAGTGGAATTCCGAGTGTCAATATTGGAATGTGAAGAGTCATGTTGTAATGTAATGAGTTATTTTGAAAAGAAGTTGAAAAGTCATGAGGGTAGTCCAAAGGTCACAAAGGGGAGTTCAAGAGTCACCCCCTCTTGTTATAAATAGAACCTCATAACTCATGTAAAGGGCTTTTGGGAGCCAATATTTTGGCTAGGCTTAGGCTTAGAAAGAGCTTGGGAGTTTTGTGAGAGCCTTGGTTTCTCTGTAGCATAGAGGGAGTATAATTCTTTGGAGGAGCAGGTGTTGTTGACTTCACGTTCCATTACTGCGGCTAGTGGTTCATCAATCGTGTATGTCTAATTGGAACTTTCACTTTTAATAAAGCTCAGAGCCGACAAGATTTCATGCATATGTTATGAATATAGTAGGAATATTCTTGTTTTATTTTCAATGTATGTTATTTAACTTACGCTTATGATTATGAACTATTTTGTTTTCATTTGTATGAATCTTGTTGAATGTGTATTTTTGTATTAATTTGTCAGTATTAACTTATGGACTATTCCGCATATTATTTGGTGATGTCATTATGCTCGTGGGTTCCTTTGAAGTTGCGTACTATTACAGGCTTCTAAGGGGCTCACTTATTTTTCCCTTTGTGAGTTGGAACCACCATGCATCGCACTTGACCTTCTGCAGGGTCACGCATTCGCTCTCACCAAAGTCATTGTGCACCAATTCTACAGACTCCTACTCCAAATGGTGTGAGGTCTAGTTGGGACTTCATATCGTGGAGATCCCCTGAATGTTGGTAGGTCGAGAACTATTAATAAAGTCGAATGGTTACAATATTTGGGGACAATATCTTTTAATTTTCAAGAACTTTTCTTGAATTTTTTTTGGGAAGGAAAGGAAGTTGAATTAACAGGTATCACAGGGAAACCAAGAAATATAATAAGCTCTAATGGCATGAAAAGGCTTTTGAAGAAATAAAAATAAGGCATAATTTCACAACTATGGTCACTAGAGGTTCAAACATCGAAATCATTTATTTCTCCAAATCTCCAAAAATTCTTGGAAAATCATTCCAAGGTATTTGAGACTCCCAAAGGCCTCCCACCTATTCATGATCATGATCCTAATATTAATTTGATTCTAGGAAGTGTTCCTCCAAACATCTGACCTTACAGATATCCCTATGCCCAAAAGAGTGAAATTGAACGTATGGTCGCAAAAATGCTAGAGGCTGGTATAATTCAACCTAGTTAAAGTTATTTCTCTGCTCCAGTAGTATTGGTGCACAAGAAGGATGGATCATGGCATATGCATCCATATTATAGGGAGCTCAACAAGCTCACTATTAAAGATAAATTCTCCATTCTTGTAATTGATGAAGTATTGGATGAATTACATGGAGCAATTTACTTCACGAATTTGGATCTTTGTTTAGGATATCATCAAATTAGAATGAATACTGAAGACGTTCTGAAAATATCATTCAAAACTCATGAGGGTCATTATGAATTTTTGGTCATTCCTTTTGGCCGTACTAATGCTCCTTCCACATTTCAAGGTTTGATGAATTTCATTTTCAAACCCTTCCTTATAAAGTTTATGTTAGTATTTTTTTGATGATATACTAATCTACAACAAGTCTCGGAAGGATCATGTTCAACATGTTGACAAGGTTCTCAAACTATTGGAGGAGAAAAAATTATATGCAAAAAACTCCAAATGTTTCTTTGGAGTACATGAGGTGGAATATTTGGGTTATATTGTATCTCATGAGGGTGTTAAGGTAGACCCTAAAAAAATTAAAGCCATTAAGGAATGGAAAATACCCACAGCCATAAAGCATCTTCTAAGATTTCTCGGGTTGACAAGGTATTATCACAAGTTTCTTAAGAATTATGGGAGAATAACAACACCTCTAACAACATTACTAAAGAAAGATGCATTTTCTTGGACTCTAGAAGTAACTAAGGCCTTTGAACATCTTAAGGAGGCAATTTGCCAAGAACCGATCTTAGCTATGCCAGACTTTACAAAAACCTTTATTGTGGAATGTGATGCCTCAGGAAATGGAATTGGTGTTGTTTTAATGCATGAAAGAAGACCCATAACTTTTGAAAGTCGTCCAATCAAAGGAAAGAATTTACACAAACCTATTTATGAGAAGGAAATGTTAGTGATACTACATGCACTAAATCAATGGAGACCTTACCTAATGGGAAGACACTTCAAGGTAAAAACAGATCATGATAGCCCTAAATACTTTTTGGAACAAAGATTATCTTCAAAAAAGCAGAAAAAATGGGTTACAAAGGTGTTGGGTTATGACTTTGAAATCACCTACAAAAAGGTGAAGGAAAATGTTTTTGTAAATGCACTCTCAAGAAAGGATGAGGATGTGGAAGCATTTCTTTGTGTCATTTTTATTATCCAACCTGATTGGATAACTGAAGCAAGGGATTAATGGAAGAATGACGAAGAGGTGTGGACACTTATTCAAAATTTGAAGCAATCCCAGTACATCTGATACGTTTAGCTGGAAAAATGATTCATTATGGTATAAAGAGCGATTATATCTTTGTAGGAATTCCCAACTCAAGAAAAATATTCCTTTGAAATTGCACACCTCCCCCTTAGGAGGGCACTCAAGATTTTTAAAAACTTACCATAGGGTTAAGAAGGAGTGTTTTTTGGATGGTCTTAAATATGATATTCAAATTTTTTTGGTATAATGTTTGGTTTGCCAAAAAAATAAAGTTGAGACAAATAAGACCTGGGGTTTTTTACAACCTTTAGCCTTTCCAAGTCAGCATTGGGAGGAGATCTCAATGGATTTTATCACAGGTTTACCCAAGTTTGAAGGAAAGAGTTTCATCATGGTGGTAGTTGATAGACTTACCAAGTATGCACACTTTTGTGCATTATATCATCCCTTTAAAGCTAGTACAATTTATACTGTATTTATGGAAACAATTCAAAAGCTACATGGAAACCCAAAGATTATTGTAAGTGACATAGATCCCATTTTCACTTGGAATTTTTGGACAAAAATATTTTCTTGTCCTGGTACTGAATTATCTCATAGATCATCTTATCATCCTCAGTCTAATTAACAAACTGAGATAGTGAACAAATGTTCGAAGGATATCTTCGTTGCTTTGTATCTAATAAACAAACAAAATTGGTCAAGTGGTTACCTCTAGATGAATTGTGATATAACACTTCCTTCCATACTACAATAAAAATGACCCCATTTATGGCACTTTATGGATATCATCCACCATCCATCACTTCATATTTAAGAGAAAATTCTAAGGTTCAAGCAGTGGAAGATCACATCGAGCATCAACAACAAGTTCTCCAACCTCACTCTGGCACAGAATCGAATGAAACAACATGCAGATCAACATCACAGTGAAAGAAGTTTTGATGTAGGCAACTAGGTATTTTTACGGCTACAACCATACAAACTAATATCCCTCAAGAAAGCTAAGATAGATATTAAATCATCACCCAAATACTATGGTCCTTACAAGGTTTTGCAAAAGATTGGTACTATTGCATACAAATTGGAGTTGCTTGCATCTTCCCAAGTACACCCATTTTTCCATGTTTCGTGCTTTAAGAAGGCTATCAGTGACAAGCTCCCAGTTCAAACAGTGTTTCCAAAACTTGAAAAAGAAGGAAATCTCATATTTGAGCTCGAAGCAATCATGGAAACAAGAACTTGGCAGTTATGAATTCAATTAATTTTAGAGTATCTCATTAAGTGGGAGAACTTACCCACTAAATATTCCACATGGGAGGATGGAAATTTTATACAAAAGCATCTGGAACTACTCAAGCAGTGAGGAAAACACTTTTTTGGTGGAGAGGGGCATGTTAGGTCCCTATAATACTAGTGTATTCCCCTTATTGTTATTGTTAGTGTAGCCCCCTATTGTTATTGTTGGGCCCATGTATCCCATAGAAGCCCACTATTTTTATTGTTGTGCCATTACATTATTATTGTTATGTAGGCTCTGATTATATTGTGACCCCTTAGACTCCTATATATACAAAGGAGGTCTTATCATTTGTATCATCCAACAATTTTTCATTTATGTGATATAAAGGAGGTTTCCCCCTCAAAGAGGCTATTTCTCAAGTCATTGATTGATATTTTATTCTATTTTGTGAGTTGGTTCCATAACATTGGTTCTTCTTATTGCATGTTTGTGATTGTTGTTCTAAATTGTGAATTAAATTCGGCATATCAGTAGAGTAGAGTTTTGTCTCTTTATTTTAGATCAAACTTCTTGAGAAGTTGCAATTCTATCACCATATTTTTACATGGTATGAGAGATGGATTCACATTAGAATAAGAATTTTGAAGTTGTTCCTCAGGAGGTTCGAATTTGTAGCTTTAGTGTAGCAGGATCTCTTTAGAGTTGGGAATATGACCTTCAACAGGCTCAGATTAGAGTATGCCTTGGAAGGTAGTTGGAATTTCATTGCATGGAAGGATCACATGGAGGTGGTGCTTGATTAAAACTTATTGCTAGAATATATCAAGACAAACATTGCAAAGCCAGGATCAACTAATGCCAAGAACCTAGCTCAATGGAAGAAATATGTAGCCAAGGATAGGAGAATTATCTTGGAGGGAGTGCGAGACCACATTGTCTCAAATCTTCGTGGGAAAAAACTCCCTCCACAATGTGGAAGGCACTGATAGTGTTGTTCAATAATAGCAGTGACCTTAGAAAACTAGCCCTCAAAGACAAACTTCGAAATATCAAGATGCAGAAGAATGACATTATTATGTAATATCTCACAATATTTGCACAAGTTCAGGATGAGCTTGGAGGGGTTAGTGCGACTGTTGCAAAACATGACTTGGTGAGCCTAGCTCTTTTAGGCCTTCCCAATAGCTAACATAGCTACCAGGACTTGGTTAATGGAACATAAAATTTAATGAAGTGGGAAAGGTTGTGGTTCGATTTGGTTCAAGAAAAGTTTTGGAGAAATAAACGAGATGGAACTTCATCCAAAGTAGAGGATGAAGAAAATTTTGCATTGGTTGGAAAGGGTAAGAAGTTCAAAGGGAAGAATTCTCAAGCCAAACTAGAATCTAGCAGAGGGGGTAAGAAGAAAGACTTATCCAAAGTAAAATTCTTCATTTGTCATGAATTTGGGCACTATGCTACAAAGTGTCCACACAAAAAGTATGGCAAGAAGAACTCAAGAGTAGCAGTAGGTGAAGCATTGGCTTTACAATTCAATCTAGACTTCACCCTTATGCATGGCTAGCACTATGATGGGGAATGTGTGGTACTTGGACTCAGGTGCCTTGTTCCACATGAAAAGGTGTAGAAAGTTTCTTAGTGAGCTAGAGGATAAATATCTCCATATGCATATTGAGCTTGGGGACGATGGAAGGTACAATTCTATTGGGATTAGTACGATAACCTTTAAGAGGGAGTATGGATCCCCTCTTTGCCTAAAATATGCCATGTTCATTCCAAGCCTAAAGAATAATCTCATTTATGTAGCAGTTTTAGAATACCATGGTTAGGATGTGATCTTCAAAGCATTTATGAGACACATATCCACTGGACAAGTGAAGCAGATCGGGGTTTGTGTGAAGAACCTTTACAAGTTGGATGTGGAAGATTATGTTGCATTAAGCAGTAAGGTAGAGAAAGTGAAAAGTTACGTGATCAATGATATTCGGCATAAGATACTGGGCCATTTGTATCATGGCGGCTTAAAGATTAGGAAACAATTAACCACTTATCTCCCTGAAGGAGCACTTGAGAAGTAGGATGTCTACAAAGTTTGTACCATGGGGAAGTATGTGAAATCCACATTCCATGATCAAGATAGTAAAGCACGTGCAATCTTGGAGAGATTCCACTCTGATGCCTGTGGATCCTTCTCGATAGCCTCCATTGCCATACATAAGTATTTTGTCATTTTTATTGATGGTTTTCAAGAAAGTTTTGGATCTTCTTCATTTGATAGAAGGATGAGACATTCTCAAAGTTTGTAGAATTCAAGGCACTAGTTGAGAAAGAGACCAGAAAGAAGGTGAAGGCTCTCAGGATCAATAATGAAGGCGAGTAACTTTTGAATGACTTCAAGGATTTCTATGTGAAAGAAGGAATTCGAAGACAATTGACAACACCCCACAACCCACAAAAGAATGGGGTAGCTAAGAAGAAGAACCAAAGCATTGTGGGAGTTCCGAGAGCTATGTTTTGTGACCAACGCCTGCCACTACATTTTTGGGCAGTGGCATGTAACACAACAATCTACTTGGAGAACTAGAGTCCTCATAGGATTCTTGGTATGATTACACCAAAGGAGGGTTTCTCATGAAGAAATTCGGATGTGTCTCACTTCATAATTTTTGGAGCCTCTGTTTACTACCATGTCTCCAAATATCTGAGGAAGAAGCTTGAGGTGACAGCAGATTTGGGAGTTTTTGTGAGTTATACCAAAACTCTACACAATTACCTTAAGTACTTTCCTTCCCTCAGAATGGAAGTTGTGCGAAACGATGTAAAGTTTAATGAGGAGAAAGTGATGCAGTGATCTCTTGAGAGGGATCTTCAGATGCCACTAGAAGAGGATATTTTAGCTCCAAAGGCGGAGCCTCATGAATTTGTGGAGAAAGCACAATTAGAGGAGAAAAGAGGAGGCAGAGTGGAGACATATGCTCAAGTAAATCCATCCATAGAAGGTAGAAAAAGAACTAGGGAAGTTGATAGATTGGTGCAGGATGTGAGGGAAAATGTGTGATCTCCTTCAAATTTGTGCAAGAAAAGGAGGTCACTTGAGAGGTACACTGGCTACATGGATCTAATGATTGAGCTTGTAGAGACTGAGCCATCCTATTTTGAGGAAGCAGTAGAGAAACCAGTTTGGGTTGATTCCATGGTGGAAGAATATAAATCCATCATGAACAATAGTGTTTGGAAACTGGTCCCAAGAATAGAAGATAAATCAGTTGTGGGTTCGAGATGGATCTTCAAGGTAAAGCATGAAGTAGACATAAGCATAGAGAAGTATAATGCAAAATTTTTGGCCTGAGGATTCTCTCAAGTTGATGGAATTGACTATGGGGAAACCTATGCTCCTGTAGCAAGGAATTCATATATTATATTAATTCTTTCACTAGTTGCGCAGATGGGGTAGAAGATCCACCAGATGGATGTAAAAACAACATTTCTCAATGGTATTATTGAGGAGTAAGTGTACATTGAGAAAACATAAGGTTTTGAGTCATTTTATTAGGAGTCGCATGTGTGTAGACTCAGGCGAGCATTGTACGGTCTCAAACAAGCACCTCGAGCTTGGTACACTAGGATCAATAGTTATCTGACTTGTTTGGGCTTTACCAAAATGCAAAAATCTATCATATTTTGGTAGAAGGTGAATTTCTTATCATTTATATGTTGATGATTTAATATTGATAGGTTATGAACTATTGATCATATCTTGCAAGGTGTAACACCCTCCTCCCACATTTACCCAAGTTAATCGGTCCATCGAGGTTACATGTGAAGATAGGATACTATGATGTGTTTCAACTCCCCATGTACAGTTAAGGAAGTGTAACCGATAAAAGAAAACCATTATGACCTTCCACACATGCTACAGAACCTTCAGGAGCCAACTAACCCTTCCAAGTGACCAACCCCGAGACAACTTGATATTTCACTGATCTTGACCCCCAGTCACTCCCATGAAAGGCCATGCATGTGACTGAGGCCTTCCAGTCACTCCCACAACAAGTTATCCCAGTGACTATGGACCTTTTCAGCTAGTTCGTAGTCAATGACCCCGGATTCCATGTCACTTTTTTCAGGGTCAGGACTCAGGCCACTACCCAGAACTTCATGAAAGCTCCAGAAATGATAAATATCATTGAAACATGATTACTAATGAAAACATTTTATCAATGAATTGGCTGGACCCCTACTAGCTATGACAAGAATTTCATCAAACATATCACAAATATGTAATCTACATGTCATAACAATATATCTAAGCATAAGGGTCTCATACTTATCTCATATTTGTAAGGAATCATTAATGACTTATCACAATAGTTGCATTATCATCTATTAGATCATATATTAATTTTTCATTCATTTTCTAATCAAAACATGATGAGATCCATACATCAAGATTGTCATAAAACATCCTCTTAACCAACTTACATTCAACATAATAAAAAATATATAACAACCATAAAAACCGCATATGAGCAAGTATATTTAACCATTAAATACAAGAGGAGAGGAGCTGATTAACATATATAAAATGCAACAAGGTCTAGGAGTTCCATGTACCACCCGACCATATATTGGCTGAACCAAATCTTTCTTTCATCCAATCACCCCTATGCCATATTCCAAGCATGAATGTGGGATTTCATTTAACAAAATAAACAAAACCAAACTAGGGAATCCAGGGGAAAAACCACCTCAAACCTCAACTAGTGATTGTTGGCATTATGAATTATGTGTTGTCCTTGATGGAAACTTACTTGATGAGTTGTCATTTTATGGAAATATACTTGATGTAGATGTAAACAGGATGTGTCTACATGTGATAGAGTATTTGATCAAAGGCATAGGAATTCATAGCCAAAGGAATGACAAAGTTTAAATTTCAAGAAATATACATGAGTTCTGTTAAGTAAAGTTGCGTACACAAGCCGAAATGAAGAAGAAAAGGCATATATAGTTTCCACAGCATGGTATTCTAAATACCAAGGGTCCTTACCATGGTATTTCTTTGTGGTATTGAGCCTAGCAATGGATGTTTTGATCCCGTCTAAGAAAACATTCAATTGGAGTATGGTTTTGACTAATGGTATTGGATAAGGGCTAAGCTATATAAGGAGATGAAGATCAAAGTGGTAAGGGTGTGAAAGTGATGAATGTTTCATGAATAATTAGATTTGAAGCAAATATACATGTAATGGGTTGTTAATGTTTTGCTAGTTTTTAAAACTAAGTATGCACCCGAGAATTTGTAGATGGATCAGATCCAGTACATCTGAGATGACAATCTTGATTATGAGGTCAATTGATCTATGTTGATAGTGTCTTGATGTGTGATCTTTTTCTGTGTATCTCGAGATCTCGGTATGTCTGAAGTTTTGTGTTGCAACGAAGGTTTGATTCTAAAATTGTAGATCTGTACGTGGGTTTTATAGCCTAAAATGTGCATACACACGTGGGTGTGATACTAGTAAGTCGTGTGTATGCGAGTTTGTTTCTTGAAATCACGTATTTGATTTAAGAAAAGCACATACATAAAGTAGGGTTTTGATGAGAAGGATGTCTGATCAGTTTATTTAGTCTTACTGTGTTTCTGTTGTCTGTCAATGAAGTCTTCTTGATGATCTGGGCTTAAACAGTGATGTTTTGATTAAGGATTGATTGATTGAAGAATGATGATGATACTTTTTGTTTGTGATTGAAGTTCAGTGAAGGTTCTGTGATTATTTCAGAATGATGCAGTGGTTCTGTGTATGACATAGTGTTTAGTTCAGGATGACAGTGGTTCACTTTTAGGATTCAGTGGCTTAAGATTTGTACATGGGGTATGCTTCATGGAAAGCGCGTACACACGTGGATTTTCTCCTTTAAAGTAGCGTATATATTTTGATATATGATTGATCAGGGTTTCCATCAACAAAATATCGTTTCTGTGACGTGCAGTATGTTGATTGGTATTCTACTTACATTGATCTGAGTGTTCTTGTTGTTTAAGTTGAGTGATTTGGGTTTCAATGGATTTGGTTGATTCAGTGATTGGGTTTTAGTGATTTTTTGGTTTTGTTGGTTTAGTGATTGGTTGGTTCAATGGTTGAGTTACAGTAATAAGTTTCAATTTTGATGATTGGTTTTGGGCTTAAATGTTGGTATTGGGTCTAGTCTAAATTTTTTATGAAATGTGACCTACAAGTTGTGATGTGTTGTAGCAGGTGGATCCAGTATGAAAATTTATGAAACATGGTCCACATAGGTGTTGAGGGTTGTAGCCTTCAATGAGTAAGTTAAATCTTCCTTCCACTAGTAGTTGGTAAATCATATCACGAGGTTGGAGATCCCTTCCGGTGGGTGTTGGTAAACAAGATCAGGGGGTTGGTGCTCCCTTCCAATGGATGTTGGAGAACAAGCGAAGGTTGTAGCCTTCTGCAGGGGGGTTCCTGCGTACTAGTATGATTCTGTGACAGTACAAGATTGTAATAATGTTTTCTTTATATTAAAAAGAAGACATAGACGACAATAATGGTGATTTCTTCCCACATTGGGTTTCCACCTTAAATGTTGGTGTTCATGTGTGTTGATTATGTGTGATGGTTTATTTTGTTCTTACTGCACATGTTTACTATTTACATAATGTTGAATGAAGTAATGATGCACTAATATTAAGATAAACATAAGATGAACTAACTAAATAGTAAGTTTACTAGATATACGCTAGTTGTCTTAATAACAGTCACATACACACACGGGTTACCTTCAATAAAGTCGCGTACAAAAATCAGGATATGAAATTGAAAAGGTTAATGTTTTGAAAATATTGATTCACTCCCCCCCAATATTTTTCCCAACAATTGGAATCAGAGTAGGTCCTTTGGAAGAAGCTTGATTTCTTGGAGGAGATCTGTCAAGATGAGTAGTCACGAAGGAGTATTTTCTATCAAACCTCCTATATTTAATGGAACTAACTTTGTATTTTGGAAAGTTAGGACGAGAGCATACTTTCAGGCACTAGGAGCTAATGTATGGGAAACTGTTGATAGTGGATGTCAATATCCAACCTCTGTTCCTTCAGATACTGCAGGAAAGAAACAATATGAAACCAATGCAAAAGTTGTAAATTCCATCTTGGGAAGTCTGGCTGAGTCCAAGTTTGTGAAGGTAATGCAGCTGAACACAACAAAGGGAATGTGGGATAAGATTATCCAAATTTATGAGGGTGACACCAAGGTAAAAAGTGCTAAACTTCAAACATTCAGAATACAGTATGAGACATTAAAAATGCATGATGATGAAAGCATTGCAACATTTTTTCTTAGAGTAGATGAAATTGTTAATTCCATGAGAAATCTTGGTGAAGAAATAAAAGATAATACTATTGTTGAAAATATTTTGAGATCTCTGACACCGAAGTTCGACTCTAAAGTCTCTGCTATTGAAGAAATTCTGAATCTGAAAAGTCTCACACTTGATCAACTCCATGGAATATTGACAACATTTGTGATGAGGAAAGGTGGTCCTTTAGACATGAGAGAAGCAGTCTTCAAAGCTACTGCAAAAGGAAAAGAAAAGGAAGAATAAGGTTATGTATCAGAAGAAGAAGATTCAAACTTCATAAAGAAACTCTAAGTGGGTACTGGAAGATTCAGAGGTAATCTTCCTTTCAAATGTTTTGCTTGTGGTAGAGGTATAGAGAAAATCAAGAGAAAGGAAAAGAAGCTGCAAAAATAAATAGGAAGAGGTTTGAAAATAAGAGAAGTTTTTATACACGTGAAGAAAATGATGGTCTTTCAAATGGTAAAGAAGGTGATTCTGATCAAAATTGTCACTTACTTATGGCATTTGAAGATAAAAGTAGTAATGAGTTTGATGGACTAGAATAAAAGGTTACTTTTATTGAAAACTTTCATAGGAATATATCAGATGTAGTAACAGTTATAGATGTCAGGAAATATTCAAGTTTGGGAGAAACCTGCTTTCTATTGATCGAGAATGGAGAAGACAAAGCACTATCATGTATAGATTTTTGTTCAAAATGTGATCATTTCCTTGTTTATGCAATAATGATAGTGAAACAATTGAACTTACACTTATGGGTAAAAGTGAAAGTAAGCACTCTAAAGAGAAAACAAATTCACAAATGATGCCTCTAGAAGCAACAGGTCAAGGCAAGTTAGAATCAATAGACAATGCATATGTGCCTATGCTAAGAAAAGATAATTATCAACTATGGAAAGAAAAGATGAAGTATAAACTAATGAATCTCGATGTCTGGAATCTAGTGTGCAATGGTTACACCAATTTTCCTCCATCAGACAAGGAAGTACAAAAGAACAATAAGGCTTTGAGTAACATATTTTGTATTATATTCGATTCAATATTGAATAAGGTTATGCATGATACTAATTCAAAGCAAGTGTGGGACAAGATACAAGAAATACATGAAGAAGTCCCAAAGGAAGTTTTCTCAGGTAATTTTATATCTAACAGTGTGTCCAAAATGAGAGATGGAGTTGTTGATTCAAAAGAAGACAGGTTAGAAGAAATTTTTTATGTTAGAACAAAACTTGACCTTGCTTTGAAAAATATTGTTAAACTTAAATGTAAGTCACATGCTTATGATAACAAGGATCATGCTGATATGGTATCTAACCAATATTGTGAAGGTCTTGAAGCTAAGGTCATCTCTCTAAGAGAAGATCTTGAAAAATAAGATAAGTGGAATGAAGAACTACTTCAATCATTTGAAGAACAAGAAAATGGGTTCAGAGAAGGGATTCTCAAATTAAAACAGCAAATGGAGGAAGGAAGAAAGGTTGAAGAAATTATGAAGAAGTGGTATCTAGAAAAGGAAAAGAAATATCAAGTTGAGGTAAATATCCTAAAAGGTAAATTAGATGAAAAGGATAAACATTTGTGATTGCAAGATAGTACTAAGATTTTGGATAATATTCTTAGTAGCCAAAGGTCTCCTGCCATCAAATTTGGTCTTGGTTTTCATGAAATTGTTAAAGGATAATCTAGTTCACAAGCTGAGGCAACGAATTCTAATGCAAACTCTGAAATACCCAACAAAGAAATAAGTAGTCAACCTCATCAACAACCAAGGAAAGAAAATCTTCATAGGAAATCATTTACTCCTAACCATAGAAGTGTTAATTGATTTTCTCCTCTGATCAATAATGTTGAATGTTCTATATGTCATAATTATGGACATGTAGGCAATTGCAGATTTAGAATGTTTCAATCTAATAACCATCTCATAGAAATATCATCAGCTTTTGGGTACTTTAAGGGATATTGTTTTGCTTGCAATATGTTTGGTCACAAAGCCATTGATTGCAATAGAAGGAATATGAAACATATAAGATGTTATGCTTGTAACAAGTTTGGACATGTAGCAAAAGAATGCAAGAACAAGTCTATGGATCACCACAGAAAACATGGTAAGAAACCAGATAAGAACATTAATGTCAGAAGACCTGAAAAAGATCGATCCACCAACATTTCTCATAATTGGCAGGAAAAAGAATAACAGACAAGGTGTGATCTTTCTCTTTGCTCATTTGAAGATGAAGATGAATTGTACATAGATAGTGGATGTTCCCATCACATGATTGGAGATAAGAGTAAAATGGAGTCTCTCAGGAAAAACCAACATGGTAATGTTATTCTTGGAACTAATGTTTCAGTAAAAGTTCTAGGACAAGGTAAAGCCAGAATTAATAAAACTAGAGGAGCAGTTGATGCTTTATTAGTTCAAGGACTAAAGCAGAATATTCTAAGTGTAGGTCAAATGGAAGATAAGGGAAATATAATTGTGTTTACATCAACCAAATGTAAGGTTATGAATGAAGTAACTGGAAAAGTCATAGCAAGAGGATATATAAATCCAGACAATTATATGTGTTTGAAGAACGGAATTCTCATAGATATGAGAAAGATTCAAACTTAGAGTAAAAGAATATGGTGTCTGTTGAAGTCCATTATTCTTAAACGAATACTTCTAATAGTGATTGCAAAAGTGGTGATAGGTACTTGACCTCATAAAACAGAAGATGATTATCATGTCATTAGAATCAGTGGTGTGTAACTTGGGGGGGGGGTAATACATGTTTTGTCTTGATGATGACTCCCATGGTTGTTTTTTATTTTCATGTCGCTTATACTACTAACAGTGCCCCTGGTGTAGTAATAGTAAACAATATAGACAAAACAGAATCAGGGGGAGCTGAAGATGTGAAATTTTAGTATTTCACTTTCTGTATGCAAATCCTATAAAGAAAAGTCGTGTGTATACATGATTTCTGAACTAAACAGTTGCATATATCTTGGTGTGATGAAGAAATAGTGGGACAGACTTAGGAAAAGGGTATTACATGCTTCTGTCAATTATTGTTTGGCTTTCCCATTCAGGTGGTTGATGATTATAGTTTGTTGTTGATATTTAGAAGTGCTTTTGGCCTTTATAAGTTGTTTATACCTTGATGGATGACTGGTTGATAAAGATACTTTGATGATTCTTACTAATATATGAGATGATATGATTAGATTTGACAGTGAATATTTGGCACAAGTTTGGGGGGGAAATTTGCTATAATAATGCATTGTTAGCATTATGTTTGCTTGATACATAATGATGTTTATTAGTTGGTTGGTGATATTGAAGCTACATTGTCTTATCTTGCGAATTGATGATGGAAATATACAGGTTGTTGTTCTTGGTGTTGTTGACAGATGCTCATGATGCAGATCATATGTGGTGTATGATAGTTTCTAATGACTATCATGGTCTTGTTTATCTTGGTTATAAATGTCATATCTATCGTTTGATGTAAAGGTCATGCAAAGAACTATGATGTAATCATTGTCAAATTCAGTCATGTATGGACTATTGTGGTCAAGTCCTTTTGGACATGTGATGTAATTTGTAATCCCATCGTGCTTTTAAAGTTGATGTAATAATGATGTCAAATATGTAAACCCACTATGATTGGGTGATTGATGTAAGTTTTGGTCCTTCGTGATAGGACAAGTCATATGAGTCATAGAGTCATGTACTTCATTGTACATCCTTTAGAAATTTCAGCATGTGCTTAGGGAGAGCATGGTCAGTGTTCATACTTACCAGTTTAGATTACGGAAGCCTTCATTTAGCTTTGGTAAGCCCTTTGCCCTTGATGTCAAAGGGGGAGAGTAGCTTGGTGTTTGAAAAGCTTGGTGCTTGGCTTGATGTGTTTTGTGAATTATGTGTTGTCCTTGATGGCAACCTACTTGATGAGTTATCCTTTTATGGAAATCTACTTGATGAAGATATAAATATGATGTGTCTACATGTGACAGAGAATTTGGTCGAAGGCATAGCATTTCAGAGGCAAACGAATGACAAAGTTGAAATTTCAAGAAGTATACCTGGGTTCTATTAAGCAAAGTCGCGTACACACGCGGGTATGAAGAAGCAAAGACACATATAGTTTCCACACCATGGCATTCTAAATACCAAGGGTCCTTACCATGGTATTTCCCTATGGTATTGAGCCCAACAACGGATGTTTTTATCCCGTCTAAGAAAACCATCAACTGGAGTATGGTTTTTTCCTGTGGTATTGGATAAGGGCTAAGCTATACAAGGAGATGAAGATCAAATTGGTAAGGGTATGCAAGTGATGAATGTTTCATGAATAATTAGATTAGAATAAAATACATGTAATGGGTTGTTAATGTTTTTCTTGATCTGAAATTAAGTATGCACCCGGGAATTTGATGATGGATCAGATCCAGTAGATCTGATATGGAAATCTTGATTATGAGTTGATTTGATCTGTGTTGATAGTGTCTTGACGTGTGATTTTTTTCTATGTATGTCGAGATCGGGGTATGTTTGAAGTTTTGTGTTGCAGCGAAGTTTTCATTCTGAAATTGCATATCTGTATGCAGATTTTATAGCCTGAAAGGCACGTACACATGCGGGTGTGATACTGGTAAGTCACGTATATGTGGGTTTGTTTCCTGAAAAGCACGTATACAAGAAAATTTTCTTTAAGGAAAGAACGTTCATAAAGTGGGGTTTTGATGAGAAGGATGTATGATCAGTTTATTTAGTCTTATTGTGTTTCTGTTGTCTACCAATGAAGTCTTCTTGATGATATGGGCTTAAACAGTGATGTTTTGATTAAGGATTGATAGATTGAAGAATGATGATGATACTTGTTGTTTGTGATTGAAGTTAAGTGAAGGTTCTGTGATTATTTCATAATGATGCAGTGGTACTGTGTATGACAAAGTGTTTAGTAAAGGATGACAGTGGTTCACTTTTAGGATTCAGTGGTTTAAGATCTGTATGCAGGTATGCTTCATGGAAAGCGTGTACACACACGGGTTTTCTACTGTAAAGTAGCTTATATATTTTGATATATGATTGATCAAGGTTTGCATCAACAGAATCTGGTTCTATGATGTGTAGTATGTTGATTGGTATTATGGTTATAGTGATTTGACTATTTTGGTTGTTTAAGTTAACTGATTTGGGTTTCAGTTGATTCGGTTGATTCACTGATTGGGTTTCAGTGATTGGTTGGTTATGTTGGTTCAATGGTTGAGTTACAGTAATAAGATTCAGTTTTGATGATTAGTTTTGGGCTTAAATGTTGGTAGTGGGTCTAGTCTGAAAATTTGCTGAAATGTGGCCTACAAGTTGTGATGTGTTGTAGTAGGGGGATTCAGTATGAAAATTTATGAAACGTGGTCCACAGAGGTGTTAAGTGTTGGAGCCTTTAATGAGGAAGTCGAAGCTTCCTTCTAGTGGTAGCTAGTAAATCAAATTAGGGGGTTCGAGCTCTCTTCCAGTGGGTGCCAGTAAACGAGATCAGGGGGTTGGTGCTCCCTTCCAATGGGTGCTGGAGAATGAGCGAAGGTTGTAGCCTTCTATAGCTGGGTTCCTACATCCTAGTATGAGTCTACACCAGTACAAGATTGTAATAATATTTTCTTTATATTAAAAATAATACAGAGACAACAATAATGGTGGTTTTTTCCCACAATGGGTTTCACCTTAAATCCTGGTGTTCATGTCTGTTGATTATGTGTGATGGTTTATTTTGTTCTTATTGCATATGGTCACTATTTATATATTGTTGAATGAAGTACTGATGCACTAAGATTAAGATAAACAAAATGTGAATTAACTAAAAATAAGTTTACTAGATATATGCTAGTTGTCTTAATAACAGTCACGTACACATGCGGGTTAGCTTCAGTAAAATTAGTGTACAAAAATCAGGATATGAAATTGAAAAGGTTAATGTTTTTGAAAATACTGATTCACCCCCTCTCTCAGTATTTTTCCCAAAAATGATTCCACCTCACGGTCGGACATCACTAACCATCGCCATATTGGTCTCTGCCCAATCTTTCCAGGGCTCCAGAGCATTTCTCCCAGCCAGGGCTTCCAGGATTGGTAACTCAAACCATAGTTGTTGTCGGGATTCCAAATTATTTGTCCAACCATGGCTTCTAGGACTAGTAAATCAACCCACAAAGGGCTTCTTGAATGTTTTTCAAACCAAGGCTTATAGGACTAGTAACTCAACCCAAGTTGTTACACAGATTCCAGAGCGTTTGTCCAACCAAGGCTTCCAAGAACTAGTAACTCAACCCACAACCATAAGGAACATGAGAACTAACTAGAAAACAAAAGGAAAGACACCTACAACACCATGGCTATCCGGAAAATGGTACGGCTAGGAAAATCCACCGTCAATCGAGGAAATCATCCATGCCAATGACATATCATAAACAACAAACCACATGCATGTGTCATGCATGCCAAAACTAGCAAACAAATCATACATGCAACTCGATACTTGCAAGAAAAACTCATTGTAGTTGTCGATCTCAATGTCGTCTTGCACTTGCCTGCTCTTCCTTTTCCTTCTTTCTCCAAATTCCAAGTATGCCACAGTCCTCCAAGAGTGCTCCAAGAAAACTCTAATTCCCTAAGAGTATGAGAGAGAGAGTATAATAGAGAGCTCCAAGCTAAAACTAACAAAAATCTTAACAACTACAAAAGTTGTGAACTGATCCTTAGAAGCATTTTTATTAATGAGGCCTCCATTTTCTTCATTTTCCATTATTTTCCTTCATTTCCCTCCTCACATGCAACCTGTGACCTTTCACCTCCCTTTTCTCCTATATTACATTATTTTCATAAATAAAAATGCTAGTTAAGACCACTTTGCCTTTCCAAAGCCTTTGCCATTCTCTTTGCCAATTTCCATAGCCATTAATTAATCACAAGTGATACCCATCACTATGTTTTTTCCCAACATTCAGCTTGGAATATGTGTCCCATGACCATGGTTATTATTTTTCCTTTATTAACTTTATTACGCAGCTTTTTGACCAGGGTCGTTACACAAGGAGGACCTTGCAAGGGAATTTGAGATGAAAGACATGGTTCACATGCACTACTTCCTCAGGTTGGAAGTATGGAAACATGATGGGAAATTGTTTGTGTCTCAAGAAAATTATGCACCGAAAATTATATTAAATTAATTTTTATTCAAATAATGCAATGTGATGTTATGATCATAATGCAATGTGCTTAAATGTTGTAACAATGTCTTTAGACACCACCATCATCTTGGAGCCTAAGTACTCTTATGTTTATTTCTGTTAGATTCTATTTTATATTCTCTATTCTCGAGTTCCCTCAATCCCAAACAATTTCCACTCTAAAATTTGGGATCATTTTTAAACAAAGTTCAATTGGAGACCCAAATTCCGAAGTTAGATTAGATCATAAAATTGGACTACAAATTCAAATGCGGCCTCCAAACCTAAAAGTAAAAAGGACACCATTTAAAAATTAAGTACTAGATTGAAAGAAAGAGGTCTAATTAGTGAATCAATCCCTATTTAGGAATCAATGATGGATTTTCAAAAAAAGAAGAACTTGATCAAGAAATGGAGTCCATTGTTTTGGTTAGGGTTAGATTTGGTAGGAAGTTCAAAAGAGGAGCTTGATTTAAAAATTAGGCCCCAACATTAAGGTCAAGAATCCACTTCCAAAAAGGAATAAAAGAGGTGAATTTGATCCATGTATCACTTTTGATGGTGATAATGAAGGATATTCAAACAAATGTCACTTAAAAACTCTTTGAAAATATTCTTGAAAACAGACCTTATTTATGATTGGTCACTATTTCAATGTTAGGTCCCTATAATACTATTGTATTCCATTATTATTATTGTCATTGCAGCCCCTTATTGTTATTGTTGTGCCCATGTTGTCCCCATATTGTTATTGTTGTGCCCTTACATTATTATTTTTATGTCAGCTCTAATTATATTGTGACCCCTTAGACTCCTATATATAGAAAGTTGGTCTTGTCATTTGTATCATCGAAGAATTGTTCATTTATGTAATGTAAACGAGGTTTCCCCCTCAAAGAGGCTACTTTCAAAGTCATTGATCTATATATTTCTTCTATTTTGTGAGATGGATGCATAACAATTGGAATCAGAGCTTTGGATTCTAGGGTTTTTCTGCTTCAAACAGGTCATCATGGAATTTTCGCTATAACGTTTTTTATACGAAGCGTCAAAACCTAAAATTAAAACCCATTTGAGCATAAATCATGATGAACCTCGTGACCTAATTTCAGATCTTGTCTCGCTATATTTTTAGAGATATGAACTGAGGAAGTCAGGGTTTTTCAGGCTCCCGAATTCGATCTCAAATACGCCACCTTGGGAAAATCGCCATAAATTTCTCTCTGAGCATTGGATTCAAATTTCGTAAAAAGTGATAGAAACAGGATAGACTATAGTTTTTTGGATATTGTTTTCAGGAACGAAGGTCAAAACAGGGACATGTGGAACATCGTACAAGTTCGCTCTACTGAACTAGTCTATAATCAAGTCATCGCGAGAGATTGGGCATAACTCTTTCTTGGAGAATCCAATCTTGATAATATTTGTGGGGTTGGAAAGAGGACCCAGAGGTTTATCACAGGCTGAAATTTTAGAACTTGGAGATCTAAAATTACAGAGTTATAGTCGTTTCAATATCGTGATCATACAAAGGAAAAAGGCAAAAAGTGTGTAGTTTTTTTTAAATTTGCATAAGTTTTGTTTGAGAAAGTAGTTTGAAGTGATTCAAAGGGAATTATGAAGCATAATTATCATTCATTGATGACCCAAAGAAAGAAAATGGAAATACCTAGTAAGCAACCCAAAATCTCTACTATGACACATGAAGAAGAGGAAGAAATGCAACATGATATATCAAAATTATGAGACCAAGTGCAACAAATTTCGCTCTCAAAAAAAGTAATTGAAGCTAAGATGGATGGTTTAAAGAATGGAATGTAAGATAATATGGATGGCATGGAAGCTAAGATGGATGCTATAGAAGCAAAACTTAAAGGCAACATGGAAGATTTGAAGATAGATTTGACAAAGCTGCTACAAGAAACGTTTACTAATGGCGAAAGGGTAGTAAAGGAAACTCACGATGAGAACAAAATAAATTTTAGTCATGATTTCATAGAATTTAACATTGGATTAAAGATCCACCATGTTCTAAATATCGATATGAGGAAGTTTGATGGCAAGGATATCGTAACATGGATACTACAGATGGAGCAATATTTTGATCTCCATAATGTGCAAAACACACAGAAGGTACGCATTGCAAATTTATATTTGGAACCCAATTAGTTTGTATGATATCGATGGCTTTGCTCTCGTAAACAAATTATCACTTGGGCAATTTTTACAGAAGAAATGATAGAACATTATGAGGATACAAAAACCAACACCTTTTTTAGCCAATTGATAAATCTCAAACAAAAGGGTTCAATGGTGGAGCACATTGAGGACTTCCAAAAAATGAATATAAGGGTAAAAGATATTCCAAAGGAGCATAGGATTGATGTGCTCATAGGGACTTTAAAGGATAACATCTAATATGAGGTTTTCCTTTGGGAACCTGATTCATTAGAGAAGGCATTCAGGTTGGCAAGAAAAATTGAAAGCAAAATTATGGCAGCAAGGAAGCCTGCCACTCACAACTATAAGGACGGAAGTGTTGTTAGCCCTAGCCTTCCACAACCTACAAGGTTTACACCACAAAAATTGGAAGAAAAAAGAGAAAAAGGGTGTTGGTACGTTGTGATAGCAAATACACTAAAGGTCATAAGTGTGCTGAGAATAAATTATTTACATAGATTGTGAAGAGGAGGAAGAAAAGGAACAAGAAACATCAAAAGAAGAGGATATACACCAGGAACAAACCCTAGAGAAAGAAGAAATGAATCTGGCCATATCTTGTTTTGCATTGGCTAGAATTAGCACTCCTCAAACTCTCAATATAGAAGGACATATCAAGAAGAAAAAGGTAATAGTGTTGATTGATTCAAGCAGTACCCATAATTTTGTTCATTGTAAGATAGCCAAGGAATTGAATTGCTTCCTATATCCATCACTAGAGTGTCAAGTGATAGTGCAAATGGAGGAACCATAAATTTCTCTGGAAAGTGCCATAATATCAAGCTATCCATGGGAGAATATGTATTGAATATTCCAATGCTTTCCATTCCAATGGGTGGTGCTAATGTTGTACTAGGATTCCAATGGTTAGAATCTTTGGATATGATAGCTTTTAATTTTCAAGAACTTTTCTTGAAATTTTTTTCAAAAGGAAAGGAAGTTGAATTAAGGTGTATCTGAGGGAAATTAGGAAAGATAATCAACTCTAATGGAATGAAAAAGCTTCTAAAGAAAGAACAATGAGGTGTAATTGCACAATTATGTTCACTAGAGGTTCCCACATCGAAATCATTTATTTCTCCAGATCTCCAAAATGTCTTGGACAACCATTCCAAGGCATTTGAGACTCCCAAATGCCTCCCACCTATTTGTGATCATGATCATGCTATTCATTTGATTCCAAGAAGTGTTCCTCCAAACATCAGGCCTTACAAATATCCATATGCCCAAAAGAGTGAAATTGAACGTATGGTTGCAGAAATGCTAGAGGTTGGTATAATTCAACCTAGTCATTCTTTCTCTGCTCCAGTATTATTGTTGCACAAGAAGGATGGATCATGGTGCATGGATTATAGGGAGATCAACAAGCTCACTATTAAAGATAAATTTTTCATCCCTACCATTGATGAATTATTGGATGAATTGCATGGATCAATTTACTTCAACAAGTTGGATCTTTGTTCAGGATATCACCAAATCAAAATGAAGACTGAAGACATTCTGAAAAAAACATTTAGAACTCATGAGGTTCATTATGAATTTTTGTTCATGCCTTTTGGCCTTACCAATGCACCTTCTACATTTCAAGGTTTGATGAATTCCATTTTCAAACCCTTCCTTAGAAAATTTGAGTTAGTATTTTTTAATGAGATACTAATCTACTGCAAGTCTTGGAAGGATCATGTTCAACATGTTGACAGAGTTCTCAAACTATTGGAGGAGAAAAAATTATATGCAAAAATCTCAAAATGTTTCTTTGGAGTACAAGAGATGGAAAATTCCCACATCCATAAAGCATCTGTGAGGATTTCTTTGGTTGACAGGGTATTATCGCAAGTTTTCTAAGAATTATGGGAGAATATTAGAACCTTTTACAACATTATTGAAGAAAGATGCATTTCCTTGGACTCCAGAAGCAATTAAAGTCGTTGAACATCTTAAAGAGGTAATGTGCCAAGCACGGGTCTAAGCTACGCAAAACTTCACAAAAACCTTTATTGTGGAATGTGATGCCTCAGGAAATGGAATTGGTGTTGTTTTAATGCAAGAAGAAAGAACCATTGCTTTCGAAATTTGTCCAATCAAAGGAAAGTATTTACACAAAGCTATTTACGAGAAGGAAATGTTGGCAATACTACATGCACTTAAGAAATGGAAGCCTTACCTAATGGGAATACACTTCAAGGTAAAAACGAATCATGATAGTCTTAAATACTTTTTAGAACAAAGATTATCTTCAGAAGAGCAACAAAAATGGGTCACAAAGATGTTGGGTTATGACTTTGAAATCATCTACAAAATAGGGAAGAAAAATGTTGGAGTAGATGCACTCTCAAGAAAGGGATGTGGAAGCATTGCTTTGCACCATTTCTATTATCCAACCAGATTGGAGAAACAAAGCAAGGGATGACTGGAAGAATGATGAAGAAGTTTGGGCACTCATTCAAAAGTTACAGCAAGATCCCAGTATATCTGATACATTTAGCTAGAAAAATGATTTGTTATGGTACAAAGATCACTTATACCTCTGTAAGAATTCCCAACTCAAACAAAAGATTCTTATGCAATTGCACACCTATCCCTTAGGAGGGCACTCAGGATTTTTAAAAACTACCACGGGGTTAAGAAGGATTCTTTTTGGGATGACCTTAAATCTGATATTCAAAAGTTTGTGGTAGAATGTTTGGTTTTCCAACAAAATAAAGTTGAGTCAATTAAGACCCTAGGTCTATTACAACCTTTATCAATTCCAAGTCAACGTTGGGAGGAGGTTTCAATGGATTTTATCACAGGTTTACCTAAGTCCGAAGGAAAGAGTGTCATCATGGTGGTAGTTGATATACTTACCAAGTATGCACAATTTTGTGCATTATCTCATCCATTTAAAGTCAGTACAGTTACTACTGCATTTATGGAAACAATTCAAAAGCTACATGGAAACCTAAAGATTATTGTAAGAGACAGAGATCCCATTTTCACTAGAAATTTTTAGATAGAATTATTTTCTTGTCTGGGTACTCAGTTAGCTTATAGCTCATCTTGTCATCCTCAATCTAATGGGAAAAATGAGATAGTGAACAAATGTTCGAAGGATATCTTCGTTGCTTTGTATCTAATAAACAAACAAAATGGGTCAAATGGTTGCCCCTCGCTGAATGGTGGTATAACACTTCCTTCCATACTGTAGAAAAAATGAACCCATTTATGGCACTTTATCGATATCATCCATAGTCTATCACATCATATTTAAGAGAAAATTGTAAGGTTCAAGCAGTGGAATATCACATCGAGCATCAACAACAAGTTCTCCAACTCTTAAAGGATAACCTCACTTTGGCGCAGAATAGAATGAAACAATAGGCAAATCAACATCACAGTGAAAGAAGTTTTGATGTAGGTGACTGGGTATTTCTATGGCTACAACCTTAAAAACAAATTTCCCTCAAGTAAGCTAAAAAGGATAATAAATTATCACCAAAGTATTATGGTTCGTACAAGGTATTGCAAAAGATTGGTACTATGCATACAAATTGGAGCTTCCTGCATCTTCTCGAGTGCACCCAGTTTTCCATGTTTCATGCTTAAAGAAGGTTATAGGTGACAAGCTCCTAGGTCAAACAATATTGCTAGAACTTTACGAGGAAGGAAAAATCATATTGGAACCTGAAGCAATCGCAGAAACAAGAACTCAATGGCTACGAAATCGATTAATTTCAGAGTATCTCAACAAGTGGAAGAACTTACCCGCTGAAGATTCCACATGGGAGGATGAAAATATTATATAGAAGCATCCATAACTACTCAAAAGTTGAGGACAACACTTTTTTGAAGAAGAGGGGCATGTTAGGTCCCCGTAATACTAGTGTATTCGCTATAATCGAGGAGGCTAGAAGTTAAAAAATATGAAAAGAGGGCTTGATTAGTGAATTAATCTTGATTTGAAAATTGGTTCAATACATCAACATAAAACTCTTCAAATAGCTCAATTTAGAAATTAGAGAGGGAATAAGAGGGAGAAGAAAATAGAAACAAGTCAATATGAAAATGATGGAACAAAGGGGCTCATGATCTTAGTTAAGCTTATTGAAAGTACTTATAAGTTGAATGCAAATTTATAAAAATTGTTTGGATAAAAAGAATAGGGGAATCCAAGCTTTTTCTGATAAAATTTGGGGTTGTTGAGGCATCAACAAAGTGGAATAACCTTAAATTACCAATGTGCATTCACTCTATTTTCATTGTAGAATCCAAACTAAAATGCACATGATATTACTTTAATGCATGCATTAATTATTTATCACAAAATCGAGGGTCAAGGACCTTCTAAATGTATATTCCAAATGGCTTTATGCATGCATATACAACAAATTAAGGGAAACAAGTCATATATGCATATGGGTTCATTCCCATTACCATGATAATATCATATCAAATATGTGTGGAGGCATACTACTAATGATAGACATATAAAGAAATTCCATTGTTATAGGCCATTTTGTCACATACGATCAGTGAGCCTCCTAATGGGATCAATCAACATCTTATGCCCCCTTGTCACCATCTTTCACAAAGCCCTAAGCACGTACCTCTCATTTCCCAGAGTTTGAGCCCTAAACAACCTCATCTGAGCTAGTTTGAGGACCAATGCTCCCTGTAAGCCTACTGGGGTACGTTCACCATCAGATTGCTCCATTATGGCCTATGTTGGTCATCAACAGGTTACTCCCCTTTTCACCTGTGTTGGTTCTAGAAATCTAGGAGAATGATATGGATTCCAGAAGCTTCCCCTTCGAGGAGTTTCCAAAACTTGTTATAACTACTTACCTTGGATAAAACATTCGGATCCTATCCATCCCTACATTGGATTTTTCACCACTTATCCTTTGATCCTATCCCTCCATCAAAGGTGGATCTCTTACCCTAGATAGGTAATTGGATAAAAACTCCCAACTTACCCTACTCTATATGTTCCCAACATTCTATGTGGTTGGGGGTTGGATTTTGGAGAGTGATTATGCCCTTATGTTGTTGTAGTGAGTGGTCATCATTCCATGCATTTAGGGTGATTGGAGGTGCATATTGTGACAAGGAAAGGACAAGTCAACAACTTGGAGGAGCTCTTCTACAAGATCAACTGCTATTTATGGTTGTAATCTCCTTCCATTTATAGTAATGCAAAGAATTCATTGTTTTCCTATATGTGATGTTGTTTCACTTATTTCAATAACATGTTGATCTATTGAATTAATTATTTAGATGATATTGCATGGATTTCGTAGTTTCTTGTCTTGTGTTATCTGATTGTGAAGATTCTAATTTTGGCAATCGACGCTGGAATTGGAGCTTCCAAGCTTAAGAAGGATCGAAGCATGCTAAGGATTCCCTATATCCTTCTTTATCTTCATGGTGTTGTTCTTTTCTTTGCAGCTTCGATGGATTGTCTTGGGTCACCCCGCCTTGGATTTGCCTTTGTTCAATGCTTTTGGGGCACCTTTCCCTTGCTTCAGATTCATAGATCTAAAGACTCACTTCTTCTGTTTAAATTTCTGCTCGATCTTGATAGCATATCAATAGGCAACACTAAGCGAGGAGATGTCCAAAAACTCCATCTCATTCTGGATGTACTTGTGTAGAAAGCCACAGTACTTGAGTACCAAATTCTACTCAAAATCCTTGATACCCAGCTTTGTGCGAAGAGTGTGGAAAATATTTGTGAAATATGGCACATCTTGGTACCTTCCCTGTTGCAACACGGTCCACTTTATGTATTTATCTTCATAGATCCCAAATGGGTAGTATTGTTTCTTGATGGCGTCTTGGAAATAATTCCAAGTGGGTGCATCTAAAAACAATGAGGATTCCCTCTCGTCCTTTTGTTCATAGTAAGTCTCCCGCCAATCCTTGACATGTGGGGCAACTTTGAGGAATGCAAAAGTAATTTTTTCCTGATTGGAAAAGTCATGAACCGAAAAATATCCTTCAAATACATTTAACCATCTATTTATGATGCTTGCATATATATGGCCTTCAAATATGGGAATGTCAAAGTTAACTTGTACCTTAAAATGAGTGGTGCCTCCATAGTCGCTGTTGGATGAAGATGTGTTCCCTGTGCGTCGTCGCCAAAGGATCTGGGCAAAGTTATCCATCATCAAATTCCTCTGTCGCTTGAGGGATTCCTCAAGCAATACTTTGAAAGGATATCCTGCCCCCTAGTCTTTATTTTCTTATGCCATGGGAGGTTGTCAGGGTTTGCAAGGCTAGTCTTGTAAAGGTTCAACTAGTTCGAGCGCTAACTCCTTATACCTTGACCTCATTGGGGACATGCAAAGAAAAACAGAGAAAGAGAAGACCGCTTTGAGACCACTGATCCGAGCTTATGCAGGAATGCAACAGAATACTGATATACACATAAACACAGAAATACAGCAGAAATAAAACTTCATTTCATTAATATCAAAGAACCGAAATATGCTTACATACATAATCAAAATAAACTAGCTCGAGTGATGGTATCTTATCTCTAAGAAGAGATGTGATGACTACATGCCTCTGAATTGTGTTACAATGAGGCTCAAGGGCCTTTTTATTATTGAAAAATAAGGAAAAACCGTAAACAACGAAAACCCTAATCATAGGAGACGAAACACCAAGAGTTTGTGGGACCCGTTGGGGTTAGTTAGGCAACCAACTTCCCGAGGTCGTAACTTAGTCCTATTATCTCCATTTGGCACGTATGATACCTCGTTGGAAAACTCTCTCCGAGTACTATAATATTAGCCATAGAACCTTTCCTATAGAAATGGGCCTATTGCAAAACTCAAAAAAACGCCGTTTAGGGGGGTCAAAACAGCTCCGGAAGTTCAAGACCCGGAAAAATGCTAAAAATAGTAAATTCTACTATAATCAAGGAAACAAATGAAACCAACTGGAGGTCTAGGTGGAATAGGAGGGTGGCTACCAATATCCACCTGGATCATTTTCCAAGGAAAAATTCCATGGTCTAGATGGGTGGACAATTTGATATTCACTCATTTTTTGGATATTATGGGTGGTGAGTTACTGAAGATGACTGAGGAATTTAGACGTGCTTAGAAAGTTTTGGGAGTGATCAATGGTACATTCACAAATCTTATCCCTAAGTATTCTTGTCCTTCCACTTTTTGGGATTTCCATCCCATTTCTTTGTTCAACATTACATATACATTTATTTCTAGAATTAATGCAAATCGACTAGAGGAAAAAATATCTAGCTATATTTCTGTGGAGCGATTTGATTTCTTATAGAATTGTCATATCCAAGATGTTGTGGCTATCACTTAGGAGTGGATCCACTTAATAAAAACTCTTTAAATTGAGGCTATTGTTTTAAAGTTGGATCTACACAAGGCCTATGACTGTGTAGATTGGATTTTCCTTATGACTTTGTTCAAGATAGGGCTATCTATTGGAATCGTAGATTAAATTATGGCTTATGTCTCCACAATAAATTATGCGGTTCTAATTAACAATTTTCCATCACATTTTTCCAGAGTTTATAGGGACTTCGTTAGGGATGTTCTTTATCTCCTTTACTATTTTTGTTGGTTATTGATGGGCTGAGCTGGAAAATATTGGAGGCAAAAGTTTATGGTCGATTTATAGGTCTTCAGGTCACAAGGAATGTTTTTGTCACTCACCTAATGTTTGTTGACGATGTACTCCTTTTTCGTTAAGTATCCATGTGATGGAAGAAAATTTTTCTCATAATTTCTAAATTTGGAGAAGCTTCCATATTATTCATGAATAATGTTTGGTCAATTCAGTGTCTTTGAATTGTCAATCATAAATTGTCAACCAGGGTGCGTAGACTGTTGAAGTACAGGTGCACAATATATGCTTAGAATTTATTCATTAGGTTGTTATGTATTTGTTAGGATATAAACTTAGGATGGATATGGAGGTGGTGTTTGTCAATTATATTAGTGTCGTAATTCTTAAAAATGTTAGATAAGTTTCCTAGGAGTTAGTCTCTATCTAATTAGTTTGCAGATGATATGAGAGTGATCCTACTTGTATTAGATTTTTTTGGGATTTTTTATCCTGAATCTTTATGCTGCAGATTCTAATTCACTAAGTGCAAAAATAAACTTATTCTATTAGCTATGAAGAAATACTGTCTGAACTAAATTGTTTAGGAGAGAACTCTCACTCTTTTACTTATTCAATTTTCGCTGAAACAAAATAATCCAAGCAATATCTATATTATGAATTAAACACACTTCAACTATGCTAGATAATAAGCAAATGGAATAACCATGTTGTACCAGGTATAGAGAAAATTAAAACATACTAAACTAGGAATAAAGCAAATGAAAGTACTTATGCAAATAACAACACGCTGGCGAAATCATTATGCTGCATTTTCACACAAAACAGAGCGTTTGAAGAATGAAAGAAAATCGTATTACAATTGATTAAAACCTGTCACTATTTGTAGGGGCCCTCCACATAGCAGTTCATAGCTTCCAATCAACACAACGCATACACACAAAACCAATTCTATTCAAACGGAATTCACAAACTATTCAAAATTACATCATCTGGCACACACACAAATCACAGTGCAACCATAAGTTTTATAACAAGTTTCTAGAATAGTTGCACGAGTAATTCAAGCCTAATATATATATCATATCTAAACTTATATTGCTAAACCTTTGTTTTTCTATTCCGAAAGAAAAACGATAAGGTTTCAATCGAACTCGGATTATGTTCTGCATTAATCGGCGGTTGACTTGGAGTTTGACTGTGATCTCCTGCGCTTATCTTAACGAACAGTTTCGAGGGGATAGGAAGGGATCCACGAGGGAGCCATCCTTTATCCATCCGCACCCTTCGCTGCTGACCTGGAACTTTGGAACCTTGCAAATAATGGAGACAGCTATAGAAACCTGGATTAGTTGCGGAAACAGACTGATTCGGTAGCCAATTGCAAACTTTAACAAAACAATAGGGTATAAAGTTAAATATGAACAAGAAGACATATTATTGCATACCTTCATCGAAACCTAGCGGATATGGCTTCATTTAGGTGGTAAATATATAGGAAAAGAGAGGATCATTAGGCAAAAGGGATGTCATGGTAGGAAAATCTTCGGACTCTACATTCCCCCAGACTGGAGATTTTGTATGTCCTCATACACTTCTTCCTTGTCAGTCACTTATGCTTCTTGCTTATCATCTCCATGTTTCATTGTTTTCTTATTTTTAGTAGTGATCGACATTTTAGGCTTTCTCATGAGAATTTTGTACTTTAAACTGAAAATCTCTCTCTGCATAATTCTATTTTCCTTCTTCAAATTTTGTTTTTCTTATACCACAAGCTTAGATGAAGGATCAAATTGTCACTCTTTGCAATCTGGATCTCACTCAGTGTCTTCAATGCTTGATTCTCATTTTTGAGATACTGGTTCAATGTTTCTAGTTCAAAGATCTCCTGCTTTAAGATGTTTGAGGCTAATTGTTCATTTACCTGATTTCTCCCTTCTCCAGGGCTCTGAATTGTTTCCTTTGTTGTTGTCCCTTTTCTTTCCAATGATTCTATATAATCATATATTTCTTGCTGAGCAGGATCAATACCCGGACTATGCACTGGGCTTCTTAGAGGTGAGCTATAAGGCTGTGGTGATACTCTTGGTGATGATCTTGGTGACCCTTTTGGAGAATTTCCAGGGCTTTCAATTGGCTCATCCCCTATTGGCTCGTTCTTTGTTGGCTCATTCTCTGTTGGAGTATTCTCTGTTGGCTCATTTTCAGTTGGCTCCTTTTCATTTGGCTCATTTTCCTCAAGATTAATGTATTCTGTAGTTTTTGAGGTTGTTTGTGGGATCATGCTCAACCTTGTGCTCCTCCTTAATCTTGGGGTTTGTATTTTCTATACTTTCCTCCTTTTATTCTCTGATTTTTTTCCTGGAGGAGGGGTCTTAGTTTGTGAGAATTCTTCTTTACTTGGGCTGGCTTTCTTTCTTCTAAGGTTTCCCCTCTTCATTTTCTGCAAAATCTTTACTATAGCAACTCTTCTTCTGACAGTTATGTCTAAGTTTGAGGTGTCTGCTCCTTTATCACTTCTATGGTTCCCTTCCTTCCTCTAAGGGCCCTGCTGCTACTTGCTTTTTCTGGGGATTTTTCTTCAAAGTGGTTCCTCACTAGGAAACTCTCCTAGTTATCCCCTATACTTTGGAGATGAATTCGACCAATATTTTTATCAGGCCATGATAATACTTGGTGTTTTATATATACTGAATTTTCTTCTGAACATTTGTAGACATTTTCTTGAGGCTATTTAAGAGGAAGTAGGGAAGGTTCATTTGGTGGTCTTCAAGGAAATGCATCATCATCCTAACATGATAAAAATACATTTGCCCAAACCTACCCTCACAAGTGACAAACTTCTAAAGCACAAGTAATAAGTTTCTCCATTTGTTTTTAAGAGCGGTATTGGGAATACCTTTCTTATAGACTATAGTGTCCATGTTTGGATTCTTGAGGAAGACCTTCCAATCTTGCTATCAATCCCCCTGTTTTTAAACCATTTTTCTCCATTTCTTAGCAACTTGGTAACCTCAGCAATCATAGACTCTGTTATTGTGAGCTTACTGTCCCCAATTTCGGCTTCAATTCCATCGAATGAGCATGCAAATGTCTTGGTTACTTCCTTGTGGAAGCTATTAAATTTTTCAATGAACTGCAACCATTGTCTCCTTTGCAGCAACTCCCTAGTTTGTGGGTACCCCTCCAAGAATTTTTTCCTTGCTGGCTCAGTTCGAACAATTATCCCCATTCCAAAGGATTCTTTGCCTCGAAGACTGGCTACCTTGACAGGAAAATGGAGCTAGTAGGGTTTGCTAGATGGCGAAAAGATGGAGTGGCTATGAAAGTTCAGAGGAGTGTAAGAATAGGGAAGAACAGATAGACTATCATAAGGATTATAGGGATGAATTCAACCATTAGGCACATTTAAACTTATGATTTGGTAATTAGTTCGGCATATGACATGACTTTTTAAGTGGTGGCTTATGATATTTTGTTAGGAGGCCATTACCTTTAGGTTATAATGATTTCATTTTAGTACTATATCTTCTTAATCATATATGCTATATAACCTTCCCTATTGTTAAATTAAAGCAGCACGTACCTTTGATCTTCTTTTGCTAACCTTATTTGTTGTCCTTTGATCTCCTGCAGGTACTTTGCTGTCAACTGTCCTTTAATCCAAATCACCAAGTATCTTTGTAGACTTCCTGCGGAAACTTGTCTTAGCTGCGGAAACTTGTCCAAGCTGCGGAAAGTTGCTGATTTTGCAACTAAGAGAAAAAAAGGCTTTAATAGATGAACTTTATTATTTTTCTTTTTTGAAAAGAAAATTTGAAGTGCCAACAAATTGGTTTTCACTTTAAATTTTCTGTATAAACATGCCAACAACATGTTGGTTTTCATGTTTATACAAAGTTTTATTATTATTATTATTATTATTATTATATATATATATTTTAAGAGCAAACTGAGTAAAAATTTCTAAGGTGGAAAAGAAGAAGAATTCTTCTTGACCATCTTCAGTTCTGAATTATCTTGAAACATTTTAACAAATTCCTCTTTCGTTAATGGTTTCTGGTAAAGCTTGAGTCGATGTCCATTTACTAATAGAGGAGTTTTCTCTTCATCAATAGTCCTGATTCTAACTGCACCATTGTCAAGGACATTTTCAACTTCATAAGGTCCAAGCCAATGGGTTTGGAATTTTCCTTGAAAATTTTTGAATTTTGAATCAAAGAGCAATGCCCAATCTCCTAGATGAAATTTCCTTTCTTTAATGTACTTATCATGCCATCTTGACCTCTGTTGTTGAACTAGGCTAGTTCTCTGGAAGGCTTCTTGTCTGATTTCATCAAGCTCATTTAGTTGTGTCATCCTTTGCTTCTAGGCTTCTAACAAGTCTAGATCTAACTGGATTTTTGTCTTATAGGTGTGGATCTGGAACTCTATTGGTAGTAAGACCTGCTTCCCATAAACAAGTTCATAGGGAGTATGCCCTGTAGTATTCCTCCATGTAGTTCTGTAGGCCCATAAGGCTTCTGGAAGCTTTTCCACCCAGTCCTTCCTGTGTAGATGTACAGTCTTGGTACTTACGATAGCTTCAATCACCTTATTTGCTAACTCAACTTGTCCATTGTCTTGTGGATGGTATGGAGTGGACTTCCGATGTTTTATCTTGTATTGATCCACAAGCTTCTGCACTAGTCTGGATGTGAACTGTGTTCCTTGATTTGTTACAATTTCTCTTGGGACACCAAAACAAGTAAAAATATCCTCAAAAAGAAATGAAACTACAACATTTTCAGTAGCAAAAGGAAGTACTTTAGCCTCTACCCATTTAGTGACATAATCAATACATACCAGAATATACTTCTTTTGCTTTGAAGGTGGGCTGATAGGTCCAACAAAATCGAGTGCCCATTTTTCAAATGGTTCGATAAGTACCTATGGTTGTAGTGCAATTTCATTTGAAAGAGTAGGTTTGCCCATTCTCTGACAACTGTTGCATCTTTTAACATATTCCTTGGTGTCCCTGAAAATGGAAGGCCAATAATATCCTAAAAGAAAGATTTTGTAAGTAGTTCTCCTGTCAGAAAAATGTCCTCCACATGGCTCATCATGACAAGCCTTAAGTATTTTTGGTATTTCATCCTCTCGAACACATCTTCTGATGATGAGATCTGGTCCTGTCTTATATAATTCTTCATTTATCCATGAATAAGATGTGCTATTGTGGACTATTCTTCTCTTCTCTCTAGGAGATAAATGAAATGGCATTTTTCCTGTGGCCAAATAGTTAGCAATATCTGCATACCAAGGTGATTTAGTAGATACTACAAAAATATATTCATCAGGAAATTTGTCTTCTACTGGTTGATCATTATTTTCATTTTGTATCCTAGATAGAAAATCGGCAATTGTGTTCTGTTTTCCCGACCTATCTAGAATGGTTATGTTGAATTCTTGTAAAAGTAGGATCCATCTAGTTATTCTTCCATTGGTGACTGGTTTATTCATTAAGTATCTAATGGCAGAATGGTCTATGTGAACAAAGGTTTCATAGCCAGTTATATAATGTCTGAATTTGTTAATGGCATGAACTACAGCTAAAAACTCCTTTTCGGTTACAGTATAATTTAACTCTGCAGGAGTTAAATTTTTACTGGTATAATAGATTGCATAAGGAGTAAGATCTTTTTGTCCTAACACAGCTCCTAAGGCTGAATCTGAAGCATCTGTTGAGATATGGAAAGGAAATTTCCAGTTAGGTCCTTTTAAGATGGGTGCTTCAGAAATTCTCTTTTTCAAAGTTTCAAAGGCAGCTTGACATTCAGAATCCCAACTGAATTCACAGTCTTTGGTGAGTAGTTTAAAGAGTGGGGATGCAATTTTTGTGAAGTTTTCTATAAATCTTCTATAGTATCCAGTAAAACCGAGAAAACTTCTAACATCCTTTTGACAACTTGGCACTGATAACTTAGAAATGACTTCAACTTTAGATGAGTCTACTTTGATTCCATCTCCTGAAATATGATGACCTAAAAAGATTCCTTCGTTAAACATCATGAAGCATTTTTCATGGCTTAGTGAGAGATATGTTTCTTTACATCTTATTAAGACTTTTTCTAAATTTTTCAGTGCTTCATTGAAAGAATCCCCATAGGCTGTGAAATCATCCATGTACACTTCCACACAATCATGAATGAGGTCAGAGAAAATGCCGAGTACTGCTCTTTGGAATGTTGCTAGAGCATTACATAACCCAAAGGGAAGTACTCAGTAAGCGTAAGTTCCCCATGGACAAGTGAACGTGGTTTTATCTTGATCTTCAAGGGCTACCTGAATCTGGTTATATCCACTTGTTAAACACACACATGGTAGCAAGAGAATATTAAAGATAAGCAGGAGAGTACATTTATTATTAACAAATGATATACATTTATAGTACATTCATATGACCTTTGGTTTCGTATTCCAAGGTCTCTTGGACTTCCTTAGTCTATTCAGCTTCCACACAACCCCTTAGAGGATTAGGTGTCCAACATTCCCCCACTTAATCCAAAGGGGTATGTATGAGTCCAAGAAGAGAGTTGTAATACAAAATGTGCAAAAAACATGGCAACACTAGGCTGAATGTGCTCTCTGAAATGTTGGTATAAAGGGTGGTGGTTTAAGGATGACCACCAACACTGGAACGCTTAGTGCAGTTCCCAGAACTCTTCCAATTCTGGCATGAAGCTGAGGTCTTCTACTAGAGAAAGTGCTCCTAATGTTTTGAAGAGGGAAACCTTCAACCATGAAAGGGAGGTCTCACCCCGCATAAAAGGGGGAACCTCAACTTGAAAAGGGAGGTCTCAACCTATGATGGTTTAAGGATGACCAACAACTTTGGAATGCTTAGTGCAATTCCTGGAACTCTTCAAAAACTGGCAAGAAGCTGAAGTCTTCTGCTAGAGGAAGTGTCCCTAATTGTTTGAAGAGGTATCACCGACTAAAGGCATGCTCAGGGGCATCTTTGTCTCTGGCTACAACTCTGAATCTGGTATGGTAGGTTGTGGCTCAGGCTCGCTTGATGTGGCTTTGAAGCTTGTAGATGACCATCATTTTCCCCCCTATAAGATACAAGGTGATATGATGGAGAAAATTCAATTGCAAGACTATTAAATACTCTAGAACAAGTTCTGACATATGGCTAGAATATCTTCTCGGCTGTTGATGCCCATTGCCAAGAAGCGATCCATCCAAGATGAATCTTTGTTCTTGCAGGAGGTTTTTTTCTGAAGCATTTGTTTGAAGAATGACTGGTTTTATGACAGTGCTTACATGGATGAAGATCAAAACAATGATCTTTCATATGGCCAACTCGGTCACAGTGTTGGCATTTCAAAATCTGTTGCTATGGAAGAGGGGTAGAATTTGGAACAGCTGGAGGTGAACTGTCATGAAGGAATTCGGCACTCTGAAACTAAATGGGCTTTGAGTAGCCTGGAATGTGAAAGGACACATCCTTGCCATATCCAAGACCAGTTCTGTGCTTGTTGCTGACAAGCTTTTCCCAAGGTCTGATGATGGGCTTGGGAAGTGCAAACTGAACTTCTGCATCTGCATGTAACTTTGCTGCTTTATTGGGCACTGGATCTAAATTAACTTCAACAATATTGACTTGCTGCTTATGGGAGTCTGTTTCAGTGTTCTGAACAAAAACAGGTTCAAAATGATGACTCCATTGCTATAATTCTTCCTGTTGCAGTTGAGATTCAAGCTACAAAAAATCAATGTTTTCTTTTGCATTTTGTAAACAAGTTCGAATATCAGAAAGATTATCCTTACTGATGTTTACCATCTCATCTATAGTAGAGACTATCATGGCATTTAGCAACTCTAATGTATCATCAATTCGATCCATTTCAAAACAATTGAATCAAGAAGAACCTCGTTAAATATCAATATATAACTCACAGTAGAGCATTTAGTACGATTGGTGAGCTTTACTGGTTCGACCTCGTATTAAGGAATCATCATATCTATCCCTGAAAATTCAACCTTGTATTAAGAAAGCACTATATATAACCCCGAAAAATGCTTCGCTGGAATATCAAATTTGAAATCCAGTGAAGAGGTTGTCGCTATGTTATAGCTAGTATCAGTTGGGCCCTGAGAGCACATAGAGTCAAATTTACCAATTGGCAGACTTGTATGAATGGAAGAGATCCTAATGCACTACAGGGTGTCAACGAATTTATTGGAAATGAAAACCAAGAACAAATGAGACCTTGAAAATGAGGCCATCCAGTGCCACACCAATGTGGAACGGTCAATCGACAATATCTAGAGGCCCGAACTCAGCTATACTGGGATGAAAGAGCGCCAATAATATGTGCATGTGCCCACTTACAACCTTATTCCTTCCCTACGTTCGCCTTGGTTGCTTTTCATTTCTTGTTCTTTCTTCTTATATTATATCGCCATGGATTCATGGCCTGCAATTTTTTTTTGGTTATCCGAGCTTCTGCGACAATGGCTTCAGCTATAGCAGATCATGAGGAAGTGAAGTGCCAGCACAATGACACCAACATCGTTACCATGCCAACATCGTTGAATTTATCAAATCGTTGTGCAAGGTATCCACTTCTCTGTGTTTCATCGCTTTCTCCATACGTCGGATCTCTGGAGCCGAGGTTGAGCGACCTGCGGAAAATGATGTGTCTTGGCCGAGTAATGAGGTGAAAAATTCTATCGAGTTCACAGCACAACAGGAAATTCGCTAAACAGAACCGTTGGATTGCATCCAACTCTCTGTCTGTAGTAGCAGTAGCTATAATAATAACAACACTGACAACAACAAAAGTAACAATAATAATATCGCTGGGAATAGGGAGGTGTTTTGTTACAGCGACAACAATGCAACGAAGTTCTTGTGTCAACCAGATGCATTTCCAGATGAGTCTCTCTGCTCTCCATGCCGTTGCGAAGCTGTTCTGTGGTGCTTCTGATTCTCCAGACTCAGGCAACTGTTTTTTTAAGAGAATTTAGTTCATCATGGGAAAGGAGAAAACCCATATCGCATATGATTGAATGCTTTGAAGGTGAATTTAGTTCATCATGGTAATTGACAAGCGTGTGATTGAATGCTTTGAGAAAGAAGCTGCTGAGATGAATAAGAGGTCATTCAAGTATGCTTGGGTTTTTGACAAGCACAAGGTTAAACGTGAACATGGTATCACAGTTGATATTGCACTATGGAAGTTTGAGACAACTAAATACCACTGCACTGTGATTGATGTCTCTGGCCATCATTTTTTTATTAAGAACATGATTACTGGAACATCTCAGGCTGATTGTGCAATTTTGAGCAGATTATTATAGAGAAACGACTGAGCACATTCAGAATGGCAGGATAGAAATGGCACAAATAACGCTGAGTGAAGGAGCATTTCTCTACGCAGCAATGAAATAGGAGAATATATGGACCAGAAGGTCACTGGCACACACAATCGCCTAGCATTTATTACGCTCGATTGTAGGTGTGATCATCATCCCGAAGGCAAGTTATTGAAATTGGAAATCGATGTCGATGTTTGTCTCTGCTTTGGTGTCCAATACGGTTTTATTCTCGTCGTTCTGACCAGCTCTAACACTTATCTCGATGTTCCAGATCCCACTCAGGGCGCCTTTCAACAGATCATTGCAAAGCTGGAAAGGGTCCTTGGTGTGAAACTACATGGAAGCACTGGAAATAAATACATCGGAGTTGTTGCTGAGCAGAAAGATTCTATATGAGAAGACTGGCACAAAAACACTGGTAGATAGGTAAAGAGGCAGTTTTGACAACCTTTAATTAGGTGTGGATGGTAGCGATAAGTGCCCAAGCTAAAAGTGTGGGAGCTGAGAGGACAGAGTCACCGAAAGTAACGTTCACGACCATTCATTTCTTGATGGCTTTCCCAAAATTTACGCTGAGTATGAGCATGGCGGTTATATATATTAAAATCGCAATTAAAACCACAGCTATTAAACAAGAGAGTAGGAGCGGAGGTATGGGCAGCGTGGTATATGCATGCAGCGTGGTAAGTGGTAATACCACTCTAACACTCAGGCCCTAGCGTCAAGAGCAGCATTCAAAGCGTATTATGGCAGTTGACGAAATTCAAGGTATGGTATAACGTTTAACTCTCGACCAACTCATTCAAAAACAGAGATTTGACAGAGATGGCAATCTAGAATAGAGGTACAGGACTGACATGTATAGAAAGGTCACTAAAAAACAAGCTCACACAAACAAGTGGCTCATACTTGAGCAGAGCAGGAGATAGCTCGCTCTGATACCATGTTAAACACACACATGGCAGCAATAGAATATTAAAGATAAGCAAAAGAGTACATTTATTATTGACAAATGATATACATTTATAGTACATTCATATGACATTTGGTTTCATATTCCAAGGTATCTTGGGCTTCCTTAGCCTATTCGGCTTCCACACCAACCCTTAGAGGATTAGGTGTCCAACACCACTGAACCTATCCAAGAAGGAAAAATATTTTTTCCCTGCTAAAGTGTCTAAGACCTGGTCTATGAAAGGTAACGGAAAGTGGTCTTTTAATGTTGTTGTGCTTAATTCCCTATAATCGATGCATACTCTCCATTTTCCATTCTTTTTAGGAACAATTACTAAGGGTGAAACCCACTAACTGTAGGATATTAGATAGATGAAATTTACATTTAATAGTTTCTACAGTTCTTCCTTAACAATTTCATTTAGGTTTGGGTTCATTCTTCGTTGAGGTTGGCTAACTGGTCTTGCATTTTGTTCAATGCAGATATGATGTATGCAAGTTTTAGGATCAATCCCTCTCATGTCAGTGTATTCCCATGCAAAAGTAGAAGAATGTTTCTGTAAAATTTCTATCAATTGATTCTTTTGCACTTCTTCCAGGTTTTCATTAACATTCAAGGTTTTTCCTGGAAAGATTTCTATCGAGGAATTCCCAAATTTTTCCATGGAGAGCAATGATACTTGTTTAGATGAGAGATACTCATTTCGATTATGATCATAATGTGAGGAACATTCATTATTTTCCTGTAAATTTAAAAGTTGGTCTTCCTCCTTTACTTGTTCAGTAGCAAAAATAGGTTGTATATCCTCTTCATCTTCTATCCATTCTTCAATTTTTGTATCTATTGTTATTCTTGCAGGGGGAAATAATGTAAATTTCTTTGTGGAATTTCCATCTAAGATAAACATATCGCTTGATCTATAGCCGATGAAAGCATCAACTGTAGCCAACCAAGGCCTTCCTAGAATTAATGGATGTCCTCCTAAATTATTCTTGGGTGTTAAGACCATGAAATCAACAGGATATTCCCAAGAATCTAAGGATACACAAAAATCTTCCAACACACCATTTGGTTTAATAACAGACCTATCTACTAATTGCAACAAGGTTGGTGTGTACTGAAGGTTAGGAAGCCTAAGTGTGTCAATAACTTGTTTACTCATTATGTTTATGGCTGCTCCTAGATCAATTAATGCGTTTGGTATTTTAGTTCCATTGATGTGAATTTTTACAATGGGGCTTCTTGGATCTAAATATTTTTGAATTTCGACTTCCCCATCATAATCTTTGCAATTTTTTCTGACTAACTGAATTCTTTTTATATCTTTTCTCTTCTCCTTGATCTTTGTGTACTTAATTCCTTAATTGTTTTTGGAAAAATTGGTATTTATTTTATGGCTTGTAATAAGGGAATCTTAATACAAACATTTCTCAATCCGTCCATCATATTGTAATCAGGCAAGACAATTTTTTTCTCTACTCCTTCATCGATTTTCAACCATTTTGGGAAAGGTGGTTTAACTGATATCGAGGGTTGTTATATGATAGGAGTATTTATTGGAATTTATCATTCTTGTTTATTTTCTTTTTGAGGGAGAGAAGTCTCCCTTTCTTTTGATCGATTTTTGTGTTTTTGAAGATCGGATCTTGTTTCTTGAATGACAATAGGAGGTTTTCTTGGTAGTACTCTTCCAGATCTTAATTGGACATTGTTTAGGTCTAGTGGAGTTATTACATAAGTGTTAGGATTCTGACCCTCCATATTGTACACTGGTTGTTGTGGTATTTTATTAATAGGATTCGGAAGTGGTTGAGCAGGTAGTTGATTTGATTTTTGTGGAAATGGTAGGGAAAGTTGTGGGTTTTGATTCTGGAGTAGAACTTGTGGCAATTGATTAGCTTTAGGAATTTGATTACATGGGGGTTAGAATTGTGGTGGAAGGTAAGATGGCGAGTATTGTTGATATTGAGCATAGGCTCCATAAGGATTTTTCCATCCTTGATTCCAATGTTGTGACTGTGGCAAAACCCAAGGCTGCCAAGCTGAATTCCAATTATTTTGTGAAGACTAGGCAAATTGTTGTGGTCTAAATCCTTGTGATTGATTTGGTTGGGGGTTTTTCCATGGTCTTTTGGCTATAAAGTAGACATGGTCTACTAGTTTTGAGATTCCTTCATCATTGAATACAGCCTTAAGACCTGATAAGGATGGACATTCCTTCGTATCATGATTATCTGCACATATGACATAGGTTTATATGGATTTTGAGTCTAAGGGACACTCTCTTAGAGCATGTTTCTTTCGACATTTGGGACAGGATATAGATAATGAAACACTTTCAGAATTTTCCTTTTTTGGTATTTTAAGGGTGTCTATCTACTCACTTAGGCTCCTTAAAATATTTGTTTTGAAAATGTCAAGAAAATTTCCTATTTCTACCCTGCTGACTGTCCCGGCTGCAAATTTGTTAATTCTTGACAACAGAGGGTCTTTAGGACTCCTTCCAACTCATGCTTTACCCCTTGAGATATGTACACATAAATCACAAATATCTGCGAATGGTAGTTGGGAAATATCTCCTTTCCCAATTAGGTTAAGGAGATCGATCCATTCATCTTTAACAGCGTTGAGAAAGAGAGCTTTTAAGGTTTCTTCATCCAAATTATCCATTTTTTCTCTCTTAACATTGTAAACAAACCTTTCTACCAAGTCTTCAAGATTTTCATCTTCTTTTTGTGTCATTTTGAAGACTTCATCTTTAAGGTTACTATGCATACAATAATCTCTATATTTGCCTAAGAAAGCCTCTTTAATTTGTCCCCATGTTGTTATATAATGCACTCCTATACTCATGAACCATTTTAATGCTAAGTCTTTTAATGTGGCAGGGAACAATTTTAACTTTTGAGCACCATGCAGATAGTCATATGATCTGCATAATACTTCAAATTCGAAGAGAAATGTCTTTGATTCTTCGTTTATTTTCCCGCGGAAATTAGGAAGAATCAAGGGTGCTATATTTTTCATTGTGAGGGTTGTATCTTCATCAAGAATAGGGAATCCCGAAGGATATTTATTTCCTCTGCCTCTACCCCCTACTCTACCTCTACCTCTTCCTCTTCCTCTTCCTCCAATCCTATCTTCTTCACCATGGACATTGTGTACTTCTCCTTCCCCTTCTTCAGCCATGATAGATTCTTCAGAGCTAATATAGTATTCTTCTAATATTTTTGGTTACTCTATCAATGGTTGCTCAGAATAAGTTTCTAATTCCTCTTCTTCACTAGGAACTTCTAATTTTTGTCCCAAAATTTTCTCACCAGTGGAGGATAGAAAGATTACTCCTGTAGTTGGGGATGTAGGATCTTCCTCAATTATAGCTTTAGTAGAAGAAGCGGGTGAAGTCCTGGATTGGATTTCTGATCTTGAAATTTTAGGAAGCCTTTGTCGACCTTTAAAAGGAATTCGAGTTTGAGTAGGCAGTGTGGATTCTTGAGGTCTAGGTGAAGTAATTGGATTTGTGGGAATTAAAATTCTTCCTCTCCCTATAAATATACCTCTAGAGTCTCTATCCCTACGCATATCATGTTTCGATTTTTTTTTAACTTCTATTCGTACTTCCCCGACAACGGCGCCAAAATGTTTGGTCAATTCAATGTCTTTGAATTGTCAACCAGGGTGCGTACACTAATGAAGTACAAGTGCACAATATATGCTTAGAAGTTATTCATTAGGTTGTTATTTATTTGTTAGGATCTAAACTTAGGATGGATATGGAGGTGGCGTTTGTTAATTATATTAGTGTCTTAATTCTTTAAAATGTTGGCTAAGTTTCCTAGGAGTTAGTCTCTATCTAATTAGTTTGCAGATGGTATGAGAGTGATCCTACTTGTATTAGATTGTTTTGGGATTTTTGATCCCGAATCTTTATGCTGCAACTTCTAATTTACTAAGTGCAAAAATAATCTTATTCTATCAGCTATGAAGAAATATTATCTAAATCCAATTGTTTAGGAGAGAACTCTCACTCTTTTACTTATTCAATTTTCGCTGAAACAAAATTATCCAAGCAATATCTATATTACAAATTAAACACACTTCAACTATGCTAGATAATAAGCAAATGAAATAACCATGTTGTACCAGGTATAAAGAAAATTAAATAATAGACTAAACTAGGTATAAAGCAAATGAAAGTACTTATGCAAATAACAACACGCTAGCGAAATCATTATGCTGCATTTTCACACAAAACAAAGCATTTGAAGAATGAAAGGAAATCATATTGCAACTGATTAAAACCTGTCATTTTTTGTAGGGCCCCTCCACATAGAAATTCATAGCTTCCAATCGACACAATGCATACACACAAAACCAATTCTATTCAAATAGAATTCACAAACTGTTCAAAATTACATCATCCGGCACACACACAAATCACAGTGTGGCCATAAGTTTTATAACAGGTTTCTGGCATAACTGCATGAGTAATTCAAGCCTAATATCTCTATCTTATCTAAACTTATATCGCTAAACCTTCGTTTTGCTATTTTGAAAGCAAAATGATAAGGTTTCAATCAAACTCGAATTGTGTTCTGCAGTAATCTGGCGGTTGACTTGGAGTTCGACCGTGATCTCCTGCACTTATCTTAATGAACAGTTTCAAGGGGATAGGAAGGGATCCATGAGGGAATCATCCTCTATCCATCCGCTTCCTTTGCTTCTATCCTGGAACTTTGGAATCTTGCAAACAATGGAGACAGCTACAAAAACCTGGATTAGCTACGGAAACTGATTGATTCGATAGCCAATTGCAAAGTTTAACAAAACAATAGGGTATAAAGTTAAATATGAACAAGAAGACATATTATTGCATACGTTCATCAAAACCTGGTGGATATGGCTTTATTTAGGTGGTAAATATATAGGGAAAGAGAGGATCATTAGGCAAAAAGGATGTCATGGTAGGACAATCTTCGGACTCTACAAATAATCTTAAATCTCTACTTATCTATGCTTCCAACAAATGAGACATAATAGCAGAGATTGCAAACATCTTTGTGGTTGGATCATCTGCTCTTGAAGAAGGTTTCACCTACCTTGGATTCAAAATGAAGCCAAACAACTATTGTATCATGGATTGACAATGTCTTATTAACAAATTCAAGTGTAGGTTGTCTCATTGGGTTCACAGATTGCTGAACTTGGGTGGTAGATTGATTCTTGTGCAGTCGGTGCTATAGAACATGTTAGTTTATTGGATGCATTTATTCATGCTTCCCAACCAAATCATTTAGAAAATCAAGGTGATTATTACAAATTTCATTTGGTCTGTTAGTTTATTGGATGCATTTATTCATGCTTCCCAACCAAATCATTTAGAAGATCAAGGCGATTATTACAAATTTCATTTGGTCTGCGACAAAGGGTGGGAAAAAATTTGATTTGGCATGTCTGAATGATATTAAAAAACTGAAGGATTATGGTGTTTGGGGGTTAAAAGATATCAATATTTTCGAGTGGGATCTCCTGACAAAAATCTTTTGGAGAGCCATATCTGGATGTGGTATTTGGCAGGAAATTTTAAAAGAAAAATTGTTGGGTCCTTATAATACTAGTGGTTACCCCATTACTATTGTAGTTATACCCCTTATTTATATTGTTGTGCCCCTATTACCCACATATTGTTATTTCTGTGCCCCATAGAATCCCTCTATTATTATTTTTGTGGCTTTATATTATTATTGTTAGGTCGGCTGGATTATATTGTGACTCATTAGACTCCTATATATAGAAAGGAGGTTTTGTCATTTGTATCATCCAAGAATTGTTCATTTATGTAATGTAAAGGAGGTTTCCCCCTTGAAGAGGCTGAATTCTAAGGCGTTGATCTTTCTTTTCTATCTTTTCTTGAGCTGGTTTCATAACATTTGGTATCAGAGCTTTGGATTCTAGGGTTTCGCTGCTCCAAACAGGTCATCGTGGCATTTTCGCTATAACTTTTTTTCTGTGACGTTTCAGAAGTCGCAAAAAAAACCCATTTGAGAAGAAATCACGCTGAACCTTGGGTCCGAATTTCAGAGTTTTTCGCGCGATATTTTCGGAGATATGATCTGAGGAAGTTGGTATTTTTGCAGACTCCTGAATTACACTCAAAACAGGTGACCTGGGGAAAATCGTCATAACTTTCTTTCTGAGCATCGGATTGAAATGTCGTAAGAAGGTACAGAAAGAGGATGGACTGTAGTTTTCTTTTATATATTTTTTAGAGTCAAAGGTTGAAACAGTGACACGTGGCACGTCGTACAATTTCGCTCTACTGAACTAGTCTATAATCAAGTCACTGTGGGAGATTTCGCATAACTCTTCCTTGGAGAATCCAATTTGGGTCAGACTTCTGGCATTGGAAAGAGGACACAGAGGGCTACTACTGGTCACAAATTCAGAACTAGATAATCATAAAGTACAGAGATACATCGGAGGCAATATCGAGCTCCTACAAAGTGAAAAAAGGTGTGTAGATTTTCTTTAATTTTTGCTTAAGCTTGGTTTGAAAATTTATTTTGAAGGAATTCAAAGGGATATTAGAGAATTATTATCGGTAACTGATGCCCCGAGGAAAGAAAATGCAAACACCTAGTAAGGAGCCTGAAATCTCTAGCATGACTCATGAAGAAGAAGAAGAAATGCTATATGATATATCAAAATTACAAGAACAAGTGCAACGAGTGTCACTTGCACAAAAAGAAACAGAATCTAAAATGGATGGTTTAAGGAAAGATGTAGAAGCTAAGATGGACGGTTTAAAGAAAGGTGTAGAAGCTAAGATGGATGGCATGGAAGCTAAGGTGAATGGCATGGACGTTAAAATTGATGGCATGGATGATAAGATGGATAAGTTGCTACAAGAAATGGTCACTAAGGGTGAAAGAGTACTAAAGGAAACTCATGATGAGAACAAAAGAAATGTTAATCATGATTCCATAGACTCTAATGTTGGATCGAAGACTCACCATGTTCCAAAAATCGATATGAGGAAGTTTGATGGCAAGGATCCCGCCACATGGATATTACAGATGGAGCAATTCTTCGATCTCAATAATGTGCAAAACACACAAAAGGTACGTATGGCAACTTTATATTTGGAACCAAATCAGTTTGTATGGTATCAATGGCTTTGTTCTCGTAAACAATTTATCACTTGGGCAATTTTTACGGAAGAATTGATAGCACATTATGAGGATACAAAAAGCAACACTTTTTTTAGCCAATTGATAAGTCTCAAACAAAAGGGTTCAATAATGGAGCACATTGAGGAGTTCCAAAAATTGAACATAAGGGTAAAAGATATTCCAGAGGAGCATAGGATTGATGTGTTCATAGGGTCTTTAAAGGATAATATCCAACATGATGTGCGCCTTTGGGAACCTGATTCATTAGAGAAGGCATTCAGGTTAGCAAGAAAAATGGAAAGAAAAATTATGGCAACTAGGAAGCATACCATTCACAACTATAAAGACGGAAGTGTTGTTGCCCATAGTCTTCCACAACCTACAAGGTTGACACCACAACAATTGGAAGAAAAAAGAGCAAAAGGGCTTTGTTACAATTGTGATAGCAAATACACAAAAGGTCATAAGTGTGCTGAGAAGAAATTATTCTACATAGATTGTGAAGAGGAAGAAGAAAAGGAGCAAGAAAGGTCAAAAGAAGAGGATATATTCCAGGAACAAAGCCTAGATGAAGAACAAATAAATTCGACCATATCTTGTAATGCATTGGCGGGAATTACCACTCCTCAAACCATCAAGATAGAAGGACAAATCAAGAAGAAAAAGGTAATAGTGTTGATTGATTCAGGAAGCACCCACAATTTTATTCATTGTAGGGTAGCAAAAGAATTGAATTGCTTCCTATATCCAGCACCAGAGTGTCAAGTGATGATTGCAAATGGAGGAACAATAAATTTTTCTGGAAAGTGCCATAATATCAAGCTATCCATGGGAGAATATGTATTGACTAGCCCAATGCTTTCCATTCCAATGGGAGGTGTTGATGTTGTACTAGGAGTCCAATGGCTACAATCCTTGGGTACAATAGCTTTTAATTTTCAAGAACTTTTCATGAAATTTTCTGTGGAAGGAAAGGAAGTTGAATTAAGGGGTATTGCAGGGAAACCAGGAAAGATAATCAGCTCTAATGGCATGACAAAGCTTCTAAAAAAGGAGCAAAGAGGTGTAATTGCACAATTATGTTCGCTAGATGTTTCCACATTGGAATCATCTATTTCTCCAGATCTCCAAAAAGTCCTGGACAATCATTCCAAGGTATTTGAGACTCCCAAAGGTCTCCCACCTATGTGTGATCATGATCATGCTATTCATCTGATTCCAGGAAGTGTTCCTCCAAACATCAGGCCGTACAGATATCCATATGTCCAAAAAAGTGAAATTGAACGTATGGTTGCAGAAATGCTAGAGGCTGGTATAATTCAACCGAGTCAAAGTTCTTTCTCAGCTCCAGTAGTATTGGTGCACAAGAAGGATGGATCATGGCGCATGTGTCCAGATTATAGGGAGCTCAACAAGCTCACTATTAAAGATAAGTTCCCCATTCCTGTCATTGATGAATTACTGGATGAATTGCATGGATCAATTTACTTCACCAAGTTGGATCTTCGTTCGGGATATCATCAAATCAGAATGAAGATTGAAGACATTCCGAAAACGGCATTTAGAACTCATGAGGGTCATTATGAATTTTTGGTCATGCCTTTTGGCCTTACCAATGCACCTTCAACATTTCAAGGTTTGATGAATTCAATTTTCAAACCATTCCTTAGAAAATTTGTGTTAGTATTTTTTGATGATATACTAATCTACAGCAAGTCTTGGAAGGATCATGTTGAACATGTTGACAAGGTGCTACAACTATTGGAGGAGAAACAATTATATGCAAAAAGATCCAAATGTTTCTTTGGAGTCCAGGAGGTGAAATATTTGGGTCATATTGTATCTCATGAAGGAGTTAAGGTAGACCCTAGCAAAATTAAAGCCATTAAGGAATGGAAAATCCCCACATCCATAAAGCATCTGCGAGGATTTCTTGGGTTGACAGGGTATTATCGCAAGTTTGTTAAGAATTATGGGAGAATAGCAGCACCTCTAACAACATTATTGAAGAAAGATTCATTTTCATGGACTCCGGAAGCAACAAAGGCCTTTAAACATCTTAAAGAGGCAATGTGCCAAGCACCAGTCTTAGCTACACCAGACTTCACAAAAACCTTTATTGTGGAATGTGATGCTTCAGGAAATGGAATTGGTGTTGTTCTAATGCAAGATGAAAGACCCATTGCTTTTGAAAGTCGTCCAATCAAGGGAAAGTTTTTAAGCAAAGCTATTTATGAGAAGGAAATGTTGGCAATACTCCATGCACTTAAGAAATGGCGACCCTACCTAATGGGAAGACACTTCAAGGTAAAAACGGATCATGATAGCCTTAAATACTTTTTAGAACAAAGATTATCCTCTGAAGAGCAACAAAAGTGGGTCACAAAGATGTTGGGTTATGACTTTGAAATCATCTACAAAAAAGGGAAGCAAAATGTGGTGGCAGATGCACTCTCAAGAAAGGATGAGGATATGGAAGCATTGTTGTGTGCCATTTCTATTATCCAACCAGATTGGATAAACGAAGCAAAGGAGGAATGGAAGAATGATGAAGAAGTGTGGGCACTTATTCGAAAGCTACAACAAGATTCAAGTACTTCTGATACATTTAGCTGGAAAAATGATTCGTTATGGTACAAAGATCGCTTATACCTCTGTAAGAATTCCCAGCTAAAACAAAAGATTCTTATGGAATTGCACACTTCTCCCTTAGGAGGGCACTCAGGATTTTTAAAAACTTACCACAGGGTTAAGAAGGAATTTTTTTGGGATGGCCTTAAATCAGATATTCAAAAGTTTGTGGCGGAATGTTTGGTTTTCCAACAAAATAAAGTTGAAACAATTAAGACACCGGGTCTATTACAACCTTTATCCATTCCAAGCCAACGTTGGGAGGAGGTTTCAATGGATTTTATCACAGGTTTACCCAAGTCTGAGGGAAAGAGTGTCATCATGGTGGTAGTTGACAGACTTACCAAGTATGCACACTTTTGTGCATTATCACATCCATTTAAAGCCAGTACAGTTTCTACTGCATTTATGGAAACAGTTCAAAAGCTACATGGAAACCCAAAGATTATTGTAAGTGACAGAGATCCCATTTTCACTGGAATTTTTTGGACATAATTATTTTCTTGTCTTGGTACTCAGTTAGCTCATAGCTCATCTTATCATCCTCAATCTGATGGGCAAACTGAGATAGTAAACAAATGTTTGGAAGGATATCTTCGTTGCTTTGTATATGATAAACAGACACAATGGGTCAAATGGTTGCCTCTGGCTGAATGGTGGTATAACACTTCCTTCCATACAGCAACAAAAATGACCCCATTTATGGCACTTTATGGGTACCAACCACCATCAATCACATCATATTTAAGAGAAAATTCTAAGGTTCAGGCAGTGGAACATCACATCGAACATCAACAACAAGTCCTCCAACTCTTAAAGGATAACCTCGTGTTGGCACAAAATAGAATGAAACAACAGGCAGATCAACATCGCAGTGAAAGAAGTTTTGATGTAGGTGATTGGGTATTCCTACGGCTACAACCATATAAGCAAATGTCCCTAAAGCAAGCTAAGAAGGATAATAAATTATCACCAAAGTATTATGGTCCGTACAAGGTGTTGGAAAAGATTGGTACTATGGCATACAAATTGGAGCTTCCTGCAGCTTCTCGATTGCACCCAGTTTTCCATGTTTCATGTTTAAAGAAGGTTATAGGCGACAAGCTCCCAGTTCAAACAATATTGCCAGAACTTGACGAGGAAGGAAAAATTATATTGGAACCGGAAGCAGTCACAGAAACAAGAACTCGACAGCTACGAAATCGATCAATTTCAGAGTATCTTATCAAGTGGAAGAACTTATCCGCTGAAGATTCCACATGGGAGGATGAGAATTTTATGCAGAAGTATCCAGAACTGCTCAAGCGTTGAGGACAACACTTTTTTGAAGGAGAGGGGCATGTTGGGTCCTTATAATACTAGTGATTACCCCATTACTATTGTAGTTATACCCCTTATTTATATTGTTGTGCCCCTATTACCCACATATTGTTATTTCTGTGCCCCATAGAATCCCTCTATTATTATTTTTGTGGCTTTATATTATTATTTTTAGGTCGGCTGGATTATATTGTGACTCCTTAGACTCCTATATATAGAAAGGAGGTTTTGTCATTTGTATCATCCAAGAATTGTTCATTTATGTAATGTAAAGGAGGTTGCCCCCTCGAAGAGGCTGAATTCTAAGGCGTTGATCTTTCTTTTCTATCCTTTCTTGAGCTGGTTTCATAACAAAAATATATGAAAATTATCTCTTTTGGAACGGTTCAGGTTTGGAGATTTTCCCAATGGAAATGTTTCATACATTTGGAATGGTTTTATGAAGACAAAATAGTGGCTATTTGAAAATCTTATTTAGAAATCTTTGTTAGGAGATTGGAAATGGCTCAATGGTTTTACTGGGGATTGATCCCAACCATGGCATGCAAGGAGATCACATATTGTCTGACGTGGTTACCAAATTATTACATGACAAGGGCCTTTTTTCTTATCTCAGATCCGAGAAGATTATATCGAGGTGGTGGGCCTATATGGTGCAAATGCTGCAATATGGGAGTGTTACATATCATGATTACAAATGATGGGGATTACTCCTAGTGATGGTGATGATAATCTTAGGTGGAATGGTGTCCTTTATTAGGGACAATTATTGGTCTCATAAATATACAGTCATATTACTCTCACTACAAGTGCAAGAGGAATTATCTTGGTTTAGGAACGTTTGGTCTCGAAGTATGCCCTTAAAGATCAAAATTCTTGGATGGCTTGTATGGAAAAACAAGATCCTCACTTGGGAAAGCATGTGTAAAAGAGGTTTTGAAGGTTTTAGGAGGTGTTATTTTTGTAAGGCTGCTATTGAAAATGTGCTCCATCTTTTCATTCAATGTCCCTTTGCCATTTCCATGTGGATCCAAGTTTTTCTTGTTTTAAATTTAAAAGCGCGATGGCATTTTATATTTGTAGAGGAGTGTTTCAAATGGTGGATGCTTCACTGTAGAGAGCATCAAACTCTTCCTCTTTTTATTATTCAGGGCATATGGAGGGGTATAAATGATTTGATTTTTTAGGAATATACTTTTGACATTGTTCATATTAGCAATAAGATTTGTACTCTATATAGAGAATATGGATGGAAAATTTGCAAGCAAAAGCCACATAGTGATCTAGATTTAAATAGGAACACAACAAATTACAGAGATAACCATAAATATAGAGATACAATAGAAATAATACTTCATTTCATTAATGTAAAATACTGAAATATGCTTACAAACAAAAATGGAAATAAACTAGCTTGGGCGATGGTAGCTTATCTCTGAGGAGAGATGTTGTGGCTACATGCCTCTGAACTGTCTTACAATAAGGCTTGAAAGCCTATTTATTGTTGAGAAACAATGGAAAACCCTAACCCTAGGAGATGAAGCGCCAAACTATGGGCCCCATTTTGGGTAAATTGGTACATCAACTTCCTAGGGTCATAACTTTGGCATACGATCTTCGTTTGATGCACACAGTACCTCATTAGAAAGATCTATCCAAGGGCTACAACTTTGGGATGAGCAACATTGGTTCATCAACCCATGTTGCTCCGGAAGTTCAGGACCCAAAAAACTGCCAAAAATAGTAAATTGTGCTACAAATAAGGAAACTAAAAAACTAAAAGAAACAATGGTGGGGGTCCAAGTGGAATTGGTGGGTGGTCACCAATATCCACCTAGATCATTCCTCCCCCCTAGGAAGCAATGGTCCCCATTGCGTTGAGTTCCTCCATGAGATGAGGAAATTTCTGCTGAACTTGGTCCCTGGTGAGCCACTTACCCTGGTGAAGGAGTTGGCCTGCTTTGACAACTCGATACAGTTGGATCTTTTGCTGGCGAGTGTGCTTGATCTGCGTGTCCATGATCTAATCAGTTGCAGCTTGTTCCATGCAATATATATTTAACTCTGTTGGTGTGAGTTGTTCTGCAATGTTGGATGTGTCTAGTAATGGTGGAAAGTATGGCTGAAGGCGGTCCACATTGAACACTAGGTCCAGACCAAGGAATGGGGGAACGCTGAGCTCAAATGCATTGTCTCCCACAACCTTGGTAATGGTGTAAGGACCATATCAGAGTGGTCTGAGTTTCCGATAGGCTCTAGTAAGGCGTTCCTTCTGCAAATGCAACTAGACTTTGTTGCCCACCTAAAACTTGTGTGGCACCCGATGTTGATCATGTCACTGCTTGTACTTGGCATTTCATTTCTCCAGAATGTCATGGACCTGTTGGCGGATATGTTGGATGTGCTCAATGAAGTTGTTTGCCTTATCTGTTTTAAACTGGAAATGAGCCTAATCTGCCTGAGTAGCTGCAAATGGCATGGCCACATCAATGGGACATAGTGGCTGGAATCCCAAGCCCACCTGAAAAGGGTTGTGGCTAGTCGAGTTGTGGAGAGCTTGGTTATAGCTGTGATGAACATTGGGGAGGCTCTCATCCCATGTGCGTGGATGCTTTGAGTTGTACATGCACAGAATGTGTACGATCATCCTGTTGACAACCTTTGTCTGGCCATCAGTTTGGGGATGGAAGGCTGTGGACTTAGTGAGTTTGGTGTCCAACATCGACTAGAGACTGGACCAAAATGTACTAAGGAACTTGATGTCACGATCTGAGATGATACACTATGGGATCCCAAAGTGTACCCACACTCGTTCAAAGAAGAGTTTAACAGTGGCTTCTGCTGTGATATTCTTCTTGTAGGCTGCCATAATGGCCATATTTGAGAACCTGTCGAGGACCACAAAAACACAGTCGCTTTCATGCTTAGTAGAAGGAAGGCCCAACATGTAATCCATGGAGATGGATTCCCAAGGTCGAATAGGGTATGCAACGGAGTATAGAGGCCTTGCTTCTTGATCATTGGTTTGGCAATCGCGCAGGCAGTGCAGGATTTGATGTACTTCCCGACATCCTATCGAAGATTCGGCCAATAGAAATACTTTTGTACTACTGCCACTGTTTTCTTAACCCTGAAATGCCCAGCAGCTCGACTGTAGTGTGCTTCCCAAATCATCTTGGCACGCTCACTTGAAGTAACACAAAGGTGACCCAGGTGGCATAACAGGGCATCCTGGAGGTGAATTTCTAGAACATGTTGACCCTCCAAGAGTGTCTGGTATGTGTGGCCGAATTCTAGGTCGCTTTTATAGAGAAGTGGCCAATCAAAAGTCTTGTGCCCACAAGAGTTGAGCACGGTGGTTAACACCATGATCGGTGGTCGACTGAGGCAATCTGCAACATTATTGGTGCTGCCCTTCTTATACTTGATATTCAAATGGAACTATTGTAGGTATGTGGACCACTTCTTATGGTGATCATTCTGCAACTTCCCTTGCATCTGTATGAACTGCAGGGGCCGGTGGTCTATGTGGATGACCGTTTCCTTCCCCAAAATGTAATGCTTCCATTGTCGGCAGGCTTGCATAATGGAATACATCTCTTTGTCATAAGTGGGATACTTCCGAACTGTGTTTGAAAGTGTCTCACTGTGATATGCCACTAGATGCCCGTGTTGAGTAAGGACTGCCCCAATAGCATAGTCAGAGGCATCTATCTCGATCTCAAATGGTTGTTGCAAGTCTAGTAATGCGAGCACTGGTGCCGAGCAGAGGCGATGTTTCAACTATGTGAATGCCTTCTGTTGAGATTCAAACCAAAAGAATTTTTCTTTCGCTCCTCCCTTGGTGACTTGACTTAAGGGCCAAGTGATATGAGAAAATCCCAACACGAACCTGCGGTAGAAGTTGGCAAGACCCAGAAAGCTGCAGAGCTCTGTCAGAGTGGTTGGAGATGGCCAATCCCGAATGAATTGGATCTTGGCTGGATCCACATGCACCCCCTGTTCATCAATAATGTATCCTAGATATTGAACTTGGGTCATGCCAAAAGTGCATTTCTCCAAATTGGCACATAACTTATGTTGCCGCAGTGTTTGGAGAACCTGTCGGATGTGGTGGAGGTGCTCTTCCCAACTCTGGCTGAAGATCAGGATGTCATCCAAGTATAACACTACAAATGAGTTGGTGAATGGCCGCAAGATGTCATCCATTAGCCTCATGAAGGTTGTAGGAGCATTCGTCAACTTGAAAGGCATAACCAACCATTTGAAAAGGCCCTCCTTGGCTTTGAAGGCAGTGTTCCACACATCAGAGGGTTCAATTGGTACTTGGTGATATCTGACTTCAAATCGATCTTGCTGAAATATTTTGCCCCCTTTAGTTGGTCCATAAGGTCATCAATCCGTGGGATCGGGTACCTATACCGGACAATGATCTTGTTCAACACTCGATAGTCAATATAGAGTCTCCAAGTCCCATCCTTCTTCTGTACCAACACGATCGGGTTCCCACAGGGCAATGAACTAGGTCGGATGTGACCTTTCTGTAGCAGCTAATGAATCTGCCTCTTGATTTCATCATTCTCCAGAATGGAACACTGATAGATTGGTCCATTGGGCAGCGACGCACCTGGGGTCAGATCGATGGAGCGCTTGACCTGACAGTGCAGAGGAACCCCTGCGGGGGAGGTGAAGATGTCCTCGTACTCCTCCACGACCTTTTCCATCTGTAGTTGCCGTGCGAAGGGGCCCTGTCTGGAGGTCGTGGCCACCGTCTTCTTCTTTCCTTGAGGGCGTATCATCAAGTAAACAAATTTCCTAGTTTTGGAAATGAGCTCACTGCATTGTTTTGCAGTAACCAAAGATATGGCAGTAGGCGATGCTATTTCCGGTATCATGTACAACTTATTTCCCAAAGTAATAATAACAACACGAGGCCTTGACTCATATACAACATGTCGCTTCCACAAGTATGGTTGGCCTATTAATACATCACAAACATCAAGGGGAGCAACGTCACACAATACCTCATTCGTGAAGGGCTTGATGTTATATGGAAGGCGACATTGCTGGCTCACGTGAAGATCCCGTCCTTGGTGAAGCCATCGATGGTGTACGGTTGTGGATGTGTTATGGTTGGTAAGCCCAACCGCTTCACGACCTCTGTTGAAATGAGGTTATTTTGGCTCCCATTGTCGACACTGAACTATAGCAGGGAGCCCTTTACCTACATCTGGGAGTGGAAGAGGTGCTCCTCCTCCTCTGGATCTTTGGGTTCCTCCTTCTGGATCTTCGTGGTGGCAACGGTGGTGTTGGGCTTCGCATCGATAATCTGCTTCCCTTTGTCATTCCCCTTATCGGGTTTTGACTCAGAGTCTGAACATGCATATGATTTCGAAGACTTTAGCTCAGTCACCAATGAATGCTTGGCTGGACACTCACTTGTGTTGTGAGTGGAGCTCTTATGGAACTCACACCACTTTCCCATGTCCTTCTTCGGCTTCATAGTGTCGTTCTTTGCTTGCGGCTTTGGCGGGTTGTCCTGGGCCACCCAGCCTTGGCTTTGTCCTTTGTTTAGCAGTTTTGGGGTGTCTTTCCCTTGCTTCAGATTCGCAGATCCAAAGTCTCGCTTCTTCTGTTTAAACTTCTGCTCGATCTTAACAGTGTTTCGGTACGCCGTGCTGAGCGAGGAGATGTCCAGGAACTCCATCTCATCCTGGATGTATCTGTGTAGGCATCCATGGTATTTGAGTACCAAATGCAGCTCAGAATCCTTAATACCCAACTTTGTTGCAAAGGGTATGAAAAATATTGGTAAACTCTGGCATGTCTTGGTCCCTTCCCTGCCACAACGCGGTCCACTTTATGTATTTATCCTCATAGCTTTTGACAGGGTAGTACTGCTCCTTGATGGCATTCCGGAATGAATTCCACGTGGGTGCGGCTAAAAACAGTGAGGTCGTACTTTCATCCTTCTGCTCGCAGTAGGTTTCCCACCAGTACTTAACGTGGGAGGCGCTTTGAGAAGAGCGAAAGTAATCTTTTCCCAGCTGGAAAAATCATGAATAGAAAAATACCCTTCTAGCAGATTTAACCATTTATCTACAGCGTCTGCATCTATTTGACCCTCAAATATGGGAATGTCAAAGTTAACTTGTACCTTAAAGAGTGTGGCGCTTCCAAAGTAGCTGGTGGAAGTAGATGTGTCACCCCTGGGTAGCCGCTGAAAGATCTGGACAAAGTTGTCCATCATCGCGTTCCTTTGTTGCTCGAGGGCCTCTTCGAGCAATATTTTGATAGGATCTCTTGCCCCCTCGTCTTTATTTTCATTCACCATGGGAGGCCGTTAGGATTTGCGACGCTAGTCTTGCAAAGATGCAACCAGTTCAAGCCCTAACTCCTTATATCCCGACCTCGTTGGGGACATGTAAAGAAAAACAAAGAAAGAGCAGACCGCTCTGATACCACTTATCCAGATTTAAATAGGAATGCAACAAATTACGGAGATAACCATAAATACAGAGATAAAACAGAAATAATGCTTCATTTCATTAATGTAAAATACTGAAATATGCTTACAAACAGAAATGGAAATAAACTAGCTCGGGCGATGGTAGCTTATCTCTGAGGAGAGATGTGGCGGCTACATGCCTCTAAAATGTCTTACAATGAGGCTCGAAGGCCTATTTATTGTTGAGAAACAATGGAAAACCCTAAACATCTAAAAGCCTAACCCTAGGAGATGAAGCACCAAACTATGGGCCCTGTTTTGGGTAAATTGGTACATCAACTACCCGGGGTCGTAACTGTGGCATACGATCTCCATTTGACGTGCACAATACCTTGTTAGAAAAATTTATCCGAGGGCTACAACTTTGGGATGAGCAACATCAATCCATGGACCCATGTTGCTCCCAGTTTTCCAAAAAACGTCGTTTAGGGCCTCAAAACGACTCCGAAATTTCAGGACCCGAAAAACTACCAAAAATAGTAAATTGTGCTACAAATAAGGAAACTGAAAAACTGAAAGAAACAATGGTGGGGGTCCAAATGGAATTGGCGAGTGGCCACCAATAATCACATAGATCCTTGGTTGGTGGTCAAAATACATCTTTTTTCGGTTAGTCTTTTTGATGGGGCTAACCAATGTGGGCAATGTGAGTGTGGTGTTCTTGTCAAGGTCTCACAGGCACTCTAGTATCACTTTTATTGGAGCTGTGGCATTGAGATGAACACAACGACAAAGGTGGTTGCAATGTGGGGGCTCTTATATTGCGCAAAGAGGCTTAACATCAAATCTATTCATATTTTGGTGATCCACAAGTCATAATAGATTGAATCAATGGTAGGTCTTCCCTTGTCCCTCCTCTTCCGTCTAAATGGATGTGCCAGATTGGTATATTAAAGGCATCTTTTCAAAGTATATCCTTTGAGTATGTTTTCAGGGAAAATAACTCATATGCAGATGCCCTATCAAGAAAGGGCCTCACTTTGATGCCGGGAATAATTCACTACAACGTTCTATGTCATAGTGTGTTGCGGGATGTTGGGTCGTTTCCATTTGTATGATTTTCCAATATGTTATTTCTGGCTCTCACGTCATAGGTTTTTAGGATCAATCTATTTAATAGAAAATTTCTACAATCTGCAATGTTTTGTATTAGTTTCTGTCTGAACGATATATGTGTTATGATGTATGCGTAGTTTAGATGATAGTGTCTTCGTGCATTTGATGGATATGTAATGATGGGTCAAATCTCCCAGCAAAGATACTTTTCTATATTATTTTTTTGATCTAGACATGATGAAGATACTACATGCTCATTTGAACTTATGTAACTAATTTTCTTATTATTAATATGATAACGTGTAATTTTTCTTCCCAAAAAACATAGCTATAATATCAAATTCATTAAATAACATGAAAATGACTAAAATAAAAATTACATTAAATAAAGCTTCCGTAACTCCTTTGAAACATGGTGATGTTTTCAAATTTACTCCTATTTTCCAAAATATTTATAGTTATTATTCTTAACCATAGGTAATACTTGTTAAAAAAGTTACCCCAATCTTATCGGCAAAAAAATGACTAAAATAAAAATTACATTAAAAAAAGCTTCCGTAACTCCTTTGAAACATGGTGATGTTTTCAAATTTACTCCTATTTTCCAAAATATTTATAGTTATTATTCTTAACCATAGGTAATACTTGTTAAAAAAGTTACCCCAATCTTATCGGCAAAAAATGACTAAAATAAAAATTACATTAAAAAAAGCTTACGTAACTCCTTTGAAACATGGTGATGTTTTCAAATTTACTCCTATTTTCCAAAATATTTATAGTTATTATTCTTAACCATAAGTAATACTTGTTAAAAAAGTTACCCCAATCTTATCGGCAAAAAAAACTGTAGTTTGTATTTTAGACCATCTATAATTCATATCGTTAATCAAATCTAAGAAAATTTACAAAAGATTCTCAAATACATTTATAATTTATATTTTTTTGGGACCATTTGTCATTAACAATATATTTAACGGGTATTTTGACCATCAAATGGTTACAATGTACCTCCCTATTGAGTTATTAAAAGTAATGAAAAGTAAGCGTTTTAGAAAGAGCAAGACCCTCACTTGCAATTAAATCCGGGAAAGTCGGCCTTCTACTCGTTGGGCATGCTTTTGGGGAAATAATATAAATAAAACCGGATACAAATTTTAGTTACATGGCGGGGAACTGCTTTTTCCTTTTCACTGAGCGGTTTTGTCAAACATTTTGCATGCATTTTGGCTCGGGGTTTTGCCATAGAGGTTAATGGAACGCCAGCTAGAACGAGGAAGTTGTGAGAATTCAGAGGGAAGGGACCATGAATTCGAGGGCCAAAGGAGTTCAGATATCGCCCATGGCGGTTCTGCTGCAGAAAGACGCCCTGGGGTTTTCCATAAAACTCAGATTTGCTTCAAGTTCATGGTAGGCAGGTGCAATTTCAAATCCTGCAGATTCGCCCACGGAAAAGAAGAACTGAGGCAGCCTCTCCCAAATTTTCAGCGAATTGGTGCCCAAGATGAGCAGGAAATTCATAGAACTCGGAATTCGAAGAGACTCCGTGGAAACGATTCAGTGCCGAGGGATAGCGACGTGATAAATGTCGCCACAACGAGTGGCAGCAGCGAGGGGGTTTCGCAGAGACCGATTTATAAGAAGCCGTTCGTCTGTTATCAGTGGGAGGCAACGGGCACCTGCTCGTACGGAGACAATTGCCGTTATCCTCACGGTAAGCTTCCCCTTTTCAGCTTATTTTTTCATGAATTACATGAAAGTTGAAATAAAGAATCCATGGTAGATATCTTTATACCTTTCTAGCTGGGGTTTGTTTGTACAGAGCTTCGGAAACTTGCGGAGAGCGTCGAGGGTTTAAAGAATGGAGACTCTGCAACATCGGATTGGAAACACAACATTTCTAACATGAAATCTCAATCTGTATTTAAACAGGGAGGGGGTCCTCCGAAACCCCAAACCCAGAATGTGGATTTTGTCAAAAATGGGGATAACTTCAGAGCCAAGAATGCTTCTGTGGGGCCCTTTGAAAAGCCGATGGAAATCAACAGCACCCCAAGTCAGGCGCAACAAGCTAAGAAGGGTTTAGCGAAATGGAAATGGCCTCCGAAAATTAGCAGAATCTATGGTGATTGGATCGATGAAGATTGAGAATGGCGGGAACCAAGGTGAAGGTTGCTTGAATTTGTATATTGTTATGAATGAATGTATATCCAAGATGTATTTGAAAAGGATCGATGGAAGAGAATGGTGATTTCTCTGTCTTCACCCCTGCAGTCATTTTTTTACAACTCCGGGGAAGCAGTACAGCTTCAAGTTTTTGGTCTTTTTTATCCCTATTTTTTCCAATTCTTCGCATATTCAATACATGTAAATGCATTATCAGGCTTCAAGTTTTTGGTTTTTTAACCCCTATTTTTTGCAATTCATCTCATATTCAATACATGTAAATGGATTATCAACATGGTCTCCATTTGGCAGATACTGTTATCTGGTAAACTTAAACATGGTGAAATAAAAAGGAAAAAGGGTCTGAAGAATTCATGCTTATGTGCAACCTAAATTCTGTATTAGAGTTTCACTTATATCAATTATACAGAACTAGATATTAGAAGTGAAGAATTCATGCTTATCTGCAACCTAAATTCTGTTTTAAAGTTCCACTTATACCAATTATACAGAACTAGATATTAGAAGTGAGAGATTTGCAACTTAATAACACAGACCAACTTAACAATATATGATCAAAATCCTGAATATAGACTATAGTTACCATGGTTGATCTGGATGACTTCAACAGGTTGAGAGGTAAAGTTTCCAATGGAAAAATGTCTTCTGTGTTCTGTGAAGGGTTTTGTACTCATACCTTGAAGTTTCCAATGGAAAAATGTCTTCTGTGAAGGGTTTTTTTTACTCATACCTTGAGATTAAATATCTAGATGTGTTATTTCAATTCATCAAAATCATTTGCAAGAGACCACGAAGGGAAATTTTCAATTTATAAAGGATAATTATAATTTAATGAAAACTGTATATATATTTACTATTTTAGCTGGTCTTTTCTACTTTGGTACGAGTTTCCCACAATCGAATTTTAAAGGACAGAAACACGCCTGTTTTAACTAAAAGAAACACGCCTGTTACTGCTATTAGTACTTACTATTCCGGTACTCATTATGTGTGAAATACACATCAAATGGTGCAAATCAAAGATCCCACACAGTCAAGTTAGTAAAAGGAGAAATCTGCCTAATACTTTTGCATTGAGACTGTCCGTTATTGGAATAAATACAACCAAATTCTGCTATGTTAGTTCTGTGTTATTGTATGTGATAAAAATAACTTATTTTAAAAATATAATCTTTTCATGAATGGAAAAGAAATATTACATTAAAATAATTTTATTTTTAGAATTATAAGTTATTTCCATGACGATATGTATCCATATTGCACCTATTTGTTTGAAACATAACTTTTCTAACCTTAGCAATCACCACTTTGCACGTGCCCCTCAACAAACTCACACTTTGACGCCATTGCTCATGGACAAAACCATTGCTCGGATGAACGTGTTGTTGTTGCTACATAAAGTATATTGGTTTTGTTGAGACAAATGCTAAGCTTTACTTTTTGAAATGCTTCCACAAACATTTCCATATCTCTAAGATGGAAAAATAAGTCCAAATTGAAGCCCTTTTCATTTTCAAGATGACGAGGATAAAGAAGAAAATGGAAAAAAATCTAAGTTTCTTTTCGCGATGATGCAAGAAAATATTGAAAAACCCTAGTTTAGTGTTTTTTGGATAAAATCTTGTTCGATCAAGCTTTTCTAATCTAAAACCATCCTAGTACACCTTACACTAGTTTAGTGTTTTTTGGATAAAATCTTTTTCGATCAAGCTTTTCTAATCTAAAACCATCCTAATACACCTTTTAAGTGTTTGTTGAATACCCTTTCATGACATTGGGACTTGATGAATCATATGGTACATGTTTTTATTTCATCTAATCCTCTTTTTTACATCCTTAGCAAAATGGATTTGATGGTTTGATTTCGTTGTTGGTTTTTCTTCCTTTCACAAGTTTGATTTGGAATTAGTATTGTTATAATAATTAATTGTTGATTCCTTTGTAATTATTTTGAGATAATCTTTTTTAGATGACCTTTGAATAGTTTTGTCTTTAACATTGATGAAACATTGACCACAATTTGTGATTGGTAGAAGGAAATTTTATGCTAATTGTCTTTGGGTGACTACAAACATGATACAAGCTCTCAAGAGAAACATGGAGTAGGTCTAACACTAGTCATTCCACTATAATTGGTCTTTCTTTGAAGGACTTCTTCATTTGCCTAGGCCTTAATGAGACCCAAGATTTACATTGTAAATGGCATAGTGCATTGTAGATTTCTCATTGCCTAGTGTCCATCTCCGAAACGTTGATGCTCCTTTGCTTCCGTTGCTACATCTAGATGATGAATGTGGGGTGGAATGTCTTGATTGAAGAACTCCTCCTCTTGGCAATGTTAAGGAGGGAGGGGTGGTCGCCCTCGCCCTTTGCCTCCACGTCTTGCTCAAGTTTTGCACTCAAAAGGAGGTTTGCATCTTGATAGATTTGATCCCTATTCGCACTAGGTAGATTCATAGTTAAGATGAATCTATGGAGGTAGATACATAAGTCAATATGTTTCTTGCCAAAGCAGACCATACAAGTAATGACATTGTTTAATAACCTTTAACTACTCAATTTAATGCCTTTAATTGCTACGTGACAATTTGTTCTTTTAGTTATGAAGTATGCTCCCTTTAGCATGGGATACATTGTGTTTGGTCTTTGGCTAATTACTTTGTTGCACATTTACAATCCCCCACCATGTTTGGCTAGCATGGTGAACCCTCTTCCTCCTTTAATCAACCCTCTAATACTTTGCTTTGGAATCCTCTAATTAATTTTAAATTCTCTTTGATCATTAACCAAATTTTCATGTCTCACCTTACTTTATAATAGTCCTTCAAGGGAAAACCTCTTAGACTTTTGTGGAAGAAAATAATTACTTTAGATGACCTATTTTTGGAATTACTAGACTTCAAAATTGGATATCTTATTTTTAGAATAATGATGGGTAAACTTAATGGATACTCCATTAAATGATGACCTTCTTGTAGAAATTCAATGCAATGCTTACTCCACACATAAAAGGAGTTGAGCTTCATAATCCAACTTATAAGATTAGCATGCTTTAATGTCCATAAGTTCATGAAATAACTAAATACAACGCTATTCAACCCCAACTTCATCAATTGTTGACTTATAAATAGGACAATCTTAAGCACAATCTATAGTCTTCTCATTAATGGGCTTCCAAGGGACAACCATCTCTTACACTTAATTACCACCATATCCATTATCATTTACAACATCAAATTCTTAATCATTAAGTATATCATCATTGTTGGAGGTTGTTGCCATGCAAACAAGTTGACTTGAACTAATGAAAAATTTATGATAAATTTTCGAGGTTACATCCAAGTAGACATGTTGACATACACTTGGACATTTATTAACCAAATCAAAATTAGTCACCAAATCTACTTTCAACAAGGTTACATGGACAACATTAGACCACATATAGGACCTAAAGCCCACCTAAGACCTATACCTTTATAAACTCATTATTTTGTGTGTATTATTATTCTCCTCTTTGAATTGACGCATATTGCGTATATGGCTTTTTATGGTTGTGATGGTGCATTTAGATGAGTTCTATAATTTGCTTATATCCCATTGTGTACATAACAACCTCAACCTCACCTTTGGGCCACCTTGTTGGTCGATCCTCACTTGTGTTAGCTTAAAAGTTGATTATGTTTTGGTAGGTATTTGTACTTAATGAGGATTCCTTGCTCTTCTTTAAATAATACATTTGAATTTTTGTATTGTGATTTTCGAATGAATAAATTTTCTTATATGGCACGACTTGAGGGAATTTATGCCAAAGAATTATGTGTCCAACACCTGTATGTACCTCCTATTGTGTTTTCTTAAGTATTGAATTCCTTTCGTCGCCTACCTATGGCATGGTGCTTATGATTTTCATGGATTGGAGCTATGACTTGGCATGCTTATGATTCCTTTCATTGACCTTCTACCCTTTAAAAAATTTGGTGGTAGAAACCTTACCCCCATCACATTGTATTATAGGCTTGTGGGTGGGCACTTGCTTTTCTTTGCTCTCTTAGCGTCTTTCACTATTTTGTAAATATTTATTAGCAAAATGAGAACTTATATTTTGCACATATCTTGTGTTATTTATTATATCTTTAGTGTTATATTGAACACACAAAACATCCCAAGTAATGACAACTTCTAGCATATGATTCTTAGATAACTTAATCACATTTAGACCTTTATGTTATAATAAAACATCAAAGAGCTATTGCTCTTTTCTAACAAAAATGTCACTCATAGTGACTACCAGTAAATATCTTGTAATCTAGGATACAATATTACAGAGGCCCTTATTTAGATTTATATTTTCATAAAAAGAGATAGTATGAACTACAAACAAAACCAAGCTAAAGGATACTTGGCTCCACAAGAAGACCCATTAGTACACACACTTCTAATAATCAATTGATATTATATAATATATAGTTCATACATTGGGTTGCATGCTAACCCAATACATTGAAATCTAGTTAAACACAAGCATAAATTAGAGGTTTAAGAGTTTTTGCCAAAGTGCATATCATGCTCAACACTGTTACTCTAAACACATGCCACATATCGAAGCATAATGGGATCAACAGTCTTTGGCACTATAATGAAAGCAATTGTCAAAGTATGAATGAACTAAATTGAAGTAGTTTAGTGTCATGGGCTTGATGATGCAAAATGAGAGTATTATTCTTTCAAGTTGAATTGAATTGAAGCAAGGTTGAAAAAGTTGTCATGTCTCATTGTAAAGGGTCAACTATATTATCAACTTTAAAAATTCCTATAACATCCATAAAGACTAAGAAATCCCAAGTACTTTCTCTTTATTTTTCAAATGTGGTGGACACGATGCTTGATGTTAAGAATAAAGAGCATAATGAAACTTTGTCAAGAAAATGTACATTAAGATTGTAATTAATAAACCAAATTATTATTATGTTCTTTGTGCCCATATGGATTTTATTGTAAAACTTGAAATATGTAGTACTAAATCCATTAGAAAATATAAATATTAGTGTAGAAATTAAAAGTCATTGCTGCAAATAAAAAATCTTGATTTCGTACGAGAAAGAAGGATTACATTAATTGTTGAAAATGGCAACAAGAAATCTCTAATTTAATTTTCCCTTGAATTAAATTAAGAGAAAATTGTAATTCCACATCACAAAACAACAAGAATGAGTTAACTAAGTTAATTTCACTTAGTTGGCTTAGTTAATTCGAGTTGAGGGCCTAAAGTGGTTCCTAAATTTTAGGATCCTAAGTTGAGTTTAATTTAGTTAAGTCGAGTCAAAGTCAGTTAAACTAGTTCCAATTGTTGGAGGAACTAGTAGGAGGTCTAGCAGTGGGGTGCAACTTTAGTGTTCAACCAGTTAATTGATAAATCAACCATAACTAATTCATGCATGCATGAAATTTGAGTTACTTAGTTGAGATTGGAGTTCAAGGGAAATGTGCTATTAGTTGTATAATTTTTTGAGTTGTACAGGTGGTGCATGCAGTCAAAGAAGGGAGTATAGGGATTTCACAATTCAAGATGGGGATTTACCTAATTAATAGGGGCCTAATTCCTTGAGAAAAAATGCACGGAAATAAGAGCTTGTCAGGCAACAAAATTGACTAAGTATTGTCCAGAGTTAGCTTGCGAGGCAGTGAGATAGATTATACTTGTGTAGATATTGTTCTAATGCAATACATATACAGATAGGAAGGGGTTTTGATTTTCAATTGATTTTCTATAATATATAGTTCATACATTGGGTTGCATGCTAACCCAATACATTGAAATCTAGCTAAACACAAGCATAAATTAGAGTTTTAAGAGTTTTTGCCAAAGTTCATATCATGCTTAACACTGTTACTCTAAACACATGCCACATATCGAATCATAATGGGATCAACACTCTTTGGCACTATAATGAAAGCAATTGTCGAAGTATGAATGAACTAAATTGAAGTAGTTTAGTGTCATGGGCTTGATGATGCAAGATGAGATTATTGTTCTTTCAAGTTGAACTGAATTGAAGCAAGGTTGAAAAATTTGCCATGTGTCATTGTAAAGGGTCAACTATATTATCAACTAATAGAATTATACTAAAATATATCTACGAACAAATAATTCGCATCTAGAAGCTAGTGTAGAGGTAGCCAATGGAGAACTATACAATAACTCATTTGCAAAAGTATGTTGGTCTATGCTATCCAGAGAATACATCTACTTTTAATAACCAACTACATATTCTAAAATTCAATGTATGTTGTATCCAACAAACTAAGCTAGTTGAAAAATTGATCTATAAACATAATAACTCATCCGACTAAAATGGTCATCCACAAAAGATAACTAAATAGTTGCAAATAAATGTACTATTGTTGATGATGTTTTTAGACAATAGTTTTTTGACATATACTTTAAACATTCCTATAACATCAATAAAGAGTAGAAATCCCAAGTACTTTCTCTTTATTTTTCAAATGTGGTGGACACGATCCCTGATATTAACAATAAAGATCATAATGAAACTTTGTCAAGAAAATGCACATTAAGATTGTAATTAACAAACCAAATTATTATTATGTTCCTTGTGCCCATATGGATTTTATTGTAAAACTTGAAATATGTAGTATTGAATCCATTAGAAAATATAAATATTTGTGTTGAAATTAAAAGTCATTGCTGCGGAAAAAAAATCTTGATTTCGTACGAGAAAGAAGGATTACATTAATTGTTGAAAATGGCAAAAAGGAACCCCTGATTTAATTTTCCCTTGAATTAAAGTAGTAGAAAATTGTAATTCTACATCACAAGACAACAAGAATGAGTTAACTAAGTCAAGTTCACTTAGTTGGCTTAGTTAATTCGAGTTGAGGGCCTAACTTGAGTCATGTAAAGTGGTTCCTAAATCTTAGGAGCCTAGGTTGAGTTTAATCTGAATTGTAATAGTTTAATTTAGTTAAACCGAGTTAAAGCCAGTTAAACTAGTTCCAACTGTTGGAGGAACTAGTAGAAGGTCTAGCAGTGGGGTGCAACTTTAGTGTTCAACCAATTAACTGATAAATCAACCATAACTAACTCATGCATGCATGAAATTTGAGTTACCTAGTTGAGATTGGAGTTCAAGGGAAATGTACTATTAGTTGTATAATTTTTTGAGTTGTATAATTAATAGGGGCCTAATTCCTTGAGAAAAAACGCAAGGAAATAAGAGCTTGTCAGGGAACAAAATTGACTAAGTATTGTCCAGAGTTAGCTTGCGAGGTAGTGAGATAGATTATATTTGTCTAGATATTGTTTTAATGCAATACATATACAGATAGGAAGGGGTTTTGAGCAACAAATTTCCCCTTAGATAAATCTCTGAGCATATCTGATTGAATATTGTCTCATGTTTATGTTGTGATTTCTCGATCGATTAATTGTCCCCGTTGATTAGAAGAGTAGATTCAAGTCTTTTGTTTCAGCGAATTACATAAGCAATTTGAATCTACAAGGAATTTCTACATGGTATCAGAGCTAGAATCACTATAGAAGAGAAGATAATTCGAAGTTTGTGTAGAAGGTTCGAATTACAAGATCAATGTTGCAGGTTTTCTCCAAGACTGAGAAGATGACTTCTACCGGATTCATGCTCAAGTATGCTTTGGAAGGAACAACAAATTTTGTGGCATGGAAGATCCATAGGGAGGCGGTATTAGATGATAAAGGGCTACTAGATTACATCAAGATAGATGTAGTTAAACCCCCAACAAATGATGCCTAGGATCTCGCTCAATGGAAGACGAATGTAGCTAAAGAGAGGAGGATTATATTGGACGGAGTTCAAGATTGTACTCTCTCAAATCTCCATAGGAAAGAAACTCCATTCATGATGTGGAAAACAATGACTGACTTGTTTGAGAACAACATGACCACAAGAAGCTGGCACTGAAGGACAATCTTCGTAGCATCAAGACGCAGATTCAGGCTAAATCAATTTCGAAGTACCTAATAAAATTCACACAGTGTCATGATGAAATTGGAAGGGTTGGCATTACTATTCCAGAAGAAGATATGGTAGCTCTAGCTTTGTTGGGTCTTCCCAAGAGTTGGCACAGTTATCAGGATTCTGTGAATTGTAGAGATAAACTACTGAGCCGAGAGCGGTTATGGTCCAATCTAGTGCAGGTAGAGATCAGGTAGAGCAACAGAGATGGAACTTCATCCAAGGTTGAGGATGAGGAGAACTGTGCCTTGGTTGTAAAGGAAAAGAAAGGGAAAGGGAATAAATCCCAATCCAAAGGATATTCTGGCTAGGCGGGCAAGAAGAAAGACTTGTCAAAGATTACATTTTTTCATTGTCATGAGCTGTGACACCATGCCATGAAGTGTATGCACAATAAGGACAACAAAAATCCCTCAGGAGTAGTGGCAGGTGAAGCTCTAACTTCACAATTCGAGTTGGATTTCACACTCATTACATGCATGGTGACATCGGTGATGGATAGTGTGTGGTATCTGGATAGTGGAGCCTCATTCCATATGATGGGAAACAAAGAATTTTTCAATGACTTGGAGGAGAAGGACCTCTAGATGCACATTGAGATGGGAGATGATGGAAGGTATAACGCAATTGATATCGGTACAATTACTTTTCAGAGGGAGTTTGGTTCTCCTCTCACATTAAAACATGTCATGTATGTCTTGATTTAGCTATGATGTGATGCCTTGAGCATAAAAGCAGAGAAGGTGTAGAGTCAAGACATCAATGAATTATAGCATAGGAGACTTGGCCATTTGCACCATGGATCTTTGAAGATCATGCAACATATTTCTACAGGACTTCTCAAGTGTGCACTAGAGCAGCAAGATACATGCAAAGGGTGTACATTGGGGAAGTACACCAAATCCACCTATCATGATAAAGAAAATAGAGCGTAAGCAATACTTGAAAGAGTTCACTTAGATGTGTGTGGACCTTTCTCGACAACCTCCATGGCCAAGCATAGGTATGATGTTATATTTGTAGATGATTTCTCACGTAAGTGCTAGATTTTATTCATGTAGAAGAAAGACCATACTTTCTCCAAATTTTGTGAATTTAAAGCACTTGTTAAGAAAGAAACTGGTAGGAAAGTGAAGGCTGTAGAATTTCCCACTGTAGATCACCAGATAACACAATATACTAAAGCAAAATACTTGATCTACTTCTACAAAAAGGCTTGCGGAATCTTAATCGATTTTGAGCAAGATCAAATAGAACACATATAACAGAGAATGAAAAATCAATCACACATGAACACAGAAGAATACTCTAGGGAAAGCCTTAGCTAAAAACCCTGATCTTTGTATTATCATATAAGTGGAAATATTCCTGGATTACACAAATCTTTAGCTCACAAGATATCTAGCTCTCAGTACAATCCCTCAATGCTGCTCATACACTGAATATACACAACATATGCCTTCCTTCAGTCCTCCAAGCCTCCTATTTCCTTGCGTAGTTTCTCCTGGGTCGTCTAGCTGCAACCTGTGTGATTCTCACCTCACACACAACACTGACCTCTGAAATAGCTGCACAATCCTGAAGGAGATAATTCCTTCTGCATGGATGAGTTTCCTTTATAGGAAAATTCCTCCAACTGATAGTACACTGTCCCTTCCTTTAATCTCAACTGGGTCTTTATATGAACTGACATGCATGAGTTATTTATGAGAGAATATTCAGTTATCTGGATAACACTAGTTGCATGCATGCATGCATTAACTAACTGAACTCACAATCAGTTCTACAAACTATTGGAACTAATTTAACCGGACTTAACTTAGTTAACTGAGCTAACTAATTACAACTCATCCTTATCTCCTTAATTAAGGGATAACTTCTTCAATCAAAGGGATAACTGTTGCATGTCTTCATAAAGACTTCATGTTTGATTTTCTCCAACTAATTAACTCAAGATGAATTAATTAATTATTTTTCAAATAGCTGGTGAGACTAAATTCGAATTTTAATTCACAATTTTGATTCAAGGACAACTCAAAATTAGAATACATCCCGAAATTCTATTTATAACAATGCTATTGTTAGCATTTCTATTTTTTTCTATTTCCAACAGAGTTGTAAATATCTTGAAATGCTATTTTTAGCATTTCTTGTTGTTATTTTCACCACTCCCTCTCAACAAGAAAGACATTCAACTCGAACCCGATCCTGAACCTTTGGAATGTTCTGCATGCAACACTTCTCTCAAGTGTTGTTGCTCTAGCAACTCCAAAAACACAAAAAACTATCCAACCTGAATTAGAATGATGCCTCTATCATCAAAGTCTCTAACTGCTATTGCCTCTGTCAACTGAAAACTCTGCACCTTTGTGCTCTTCAGTATCTGACTGCTCTAGCCTCTGTCACTTTGATCTCTGACTGCATCAATCACATTGATTCCTCCTGTTGCATCCATGCTGCTGCTGGTCCTATCTCCCAGCACTGCATTCGCACTGCACCTCCTCTCATCATGTTGCATCATGCTACCCACACTTTGCACTGCAACTCAGTAACTGAAAAGTAAGTAACTGATCTCCCAACTGATCTCCTTGTTGGGCTAGAAACACCCTCTGATGCTGAAGCTTCCTCTGCCACTGACAAGTGCTCCCTCTTTGACCTCTGCACCACTGCAACAACTCCCTGCATCTCGCACCGTTGCACACCTCTCTGTGTCATCCTGCACTGGTGCAACACTCCTGTGCCTCTTGCATTGCTGCAGCCTGCTAGCTCTGCGTTGTCTTGGGACTCCTGCACTATAGCTCTCTCTGTCACTCCATCCACACCTGTCTCTGCCCACTTAGCCAGTCCCGCTACTCCTTGTCGGGGCTCCCATAGCAAGGTATAATCAAAGAGGCTAGGTACCTCCAGGATCCTACCCCTCTTTCAGCCTTCTTAGGAGTATCACTCCACATTGCCCCACCTCCCACCTAGAGGTATGGATGCATGTGATCTCTTTGCCCACTTGGCTTGAAATTTCCCCTTACTGGAGGTCTCTGCATGAATGGATGTATCCACTCGATCTCCTCTTAGCTTCTCCAGTTGTGGCTGCTCCACAACCTCCTCAAGCTACTTCACCAATTGTGGGTCCTCCACAATTGTTTGAGACTTCTTATGGCGCTGCATGTTGAGAGGTAATGTACTCTCCCTCTCAACCACAAATCTCTAACCTTTTCGTTGCTCCTCAAGGATTTGCATGCATCTTGTACCTCAAGCGCATATAGGTTCTTGGCTAGTACACCAATCTATTTCATCTGTTTCACCATCACGAAATTTTCTGGAAAAAGAGCTGATTTTAAATCAGCGATATCTCCCTCATCTGAACTCTGATTTAGTCGATTTTTTTTTTTGTTTTGAGATCTACTATTTGTTTCTGAAAATTTTGCACAAAAATTTTCATATATGCTCTGAAAAATCATGGCTCAAAACTCAAAACTTCGAAATCTCCTCTAGTATATCGTTCACTGCTCCGATAAACTCAGCTCCGATGCCATGTAGAATTTCCCACTGTAAATCACCAAATAATGCAATATACTAAAGCAAAATACTTGATATACTTCTACAAACAAACTTGCAGAATCTTAATCAATTTTGAGCAAGATCAAATAGAACACATATAACAGAGAATGAGAAATCAATCACACATGAACACAGAAGAATACTTTGGGGAAAGCCTTAGCTAAAAACCCCAATCTTTTTATTATTATACAAGTGGAAATATGTCCAGATTACACAAAGATTTAGTTCACAAGCTATTCAACTCTCAGTACAATCCCTCAATACTACTCATAGACTGAATAGACACAACATATGCCTTCCTTTAGTCCTCCAAGCCTCTTATTTCCTTGCACAGTTTCTCCTGGGTCCTCCAGCTGCAACTTGTGTGGTTCTCACTTCACACACAACACTGACCTCTGAAATAACTACGCAATCCTGAAGGAGATAATTCCTTTTGCATGGATGAGTTTCTTTTATAGGAAAATTCTTCCAACTGATAGTACACTGTCCCTTCCTTTAATCTCAACTGGGTTTCTATCTAAACTGACATGCATGAATTATTTATGAAAGAATATTCAGTTATTTGAAGAACACTAGTTGCATGCATGCATGCATTAACTAACTGAACTCATAATCAGTTCCACAAACTGTTGGAACTAATCTAACTGGACTTAACTTAGTTAACTGAGCTAACTAATTACAACTCAAATACAACTCATCCTTATCTCCTTAATTAAGGGATAACTTCCTCAATCAAAGGGATAATTGTTGCATGTCTTCACAAAGACTTCATGTTTGATTTTCTCCAACTATTTAACTCAAGATGAATTAATTAATTATTTTTCAAACAACTGGTGATACTAAATTCGAATTTTAATTCAAAATTTTGATTCAAGGACAAATCAAAATTGGAATACATCCCGAAATGCTATTTATAGCAATGCGATTTTTATCATTTCTATTTTTTGTTATTTTCAACAGAGTTGGAGTATATCTTGAAATGCTATTTATAACAATGCTATTTTTAGCATTTCTTGTTGCTATTTTCAACAAAGGTTATTAGGAATGATAACGACGGTGAATATATGTCGAATGATTTTAAGGAGTTTTGTGCAACATGAGGCATTTGACGGGAGTTAATAACACCCTATAACCCACAGGGGTGGATGAGAGGAATAACATAAGTATTGTGGGAGATGCACGAGCGATGTTGCATGATTAGGGCCTACCGTTGCACTTGTGGGCTGAAGCATTCAACACAACTGTATATGTGCAGAGCATGAGTTCTCATCGGATTCTTGGGATGAATACATCAGAAGAAGTTTTTCCAGGGAAGAAACCAGATGTGGGGTAGTTCAGAATCTTTAGTTCATCAATTTACTGTAATGTTTCCAAGGATGTAAGGAAAAATCTAGATCCGACAGCTAAGGGCATATTTATGGGGTACACTGATACACCTCACAACTATCAGGTGCACCTTCCATCTCACAGGATGATAGTTGTTTGTAGAGATGTGCATTTCAATGAAGAGAAGGCCATAAGATGTTTCCTTGAGAGAGAGCTTCAGTTGCATGTAGATGAGGAACTTTTGGCTCCAAAGGAAGATCCTTAGGATGTTGTGGAGCAAACAAAAGTAGAGGAGTAGAGAGTGGAAACACCCACTCATGTAGAGACATCCAGAGATGGAAGGAAGCACACCGAGGAAGTTGACAAATTATTGCATGATGTTAGAGAGAATGTGGGAGCACCCACATCACAACACAGGTAGAGGAGGTCACCAGATCAGTATGCTGGGTACATGTCTCTAATGAGTGAGCTAGTTGAGATAGAACCATTCTCATTCGAGGAAGTAGTGCATAAACTAGTATAGGTTGATGCCATGGTAGAGGAATATGATTCCATGGTCAAAAATAGTGTACATTGAGCAGCCAAAAGGATTTGAGACCTTTGATAGAGAGTTCCATGTGTGTAGACTCAAGTGAGCGCTATATGGATTGAAACAAGCATCACGTGCTTGGTACACTAGGATTGACAATTATTTCACTAGGTTGGGCTTCACCAAAAGTGAAGCAGATGCAAACCTTTACCATATTGTGGTTGAAGGTAAAATATTGATTATAGTATTATATGTTGATGATTTAATTTTAATCACTGATGAGAAACTGATCAAGTCTTGCAAAGAGGATCTCGCAAGAAAATTCGAGATGAAGAACATGAGACTCGTGCATTATTTACTCGGTTTGGAAGTATGACAAGGACATGGGGAACTGTTTGTCTTTTAGGGAAAGTATGCCAACGAGATACTTAAGAAGTTCCACATGGAGAGCAACAAACCCATGGAGACTCCTCTAGTAGGGAATTGAAGGAAGGAAGATGCCACTTCAAGTGAAGTAGTGGAGGCTACCATCTACAAGAAACTTATGGGTTCACTTATGTATTTGGTGAACACATGACCAAACATGTGTTAGGCAGTTAACCATATTAGTCAAGCAATGGTTAAGCCAACCAAACTGTATTGGAAGGCAACCAAACATGTGTTGAGATACCTTAGAGGCACCACTCAGTTTGGTCTTTGGTACAGGCAGACAAAGGGAGTGAAGATGCAAGCTTCACAAATGCAGATTGGGTAGGTATTCCATCAGACAAGAAGAGCACATTAGGAGGCATATTCAATATTGGGTTAGTAACAATTTCTTCGTACAATAGAAAGAAAAGTTCAATTGCACTCAGTTCAACAGAAGCAAAGTACATGGTTGTTAGTCAAGAAACTTGTAAAATTATCTGGATGAGGAAGATTCTTGTTGGGTTATTTGGTCAGATGATGGATCCCACTATGATTTGTTGTGACAATCAGAGTTGTATCAAACTCTCTGAAAATCCAATTTTCGTGATTGATCCAAGCATATTGACATCCGGTATCACCATCTACAATATCGTGTGCAGAGGCGGATCATGTTGTTGGAATACATTCCTACATAAGAACATGATGCATATATTTTGACAAAGGCATTGTCAAGAAGAAAATTCAAGTTCCATAGAGATAGGATTAGGGTATATGATAATCCCTTTTTTGTTGAGAGGGAGTGTTGAAAATGGTAACAAAAAAATCCTGATTTAATTTTCCCTTAAATTAAATTAGGAGAAAATTGTAATTCCACATCACAAGACAACAAGAATGAATTAACTAAGTTAATTTCACTTATTTGGCTCAGTGAATTCAAGTTGAGAGCCTAACTTGAGTCATGTAGAGTGGTTCTTAAATTTTTGGAGCTTAGGTTGAGTTTAATTTGAATTGTAATAGTTTAATTTAGTTAAACTGAGTTAAAGTCAGTTAAACTAGTTCCAACTGTTGGAAGAACTAGTAGGAGGTCTATAAGTGTGGTGCAGCTTCAGTGTTCAACCAGTTAAATGATAAATCAATCATAATTAACTCATGCATGAATGAAATTCGAGTTACCAAGTTGAGATTGGAGTTCAAGGGAAATCGACAATTAGTTGTATAATTTTCCGAGTTGCACAGGTGGTGCATGCAGTCAGAGAAGGTCCTATAAGGATTGTATAATTCAAGGTGGGGATTTCCCTAATTAATATGCGGATAATTCTTTAATAAACAATGCAAAGAAATAGGAGCTTGGAAGGCAACATAATTGGCTAAGTATTGCCCAGAGTCAGCTTGTGAGGCAGTAAGATAGATTATACTTGTGCAGAGATTGTTCAGGCTTGAACGAACATTGTATTTCTTCTCTATTTTCTGATTTAATGCAATACAGATAGGAATGGGTTTTGAGCAGCAAGCATTCCCCTTAGATAAATCTCTGAGCATATGCGATTGAATCTTGTTGCGTATTTATGTTGTGATTTCTCGATCGATTAATTGTTTCCGTTAATGAGTAAAGTAGATTAAGTATTTTATTTTAACAAATTACATAAACAATTTAGATCTACAAAAAATTTCTACATTAATATTTTGATGGAAAATTATCTATCAGTGAAACAATTTCACTATTACATCTCACAAACATTTACTATGTAGTAAACATGTATCAAAATTTGTAACATTGAATCCATTATAAAATAAAAATAGTGATGCTCAAATTAAAAGTAGAAATAAAAAATGTAAATTCTTATGAGAAAGAAAGATCACATTAATATTTTGACGCCAAATTGTACACCAGTTAAACAATTTCATTATTGCTTCTCAAAGGCATTTATTATTTATTAAAATGGAAAAGGGTCACATAAAAATAAATTCAGATGACATGACTCAACGATGGGGATTCAATCACTTTTAATAAATCCGAAATTCATTGGGAGGTAAAGTCTCATACAATGTCAATATACGATTTTGTAAACACGTCAAGAGCCAACTTATCCCATGGGGTATTAAATTCATGTTTGAATAAATGAACAAATACGAAGGTAAATTGGTATTGCTGGAAACAATGATTTACATAGAGAAGAAAGAAATGGAGGAATGCATCTTTAGTAAATATGAAGTTTTGGATGTTGGTATTGATAAAATGATATGAAATATTAGGAGAATGGGAAAAGTCCTTATTACAATAGAATGGAAAAATATTGGAAAATCTCATAATTTAAATTAAAGTCTTGTATTTTTATTGTATAAAATTATCTTTTTACACGTATAAAGTTATATAAACTTTATGAGGTATTAGAATCATTATATTTTTATTGTATAGAATTATTTTTTTACAATATAAAGTTATATAAAAGTCATAAGGTTATACAAAATAGTTTATATATAGAGTCTAACACCTAATAAATATGTTGTTGTAAGTCAACATTGTCTTAGTTTTCCATGATTTTATTCTTTAAGTTAATAAAGCATTTGAGGATAAAGAAATAGGTCTATTCATCTTTGAAACTTTTTTTTTTTTTTCCGAGGAAAAAAGTCGAGCTTTTCTATTAATAAAAATAAAAAAGCTACAATCAGATGAGTTAACATCCAGCAGAAAAGAACTGCCTGAAACAGAAAGATAAAAACCATCCTTCTCCATGATGTCATCTAGCATGTCTGTTGCAAAATCAAAACCACCAAGTTCTTCTGAACTCGGCCTGACACAGCCGTATCAAAATATATCAGAGGCTGCCTAGAGCATCTGGGCCTCCTTTAAAGGAAAACGACCCGCATATTAACAAATACAGAGTTTCTGTCAAGCTTCTCCAAATATAAAAGGAGATGAAAAAAGTACGTGAAAAAGTTCATATATCATATACCGCCAGTATCAACAAAGTGTCCATTTGATCCTGGCGCATTTCCAACATGAAGCAAAAAAACATTATGTGTAAGGGGCCATATCCGTCTCACGGATCTGGTCCTGGACCTGCTCCTTTATCCTCCACGAACCCACAGCCTGTTGTAAACCTGCTTTAGAATACTCGTCTGCTTCAACATTTTTGTCCCTGTAAATGTGATCAAGAGAGAAAACAGTGAAAGAAGATTTTAGATTTTGAATTTCTTCTAGCAGAGGCATCAACATATAATTTCGGCATCTAAATTTTCCATTGACCCAGTTTACAACATTTGAAGAATCTCCAAAAATCTGAACTGTGAGGACTTGTCTATGAATGAGCCAGCAAAGGAGAAGTTTTAAAGCTGATAATTCGGCAAAGTTGTTTGTGCCCATCCCGAGACCCACTGAGGCTTTAAGAGAATGTGAAGGACTTAGATGAATAATAATTCCGGCACCGGTGGAGTTGTTTTGTGCTGCCCCGTCGAAGAAAGCCCAGGGGATGCCTTCTTTAATCAGTATTTCTTTCCGCTGGTTAGAGGATGAAGGGCCTTCCGGTTCAGGAATGCTAGCAAGGATGGCTGTGCTTTGAATTGCTATTACTTCCACCGGAGTTGCTTTTTCTTTGAATATGCTACGATTCCGGGCTATCCAGATGCCCCAGCAGAGGATAGGAGGAAGGTTCCTCAGGTTCTTCTCGGGATAGTTGGACCACCAAAATTCCCAAGCTGCAGTGAGATCTCCCCCTTCCCATCTGGAGTTAATGTTCAGAAGCTTTTTTGTTTCGTCCCAGACTTGTCTTGTGAAGGAACATTCCACAAATAAGTGTGTAATGGATTCCGAAGCTACCAGGCATAAGGGACATCTGCTCGGCCCCTCCTTAAAACGTGCTTGGAGGATTTCCCAAGTAGGGATCTTTCTTTTAAGCGCACACCATAGGAAGATTCTGGCTTTTTTGGGACATTTCAGTTTGAACAGAGGCTTGGCCCACCAAACGGGGGGATCCCAACCCTTTCTCTTCATCAGGAAATTATAGCCAGCCTTTGGGGAATATAATCCTGTCTCAGCATGAGCCCACACTAGGGAGTCTGGATGATCCTTTATTTTGACATTTGTCCTCTTAAGTTCATGAATGAAGGCCTGCCACTTGTTTCTCCAGATGATATCAATGCCCAGATCCTCTACAGATTTCCATTCCTGTCCCCAAATGGAGTATAACTCCATGTTTGCTATCTGACTTAAACTGAGGATTCCCTTTGAGTCTAGATGAGCGAGAAGGCCCGGGGATAGTGCAAAAAGGTCGTTGCACCCAACCCACGGATCCCTGCCAATCCGTATGTTTTCTCCATTCCCCACCTGCCAAGCAAGTCCTTGTTCTATAATTTTGAAAGCCTCTGAAGTAGCCTTCCAGATTACCGAGCAATTTCTACCTTTTTTGTTTGGGCTCCGAATCCAATCTTCTAGTGGAGCTGGGTCAATATACTTTCTTTTGACCACTGTGGTCCAAAGGTTCTCTGCTTTTATAATTCGCCATCCTGATTTTGCTGCCAGAGATTGACTAAAATCGACAAGATGTTTGATGCTCCATCCCCCCCATTCCTTTGGTCTAGCAATCTTGTCCCAAGCTACCCAGGGAAGGACTGAATCTTCTTTGGCTCCCGACCACAGAAATCTGCTACATATTTGTTTGATTTTATGAAGAACACCTTTTGGGATCCAGGTCAAAGCAGCCCAAAAGACCGGGATGGCCTGAAGGACAGAGTTTATCAGAGTTAGTCTGCCAGCCCTTGATAGCCATTTGAAGCTCCAGTGGGAAATCCTTTGCTCAATTTTTGCCACCAGCCAGTTCCAATCCTGCTTTCTGTATGCAGACGGTTTTAACCAAAACCCCAGGTACTTGAAAGGCTGATCCATACTGCAGATTTCAAAGGGCAAGTATGATGTGATCAAGATCTCCTCTTGCCTGGAGAAAGCTTCCATTATAAAGTGTGACTTCCTGGGATTTATTTGGAGCCCTGTAGCTTTCAGAAATATATCAAGAATGTCTTTGAGCTCTTTTAGTTCATTTATATTTCCATTTGTAAACAATAATATATTATCAACAAATAGGAGATGAGTTATGAAAAGATTTACTGCTACTTCCAAACCTGTAATCAAATCTGCTCTCTTAGCTTTGGATATCAATCTGCTGAGTCCTTCAGCAGCCAGAAGAAAAAGCAAAGGGGAGAGAGGGCAGCCTTGTCTCAAGCCTCGCTGACTTTTGAAAAATTGAGAAGCAGCCCCATTTATCAAAACAGCAAAACATACATTTGAAATACATCCCATTACCCAATTTATGAACTCCACCTTGAAGCCGAGGTGAGTCAATAACAGCCTGAGGTATGACCAACTAATCCTGTCGTATGCTTTGGACAGATCTAATTTAAGCACCGCCCCTTTCTTCTTTGCTTGTCTAATGTTGTGAATAGTTTCCCGGGCCACCCCAATGGCTTCATGAATTTGTCGGCCATCCAGAAAACCAAATTGCTCATTGGAAATACAAACTGAAAGAATGGGCTTCAAGCGGACCGCTATGACTTTTGCTATGATCTTGTAGATAGCATTGCAGAGGGATATAGGTCTGAAATCTTCAAAAGATTCCGGGTCCTCTTTTTTTGGGATGAGGGCAATAAAGGTTGCATTAAAAGGACCATAGATTTCTCCTTTTTTCCTTGACTCCTCCACAACATCTGTCAGCTCATCACCAATCTGCTCAAAGAAATGAGTAAACAGCTCTATGGTCCAACCATCCGGTCCTGGACTTTTGTCTTTTGGCATTGATTTTATGACATTTTCTACTTCCTCTTTAGTCACTTCTCTGAAAAGATTTTCTGCTTCCTCCTCCTCCACAAAACGTGGGAAAGCTTGTGCAGTTCGAATGATTTCGGCTATAGAAATTCCCCCTGGGTCAGCAAAAAGGGATTGAAAGTGACTCTTCCCCAAATTTGATACAGCCTCAAAAGTGGAGTGCTCCCTTCCATCTGCATCCTTTAGTTTCCAAATAGTATTTGCGTTTTTCCGCCCCTTTGCATAATTATGGAAGAATTTTGTATTCTCATCCCCCGCTTTCAACCAAATAGCCCTACTTTTCAACCTCCATTCCTCTTCTTTGTCAAGAAGAATCTTAGCTCTGCTTTTTTCTAACCCCAGAATTCTTTCTTTCGCCTCTTGTGTGATATAAGCATCAGCATCAGGGTCTTCTAAAGCACTAAGAGCCTCATCGATTCTGGCCAATTCCTCATTTGATTTTCTCTTTCTGTCTGCAGCCCATTCTATGGTTGCCCTCTTCAGCCTTTTTAAGTTCTCCATAAAATGAGCTCCTTTGTTTTCCGGAGGGGAAGAGCCCGGATGCCTCCAAGTATTCCTGAACATCTGAAGAAAAGACTCCTCCTGAAGCCAGGAAGCATTGAACTTAAAAGGAGAAGCCGGCTTGGGAGGGGTCTTTGAGAACTCTAGGAAAATAGGAAAATGGTCCGAGTTTCCCCCTTCACCCACCCACTGCCTGAAGAGAGGGATATATGAAGCCAACGACTCGTTTATGAGAAAACGGTCCAATCTTTTAGCAATTCTCTCCTCTCCCGTTCTTCTGTTTCTCCAGGTCGGTTTTGCCTTTATTATGTTAACATCAATCAGATTATGAGTCTGAAAAGCTTTTAGAAAAAAATCGGCCAGAGGATCTTCCCTTGCGTTGGGCCCCCATGCTTCTGCTATCCCCAAAGAAAAATTTAAGTCCCCCCCTATTAACAACTTTTTGTTTTTTAACAGTTCTTTCGAGAGGAGATCATTCCAAAAGGAGGCCCGACCCTGACAGGGACCATACACATTGATGACCAGAAAAGGCATATCAAAATCGGGTGAAAGGATCTCCAATCCAAGAGCATGAGACAGACCCCAGGAATTTAACACTTTTAATCTTCCCTTTTTAAAACCAATAGCAAGACCTCCAGAATGGCCGAAGGCATCCAGAGCAGTGAAAACCCAACCCGGAAATAGAGAGCAGAGGGAGGATTCAACATCAGTACTGTTGCCCAGAGTTTCTTGAAGAAAAACCAAATCCGGGTTGTGACGGGAAATTAAATCTTTCAGAGCTAGTTTTTTGGGTTTACTAGCCAACCCCCTACAATTCCATGAAAGACAGATCATTTGATAACCGTCTCAGGGGGTTTTGCTGCTCTAAGCGCCCCAGGGATCGACATTTGTTTACCATCCGCTACATCAAATTTTGCCTTAACTTGAGCTTTAGATAGAAGAGATTTTCTCCCTCTAGCTTTTTTTAAGTGACTCTTCGACGACTCAGGACAGAGACCACCTACCGTTTCCGGGACAGTCTGGTGATTTGCAGGTCTTTTACAGTGAGATCTGAGGTTGTAGTGACGGACAGGGGATAAACTATCCGAGATCTGACTCATTTTAGAGAGGTCCTCACAGTTCAAATTTAATGAAGGAAGAGCTTCTGAAAGAGATTCAATATTTTGTAGGGGATCTTCTAGATTTGTAGCCATAGGAAAATCCGGAGACAAAACACCGATTAAAGATTCGGAATTTGAAGAAAGATTTAGAGGAGAAGTCTGCATACCGGTTTGAACGTCCGCAGAAGGGCCGACTGGAACGTCCAAAGGTATTCCTTTGGGAGGCTGTTCATCATCGTCACGAATCGGGATCACTTCCTCCCGCTGCATGTCCTCTTCTGCCTGGGTCTCTTGATTTGCTCTCTGCTGCTCTGCTTCTGTGCTAATATCCTCCACCGGCTCCTCATTTTTTCTCAGGAAACCCTCCATATCCTCTTCTCTGCTCTTCATCTTCCTTCTTCTTTTCCCCAGAGGGCAATCCCTAGCCAAGTGTCCGTATTCGTGGCAGTGGTGGCACCTGAAGGGGAAGAGTTCATAATCCAAAACCTGCTCATACACATAATCCTTGTATTGTAGAGTAACCGTTTTTGCAAGTCCTTCCGTCGGGTTTAGCCTTACAAGGATTCTCGCCACTGCTCTTTCAAATGTATGCAGGTAGGATCTATCTGCATCCAGAAAGGTGCCCAGATGGTTTCCAATAGACTTAAAAACTGAGTCCACCCAGAGAAAGGGAGGTAGATTTGGAGCCCTAACCCAAACGGGTAATTCGTCTACCTTCTCCTTGGAGGCATCAAACATAGGAGACCATCTTTTAAAGAATACAGGTCGATTCCCAAAAGCCCAGATTCGTTCCTCGACCCATTCCATAGCCTCTTTACTGTCAAATTTTACCATGAACCAGCCCTTTACCAGCGTAGCAGTCGTGAAGGAGTTCGCCGGTGTCTTTGACCACTGGCTCTCGGCCCACTGCTTGAGAAATTTGCCAGAAACATATCTTCCTCTCACTCTGCCCACAAGGGTGCTCTCTGCCACATCCAGATCATCCTCAGCCTGAACGTCCATTCCTAGTACCAAATTTGTGACCTTCTTAGTTTTCCACGCTTTGGCTTTCTTCCTTTTTTCCCCTACCTTCTCTGCCTCTAGGGTTGGTTCTCGATCTCCTGAGATAGGGTTTGATTTACCTGCATCCCCGATTTGGCCACTTCCATCTTCCACGACTCTCTGATCCTGATAATCGTTTGGGGTTTCAACCAGTCCTTCCACCGGGCTCCCTACTTCGCCCGTAACCGAAAGAAAGCCTTCGCCCGCCTTTCCTGATTCAGAAGGGTTTGCAAAAACCCTCGAAGATGTGTTTTTTCCCCCACCAACTAAACCCTCTTCCTCCCTAGAAAGTCTCTGCAAGGGTTCTTTTGGAAAAAGGGTTCTGAATAACGCCGGCTGATTGTTTCCATCACCCAATTCTTTCCCCGAGCTCTGAACCCCTCCCACAGTCCTCCACACCCCTTTGATATTTGGAAAATTTATAATGTCCTCAAGTCCTCCCGACGAAGCGAAAATTTTTGATGGGGAGATAGACTTACTGTTTGGCGAGCCGAAATTCTTGCATTTTGACGAACCTGGCCATGCATGTGGATATGCCGCCTCCAAACCCCTTCCTCCGGCACTGTTTGCTTCTTCAGAAACTCTACCTCCGACTCCGAAACCGCTTGAGAGCTCCAGGCTCTCGTCCAGAAGCCCTTTTACCGCGTTTGAACGCCAAATGCCTCCGCCCAAGAGCAAAGCGGTCGCTTGACTGACAGAATGCCCAAAATACTCGTCAATGTTTTCCGTCGAGGCCTCCTTTCCCCAGACGGAGAGAATATCTTCCGGGGATGGGTCCAAATCGACTGATTCTCTTGGGTTAACCATGGTAAAAACGGCCCCGTTAAAACCTTATATCTCCCTTCAACCGCCACCCGTTGTGCACAGCAGAAAACGCCTGGTCTTCAAAACCTCCGGAGGCACAGAAAATGGTAAATACGTCTAAAGGGTTCCACCATAACGAAAAGATAACCGCCTATTACGGAAATGCATCCGAACCCCGTTCCGCAGCGACCAAAACACCGTTTGGAGATTCCAGCTGGCGATTCCCACGACTGTCCTCCTCGAGCTCCTTTGTTGACCCTGCCAGCTGCGAACCTAACCCTGTACTGTTCAGGCCGTGCCTGTGACACCTGCATCACCTAGGCCTAGGGCCTAGGGTTCCCAGGTCGAAACCTATTCCCTCCATCTCCCCGCAGGCAACCTGTTATCATCTTTGAAACTTGATCCTCATATTTTAACATTTTTTTATGTTGAACCCAAAAAGGTTTTCTTTGGAGTTCAAAGTGGTAATATATTTGGTTTCAATATACCTTTTTTTGGGATCAAGGTTGATCTCACAAAGATCTATGCCATCTTAAGAATGACACCACCACCCCAAACACAAATTTTCACTAAGATCTATATATTCTTATATAAAATTGGCACAATTTAGCATTATCTAGCCAAAGTGGTCTAGAAATTAATGTGTAGATTCTAAACTGCTCATGAAATTTTCTAAATCACAAGAGTAGAAACTACTATACTGATCCGCGGAAGAAAATTCACGATTGAGAACACAAATCATCAACATGCATCAATATTTAACACACATACACAAAGATTTATCTAGGGGAAACAACTTCTCAAAACCCCCTATTATTTGTATTGCATTAATCAAAGAATCTGGATGAATAAAATATGCTCTGCTCAAGCTTGAACTCAACCTGCACCTGTATCTCATATCCTCTGCCTGACTGATTGATCTTGGCCAATACTTAACCAATTTTCCTAGCCTCCAAGCTCCTAATTACTTGTGTTGTTTGATGAGGAATTAGCCCCTATTAATTAGGCAAATTTCTCATTGAGAATTGCACAATTCCTTTAGGTCCTTCTTGTGGAGTAGGAAGATTCTCTTTGTGGATAGAGACAATCCCTCTAGCCCAGGGGAGAGGGTCTAGCCAAAAACAAGACAATCTAATATAAGTTCCCTTAGACTGAGAATGGATAATATCCTACCTCTTGTATCGCTAATCCTTGTTTGATGAAGTCCTTGTGCATTTTCTCCAACGATCAGCTCTTTAGTGTCAATCAAGCACCTGAAACAATGAGACAAGAAACCAAAGCACACATGATAGCATACAAAATATTAAACCTACTTAAGAAGCTAAGGAGTCTTAAGCTACCAACTAACATATGCAATTGATACAAGAAACAAAATATCAATTGTATTATTACGACAAAAAGGAAAGTACAACCTTTTCCTTAGTGTTGTAGGTCTCCTTCGACGTGTCTGAGTTCCAACACCACTGTTAGCATCCCATGATTCACCCTCAAAACAATGGAAGTTCAAGGCTTCTTCCTCTTTGCTCCAAACCAAACACTACAAGCTTATTCTCCCTTTACAAACATGAACTAGAAGGCTAAAGCTATTAAGATATTGTTGGTTATCCAAGCTCCTTCATTAGCTAGCTAAGTTTGGAAAAGGGGAAGTTTATATAGCTTGAGAGAGGGGAAATGGATCCTCTTATGATGGAAGAGGCCTTATCCCTTTTGGTTTGTTCCATTGTAATAGGGGAAAGAAGCCCAAACAGTCTCTCTTGGCTCTATCTCGTCTAACCATTTACCAGACTTCCATTCACGAAGCTTCTAGACCTGGAAGTTTCAACTCCATTTTTAAAAACTTGCCAAAAGAGGGTCGACGTGGGTCATGAATGGCTTACCATAACCGTTTGGTGCTAGGTCCAATGTTAGGCTCTGCAAATTGGCACACAGAAGAAGCTAAGTGCTAGTGCTGGTCTTGAAAATTGAGTTTGAAAGAATATTCTTGGGAAATGATGTAAGAGGAAAATGTTCTGTAGATGAAGAGGGATGTAAGGACATTTTCTTCATATCAGGGAAACACATGAGGGTCACTATAGATGTCCTCTAGGATCGAGGAACGAGGAGTATAGGGACAATGATAAAATGTTGTGTAACAGATGCCCCCTAAAGCATGAAGTCCAAACAAGAGTGAGGGTGAAATGCTTTACGAGTAGATGCATGGAATCCGAGACTGCTGTCGGAAAACCTACAAGCAAGAATAGATACATATACATCACTGAAATATCTGATACATGAATCGTGGTATGGACACAACCATCCAGAAGAAGATCATGTAAATGGATCCAAGGTATGGGCGCAACCATCCAGTAAGAAGGATCATATCAAACCCAAGGTATGGTTGTAGCCATCCAATAATGAGAAGGATCACATATAACAGACTCATGGTATGGTCAACCATCCATCTAAAAGAGACATGTATGTAAGCATGATCATGTCACATTGCCCTGCAACCTGCACTTCCGTAATCTGAGCCTAGGGTCTTGCGCTCTAACACGATCTAACCAAAGTACAAATTCTAGCATGCAAATAGATGTGTTGAAGTCGAACATGCTAGAAAGTGCTTGATTACCGGTCAATGATGTGAACTGTTAACAAGTGTGAGAGAAACCACCAGTAATGACAATGGTTCTCAAGGTACCAGTAGCACAATTTATGGAGTGTGAATAAGGAATTGAAGTCGAACACCCGTGAAGTCACTTGATTAAAATCTAGCGATGAGAACTTGTCGTTGAGTGCGAAGAACTTGCCATTAGGGCATGCAAGTTCTAAGGTACTTGAAGGGAGTCTCTTTGCTAACTTCTCGGATAATGAGCTGAAGTCAAAAGGAAGTGACCTTGTCGAAGGACGACCTTGATGCATCCCTCATCATTGACACAAGAAAAGAAATGCAATGATTATGGATGATACAGAGAATCAGGAATGAGTGTAAAATGCAGAAGGATTAACTCTTGAACATATTGACAACACGACTCCGGAGTTTGGCAGCTTTTGGATCCATAGTGTAACGCCCTGCGGTCATGCGGCCGGGCGCGCACGCTCCTCACTCCAAAAATCGACTAAGGCATAGGAATATGCGATGGTTACCAAAGGCGCGACATATAGGAGGGCGTATTGGCAAACCACCACTTATAGAGCGAGTTGGGTAGCTTGCCATACAAGCCGACCGAGGGGTGCATCAAACGATGGGCAAGCCGACGTTGCAAAGCGTTTGAAGACACGATGGTTGGGCACACATTATAACATTTGGAGAGTCGGCCGAGAGGGAAGTCGCCACCACGTTGGAGCGTATAAACTCTTGGACAAGTTGCTCATTTGGGGATCAACTTCGCATTGTTCCATCGTTCTAAGAAGAAGTGCGAGGTCGCTCTAAGCCGCAACTAGAGGCGCGTTGGAGATGCGCCCGCCGAGTTGGGCAAGGTAACCTTGGGTGCACTTCGTGTAGACGGGTGGAGGTGCGGGTGGAGGGCGTAGTGAGGCGCCCGCCCGCAGGTTGTGTGAGACGGTTGTGGGTCGTGCGGGTGTGCACGGGCACGCCCGCCTGTTCGGGAAACACTTGGACATATTGTTGTATATTGTATTGTTGGGTGAGTTGTGGTGTGACCGCCGTGCGCTCTTGCACGGGGGGGCGCCCAACCTCGGTTATGAACGCCGGTCGAGCCCAAGCTCCCAGTCATTGTACTATTTTCTCACATATATAATAAAAGATATTCTCTTGCATATTGCTGGTGTTCTTATTGCTGTTCTATATTATTATTAATGGATTCCACACATTAATAATGTAATTCATGTTTATAATGAATGTTGAAGGCGTAGTTCGTAAAGTAAACTAATAATGGAGAATGTTGGTTACTTAGGCGGTGCCGCACCCGGCCAATTTAAGGAAAAAAGAATTGGGGGCGTGACAGTTGGTATCAGAGCAGGGTTGCTCATGACAGGTGAAGTTGATTCAGGGTTGAAGAAGCTTGATGAACACAGAGAACAAACATGTATGCAGGGAAAAGTTATGGAGAAATCATGGATGAACAGTCTGGGTTTCGTGGACTTGATGGTTCATGGCAAGACCATTCAAGCTTTGGTGGACACGGGGGCCACTCATAACTTCATGACGACACGGTTGGAAAAATAGGTTGGACTGATGATCTTCCCATCGAATGTGGAAGTCAAGGCAGTGAACTCTAGAGCTAAAGTGGCAGGTTTGGTACACGAAGTACCTGTGCAGATAAAAGACTGGAAGGGTCAGTTGGACTTCACAGTGATGGAGATGAACGACTTTGATATGATACTCGGACAGGATTTCTTGAAGGGCAACAAGGATATTGTTGTCCCCTTCTATGATGAGGTGGTGCTGGTTGGACAGTCACAAACTTGGACTTTGCCCACTCATAGGCAAAGGGGGGAAGTCAAGGTGCAGCATGTTTCTGCACTAAGTTTGGAGAAGGCTATGAAGGAATCATATATGGAGACATATGCGGTGATGTTCAAGGATGTCGAAGGTGATGGAGTGGGGACGCCTGTTCCAGCCGAGATTTCCAAGGTGCTGACCAAATATGCAGATTTGATGCCTGATGAGCTACCAAAGAAACTTCCACCAAGGCGTGCAGTGGACCATAGCATTGAGCTTGAGCCAGGAAAGCAACCCCCGGCTAAAGCACCTTATCGGTTGTCAGGACCTGAGTTGGAGGAGTTGAAACGACAGTTAAAGGAGTTAACTGATGCAGGTTTCATCAGACCTTCAAGGTCCCCTTATGGAGCTCTTGTATTGTTCCAGCGGAAGAAGGATTCGAATGAATTACGGATGTGCTGTGATTACCGTGCATTGAACAAGCAGACGGTAAGGAACAGGTATCCTTTGCCATTGGCTACTGATTGCTTTGATAAGCTTCCGAAAGCCCGAGTGTTTTTCAAGCTAGACTTGAGGCATGGGTATTATCAGGTACGGATAGCTGAAGGAGATGAGAAGAAGACCGTGATAGTAACAAGGTATGGTAGCTTTGAGTTCCTTGTTATGCCATTCGGGTTGTGTAACGCTCCTGCTACGTTTTGCACTTTGATGAATGATGTCCTACGACCATACTTGGACTCGTTCGTAGTAGTGTATTTGGACGATATAGTGGTGTTCAGTGACAACATGGAGGATCATAAGAAGCACTTGGCGATGGTGTTCGAGGCACTGAGGGAAAATCAGTTGTTCTTGAAGAAGTCTAAGTGTGTGTTCGCTCAGACCGAGATTCCATTCCTTGGGAATATTGTTGGACAAGGGTACATACGGATGGAGCCGAGCAGAGTGAAGGCGATTGAGGACTGGGTTGAACCGAAGAATGTCCATGAGATGAGGGTGTTCTTGGGCATGACCAACCACTAACGGAAGTTTGTAGAGGGGTACTTCAAGGTGACATCGGCACTGACAGACTTATTGAAGAAAGACAAGAAGTGGAGTTGGACGAGCAAATGTCAAGAGGCATTTGATGACTTGAAGAAGAGGATGGTTACAGCACCGATACTAAAGTTTCCTGACTTCGAGAGACCATTTGAGGTGCACACTGATGCTTCGGATTTTGCCATAGGAGGGGTTCTTATGCAGGATGGGCATCCGGTGGCGTATGAGAGTCGGAAGTTGCAGGATAGAGAATGAAGGTATCCGGTCCATGAGAAGGAGATGACTACGATCATTCACTGTCTTCATGTGTGGAGGCATTACCTGATTGGGAAGCCGTTTGTTGTCAAGACTGACAACGTTGCAGCAAGTTATTTTGCATCACAACTGAAGCTTTCTGCGAAGCAAGCTCGTTGGCAGGACTTCTTGGCAGAATTCGACATGACTATCGAGTATAGACTGGGAAGGCACAATGCGGTAGCAGATGCCCTTAGTAGGAAGGGACAACTTGCAACATTGGAAGGAGAAGACCAGGCAGCTAGGAGTAGGAGTCGAGTTCAGATGTCAAAAGAGATGCAGAATAAGCTCAAGGAAAGTGTTGAAACTGATACTTTGGCGCATAATATAGTGAAGTAGATAAAGGAGGGGAAGACACAAAATTTCTTTCTACGAGATGAGTTCTTGTTCTTTGGAAACCGACTCTATGTTCCAAAGTCATCTGAACTCAGGAGGCACCTTTTGAAGGAGTGCCACGACTCGCCATGGGCTGGCCACCCAGGGATGTGTCGTTCTTTGGCATTGTTGGAGAGAGGATTCTTTTGGGAGAAAATGCGAGAGGATGTAGAGGAGTATGTACATACGTGCATCATTTGTCAATAGGACAAATCGGATACTCAGAGGCAAGGAGGACTGTTGCAGCCTTTACCGATTCCTGAGAGACCATGGATGAGTGTCTCAATGGACTTCATCACTCAGTTGCCACAGGTTCAGGGGTATAATGGGATAATGGTCGTGGTTGATCGTTTTTCCAAGTATGCTGTCTTTGTTCCTACAAAGATGCCTTGTGGAGCCAAGCAGATTGCGGAGTTGTTATTTAAGAACATAGTGAAGTATTGGGGGATGCCATTGAGCATTGTGTCGGATAGAGATCCGCGTTTTACAGGCAGATTTTGGACCACATTGTTCAAGTTAGTCGGGACAGAGTTGTTGATGAGTTCAAGTTACCATCCGCAGACAGATGGGCAGACCGAGAGGATCAACGCATTGCTGGAGGACTATGTTGGGTCTCTATAATACTAGTGATTACCACATTACTATTGTAGTTATACCCTTATTTATATTGTTGTGCCCCTATTACCCCCATATTGTTATTTCTGTGCCCCATAGAATCCCTCTATTGTTATTTTTGTGGCTTTATATTATTATTGTTAGGTCGGCTGGATTATATTGTGACTCCTTAGACTCCTATATATAGAAAGGAGGTTTTATCATTTGTATCATCCAAGAATTGTTCATTCATGTAATGTAAAGGAGGTTTCCCCCTCGAAGAGGCTGAATTCTAAGGCGTTGATCTATCTTTTCTATCTTTTCTTGAGCTGGTTTCATAACATTTGGTATCAGAGCTTTGGATTCTAGGGTTTCGCTGCTCCAAACAGGTCATCGTTGCATTTTCGCTATAACTTTTTTTCTGTGACGTTTCAGAAGTTGCAAAAAAAAACCCATTTGAGAAGAATTGGCGCTGAACCTTGGGTCCGAATTTCAGAGCTTTTCGCGTGATATTTTCGGAGATATGATCTGAGGAAGTTGGTCTTTTTGCAGATTCCTGAATTACATTCAAAACAGGTGACCTGGGGAAAATCGTCATAACTCTCTCTGAGGATCAGATTGAAATTTCGTAAAAAGGTACAGAAAGAGGACAGACTGTAGTTTCTTGTATGTGTGTTTCAGATTCAAAGGTTGAAACAGTGACTCGTGGCACGTCGTACAAGTTCGCTCTACTGAACCAGTCTAAAAGCAAGTCACTGTGGGAGATTTCACATAACTCTTCCTTGGAGAATCCAATTTGGCTCAGACTTGTGGCATTGGAAAGAGGACGCAGAAGGCTACTGCAGGTAGCAATTTCAGAACTGGATGATCCGAAATTACAGAGATACATCAGATTCAATATCAGGCTTCTATAAAGTGAAAAAAGGTGTGTAGTTTTTTTTTTTTAAATTTTTGTGTAAGCTTGGTTTAACGGAATTCAAAGGGCATAGTAAAGCATTATTATCGGTAATGGATGCCCCGAGGAAAGAAAATGCAAACACCTAGTAAGGAACCTGAAAGCTCTAGCATGACTCATGAAGAAGAAGAAGAAATGCTACATGATATATCAAAATTACAAGAACAAGTGCAACAAATGTCACGCTCACAAAAGCTAACAGAAGCTAAGATAAGTGGCATGGAATCTAAGATAAAGGTCATGGAAGCTAAGATGGATAATTCGAAGACAGATTTGAAGAGAGACATGGCAGGTTTGAAGACAGATATGGAAGAATTGAAGAAGTTGCTACAAGAAAGGGTCACTAATGGTGAAAAGGTAGTAAAGGAAACTCATGATGAGAACAAAAGAAATGTTAATCATGATACCATAGATGCTAATGTTGGATCGAAGACTCACCATGTTCCAAAAATCGATATGAGGAAGTTTGATGGCAAGGATCCCGCCACATGGATATTACAGATGGAGCAATTCTTCGATCTCAATAATGTGCAAAACACACAAAAGGTACGTATGGCAACTTTATATTTGGAACCAAATCAGTTTGTATGGTATCAATGGCTTTGTTCTCGTAAACAATTTATCACTTGGGCAATTTTTACGGAAGAATTGATAGCACATTATGAGGATACAAAAAGCAACACTTTTTTTAGCCAATTGATAAGTCTCAAACAAAAGGGTTCAATAATGGAGCACATTGAGGAGTTCCAAAAATTGAACATAAGGGTAAAAGATATTCTAGAGGAGCATAGGATTGATGTGTTCATAGGGTCTTTAAAGGATAATATCCAACATGATGTGCGCCTTTGGGAACCTGATTCATTAGAGAAGGCATTCAGGTTAGCAAGAAAAATGGAAAGCAAAATTATGGCAATTAGGAAGCATACCATTCACAACTATAAAGATGGAAGTGTTGTTGCCCATAGTCTTCCACAACATACAAGGTTGACACCACAACAATTGGAAGAAAAAAGAGCAAAAGGGCTTTGTTACAATTGTGATAGCAAATACACAAAAGGTCATAAGTGTGCTGAGAAGAAATTATTCTACATAGATTGTGAAGAGGAAGAAGAAAAAGAGCAAGAAAGGTCAAAAGAAGAGGATATATTCCAGGAACAAAGCCTAGATGAAGAACAAATAAATCCAACCATATCTTGTAATGCATTGGCGGGAATTACCACTCCTCAAACCATCAAGATAGAAGGACAAATCAAGAAGAAAAAGGTAATAGTGTTGATTGATTCAGGAAGCACCCACAATTTTATTCATTGTAGGGTAGCAAAAGAATTGAATTGCTTCCTATATCCAACACCAGAGTGTCAAGTGATGATTGCAAATGGAGGAACAATAAATTGTTCTAGAAAGTGCCATAATATCAAGCTATCCATGGGAGAATATGTATTGACTAGCCCAATGCTTTCCATTCCAATGGGAGGTGCTGATGTTGTACTAGGAGTCCAATGGCTACAATCCTTGGGTACAATAGCTTTTAATTTTCAAGAACTTTTCATGAAATTTTCTGTGGAAGGAAAGGAAGTTGAATTAAGGGGTATTGCAGGGAAACCAGGAAAGATAATCAACTCTAATGGCATGACAAAGCTTCTAAAAAAGGAGCAAAGAGGTGTAATTGCACAATTATGTTCGCTAGATGTTTCCACATTGGAATCATCTATTTCTCCAGATCTCCAAAAAGTCCTGGACAATCATTCCAAGGTATTTGAGACTCCCAAAGGTCTCCCACCTATGCGTGATCATGATCATGCTATTCATCTGATTCCAGGAAGTGTTCCTCCAAACATCAGGCCGTACAGATATCCATATGTCCAAAAAAGTGAAATTGAACGTATGGTTGCAAAAATGCTAGAGGCTGGTATAATTCAACCGAGTCAAAGTTCTTTCTCAGCTCCAGTAGTATTGGTGCACAAGAAGGATGGATCATGGCGCATGTGTCCAGATTATAGGGAGCTCAACAAGCTCACTATTAAAGATAAGTTCCCCATTCCTGTCATTGATGAATTACTGGATGAATTGCATGGATCAATTTACTTCACCAAGTTGGATCTTCGTTCGGGATATCATCAAATCAGAATGAAGATTGAAGACATTCCGAAAACGGCATTTAGAACTCATGAGGGTCATTATGAATTTTTGGTCATGCCTTTTGGCCTTACCAATGCACCTTCAACATTTCAAGGTTTGATGAATTCAATTTTCAAACCATTCCTTAGAAAATTTGTGTTAGTATTTTTTGATGATATACTAATCTACAGCAAGTCTTGGAAGGATCATGTTGAACATGTTGACAAGGTGCTACAACTATTGGAGGAGAAACAATTATATGCAAAAAGATCCAAATGTTTCTTTGGAGTCCAGGAGGTGGAATATCTGGGTCATATTGTATCTCATGAAGGAGTTAAGGTAGACCCTAGCAAAATTAAAGCCATTAAGGAATGGAAAATCCCCACATCCATAAAGCATCTGCGAGGATTTCTTGGGTTGACAGGGTATTATCGCAAGTTTGTTAAGAATTATGGGAGAATAGCAGCACCTCTAACAACATTATTGAAGAAAGATTCATTTTCATGGACTCCGGAAGCAACAAAGGCCTTTAAACATCTTAAAGAGGCAATGTGCCAAGCACCGGTCTTAGCTACACCGGACTTCACAAAAACCTTTATTGTGGAATGTGATGCTTCAGGAAATGGAATTGGTGCTGTTCTAATGCAAGATGAAATACCCATTGCTTTTGAAAGTCGTCCAATCAAGGGAAAGTTTTTAAGCAAAGCTATTTATGAGAAGGAAATGTTGGCAATACTCCATGCACTTAAGAAATGGCGACCCTACCTAATGGGAAGACACTTCAAGGTAAAAACGGATCATGATAGCCTTAAATACTTTTTAGAACAAAGATTATCCTCTGAAGAGCAACAAAAGTGGGTCACAAAGATGTTGGGTTATGACTTTGAAATCATCTACAAAAAAGGGAAGCAAAATGTGGTGGCAGATGCACTCTCAAGAAAGGATGAGGATATGGAAGCATTGTTGTGTGCCATTTCTATTATCCAACCAGATTGGATAAACGAAGCAAAGGAGGAATGGAAGAATGACGAAGAAGTGTGGGCACTTATTCGAAAGCTACAACAAGATTCCAGTACTTCTGATACATTTAGCTGGCAAAATGATGTGTTATGGTACAAAGATCGCTTATACCTCTGTAAGAATTCCAAGCTAAAACAAAAGATTCTTATGGAATTGCACACTTCTCCCTTAGGAGGGCACTCAAGATTTTTAAAAACTTACCACAGGGTTAAGAAGGAATTTTTTTGGGATGGCCTTAAATCAGATATTCAAAAGTTTGTGGCGGAATGTTTGGTTTGCCAACAAAATAAAGTTGAAACAATTAAGACACCGGGTCTATTACAACCTTTATCCATTCCAAGCCAACGTTGGGAGGAGGTTTCAATGGATTTTATCACAGGTTTACCCAAGTCTGAGGGAAAGAGTGTCATCATGGTGGTAGTTGACAAACTTACCAAGTATGCACACTTTTGTGCATTATCACATCCATTTAAAGCCAGTACAGTTTCTACTGCATTTATGGAAACAGTTCAAAAGCTACATGGAAACCCAAAGATTATTGTAAGTGACAAAGATCCCATTTTCACTGGAAATTTTTGGACAAAATTATTTTCTTGTCTTGGTACTCAGTTAGCTCATAGCTCATCTTATCATCCTCAATCTGATGGGCAAACTGAGATAGTAAACAAATGTTTGGAAGGATATCTTCGTTGCTTTGTATCTGATAAACAGACACAATGGGTCAAATGGTTGCCTCTGGCTGAATGGTGGTATAACACTTCCTTCCATACAACAACAAAAATGACCCCATTTATGGCACTTTATGGGTACCAACCACCATCAATCACATCATATTTAAGAGAAAATTCTAAGGTTCAGGCAGTGGAACATCACATCGAACATCAACAACAAGTCCTCCAACTCTTAAAGGATAACCTCGTGTTGGCACAAAATAGAATGAAACAACAGTCAGATCAACATCGCAGTGAAAGAAGTTTTGATGTAGGTGATTGGGTATTCCTACGGCTACAACCATATAAGCAAATGTCCCTAAAGCAAGCTAAGAAGGATAATAAATTATCACCAAAGTATTATGGTCCATACAAGGTGTTGGAAAAGATTGGTACTATGGCATACAAATTGGAGCTTCCTGCAGCTTCTCGATTGCACCCAGTTTTCCATGTTTCATGTTTAAAGAAGGTTATAGGCGACAATCTTCCAGTTCAAACAATATTGCCAGAACTTGACGAGGAAGGAAAAATTATATTGGAACCGGAAGCAGTGACAGAAACAAGAACTCGACAGCTACGAAATCGATCAATTTCAGAGTATCTTATCAAGTGGAAGAACTTATCCGCTGAAGATTCCACATGGGAGGATGAGAATTTTATGCAGAAGTATCCAGAACTGCTCAAGCGTTGAGGACAACACTTTTTTGAAGGAGAGGGGCATGTTGGGTCCCTATAATACTAGTGATTACCCCATTACTATTGTAGTTATACCCTTATTTATATTGTTGTGCCCCTATTACCCCCATATTGTTATTTCTGTGCCCCATAGAATCCCTCTATTGTTATTTTTGTGGTTTTATATTATTATTGTTAGGTCGGCTGGATTATATTGTGACTCCTTAGACTCCTATATATAGAAAGGAGGTTTTATCATTTGTATCATCCAAGAATTGTTCATTCATGTAATGTAAAGGAGGTTTCCCCCTCGAAGAGGCTGAATTCTAAGGCGTTGATCTATCTTTTCTATCTTTTCTTGAGCTGGTTTCATAACAGACTACTTGCAACATTATGTGACGGCTGATCAGAAGAATTGGCCCGAACTCTTGGATATTGCTCAGTTTAGCTACAATGTTCAAAAGAATTCTGCGACGGAGTATAGTCCATTTGAGTTAGTGAACGGACAGGTACCGGTTGCACCGCATACCGTAGTGACATGAGGTTTTTTGAGGAGTCCTCATGCGAATAAGTTCATGAAGGCTTCGGATGAGACCTTGGAGTTGACACGGTTGCGCTTGCACGAAGCTGCAAGGAGGATGAAGAAATATGCTGATCGAGGAAGACGGGATGTGCACTTCAGTATGGGAGATATGGTGTTTCTCAGGATTACCGGGGAGCAGTTTCAGCCAGCCAAGGGGATTGCGAGCAAACTGACACGGAAGTATGAGGGACCATTTCAAGTGAAGAAGAGAGTGGGGGAAGTTGCTTATGAGCTAGAGCTTACGCACTATATGCACATGAAGCATCCCGTTTTTCACATGAGTCAGTTGAAGAGATGCAGGTTTGATGCTGATCATCCAGAGAGAGCTGAACCACCGAGAGGACCAGCCGGGATTATGGACAAGCCAGGATTGGAGTTGGATAAGATTTTGAGCTACAGAACTATAGGGATTGGTTGCCACATGAAACGGGAGTATCTTGTCAGATGGAAGAATGCACCGGAAGAGGAGAGCTAGGAATCGGAGGACTCGCTTTAAAGATGGAAGAAGAAGATTGTGAAGTATGAATGGAAGATACTGAGGCAGTCGGGATTGTCGAGGGCGACAATGATTTCCAGTGGGGGAGGATGTAACGCCTTGCGGTCATGCGGCCGGGCGTGCGTGCTCCTCGCTAATCGACTAAGGCATAGGAATATGCGATGGTTACCAAAGGCGCGACATATATGAGGGCGTATTGGCAAACCATCACTTATAGAGCGAGTTGGGTAGCTTGCCATACAAGCCGACCGAGGGGTGCATCAAATGATGGGCAAGCCGATGTTGCAAAGCATTTGAAGACACGATGATTTGGCGCACATTATAACATTTGGAGAGTCGGCCGAGAGGGAAGTCGCCACCACGTTGGAGCGTATAAACTATTGGACGAGTTGCTCATTTGGAGGCATCAACTTCGCATTGTTCCATCGTTCTAAGAAGAAGTGCGAGGTCGCTCTAAGCCGCAGCTAGAGGCGCGTTGGAGATGCGCTCGCCGAGTCGGGCAAGGTAACCTTGGGCGCACTTCGTGTAGACGGGTGGAGGTGCGGGTGGAGGGCGTCGTGAGGTGCCCGCCCGCCGGTTGTGTGAGACGGTTGTGGGTCGTGCGGGTGTGCACGGGCGCGCCCGCCCGTTCGGGCAACACTTGCACATATTGTTGTATATTGTATTGTTGGGTGAGTTGTGGTGTGACCGCCGTGTGCTCTTGCACGGGCGGGCGCCCAACTTCGGTTATGAACACCGGTTGAGCCCAAGCTCCCGGTCATTGTAATATTTTCTCACATATATAATAAAAGATATTCTCTTGCATATTGTTGGTGTTCTTATTGCTGTTCTATATTATTATTAATGGATTCCACACATTAATAATGTAATTCATGTTTATAATGAATTTTGAAGGCGTAGTTCGTAAAGTAAACTAATAATGGAGAATGTTGGTTACTTAGGCGGTGCAACATCCGGCCAATTTAAGGAAAAAAGAATTGGGGGCGTGACACATAGGATCGAAGGTCATGATGACATGGAAAAGATCAGATGGAAAGGAAAAATGTGGCACCCCAAAGCCAGGAAGGTCAATGATGAAGTGAGGATATCCCAAACCGACACGAAACAAAAGAGTGTCATGTTAAAGAGTGACAAGCTGCTGACACAACTGGTAAAAATTTTCCATTTCCCCCCACCATTTCTGGAAGGTACCCCAATTATTTTTAATCTCAATCTTGAAGGGGATAGCATATGCTTGGAATGTAAGTCCATCCTTAAGATAGATTCGACCTTAGTATGATTAACGAGCCCTAGGAAGGAGAAGCTTGTGTCCGCCATGGTGACAAATCCAATGTCATTAAAGTTTAATGAGTTCGACAAAGGAAGAAACTCGATATATTTTTCATGTTTAGAGAGTTTGAAAAAGACATGGAAAATAAAACTCCAAAAGGTCCCTTTTCGTAAAGTTGTCTCCTGAGCTCGAAAAGGTAGAAAATAATACTTGAAAGAACATCTTGACCATATCAGCCAAGGAGTACCTTTCTTGTAAATAGTTTATCCCAACCCGAAAAAGGGGTAAATGTATATTGGGTAAACGACATCAAAACTATTTAAGAGGTCAAAATGACAAGAACTCAGAAATATTTGCGTGTTTTGAGAGTCAGAAAAGAGCTTAAAGCGGACTCCCCATTTTTATTTTCTTTAACAAGTCAAAAAGGGAAAAATACTTGGGGCTTGAACCAAGTTCAACAATGAGTTTAGCCAAGAAATCTTGGTACTACTGGCCCTTTCAACAACAGTCCGCAGAGCGCGAACTTAGGTCTCACCTGAAGTAGTATGGGAGGGTTCTCAAACTAGGTTTCCGCACCCTAGGGATGTTTGACATGGGTGATAGGTGTGCGATTCAACCCCCACGCTTACTAGCTTACGCGCACCAACGGGCTCCTTAAGTCCTATGGGATTGCCTTCGCGCAGATCCAGCCGCGGTGCGACCAATATTAATTACCCAAGTCTTCCTTAGTTAGGTTCTGTTCATTAATTACTTAGAAAGTTTTCATACATAAACACACATAAAAGTGCATGCATATAGATAACCAGATACCATTAACGCCGAATATCAAAATATAGATCTACAAAATAGACGCACAATATGCCGAATAAACTTAGCTTTATTAATGATTCTTTTCAAGTTCAGTTTAATACAGACCCGACTTCGCCCTGCACACTTAGCTACAGGGTTCCGCGCACTCAGCTGCGAACTCTACTAGGCCTCTACGCACTCAGTTGCAGAGCCTTTACCTACTATTACGACCCAATACCTTCAGATCCACTTCTATCCTCTAACCATGCCTTCGCATCTATCTATTCCTTTCCAAAAACTTCGAACTGTCTTTACACTTAGAGCCTCACTCTATTTCTACAATCCCATGGTCCGTGGACCATGGGTAGGTCGACACAATTTACATTCAATTACATTATTTTAGGGTAGACAACCCTATGACTCATCCTAAACTTTCGCGCTCCACGCTCGCATTTCGCGGAATCTTTACATTATGTTGACCAAAACTCGAGCTTTAAGCCCCAAAAACATGCTATGGTGGGATTCGCTACCTAACAGGACCCCAACACAATCATTGTGACTCATCCCGAATCACTCTCCTGGTGCGGCGATCTTTGTGCGAAGTCCATCCACTTGTGCCTGTGCAGCGCGAAGGTCCACAACGCCCCGTTCTGCCGTCGGCTGGATCTGCTGCTTTTCTGCTTCTTAATCATCTGCATATAAGTTGATTCTCTTCCTTGGTGCCAACTTCTAGTACTTGTGTTTACAGTCCCGCACCCTTGTCCGGCTTCTCGGGTCGCAAAGACTGTGCATTGGTTGGTTAGTCAGACAGCCGACCCACCCGTGTAGGGCTTCAGGTGACTGCCATTTACCTTTCCTGGGAAGGGTTCTCCATTAATTTTGACTAGCTGGACCATGCTTTCGTCTATGACCTCTTTTACCACATATGGTCCCAATCAGTGCATTCTAAATTTTCCAGGAAATTTTTCGAACTTGCTGTCATACAGCAGCACTAAATCGTTTACCTTGAAGGTGCGCAACTTGATATGGCGGTCGTGCCAGGCTTTCTCCCGCTATTTTTGTACCTGTTGATGGAATCCCACCAAAAACCGTTCTTCCTCCAGTTCTTCTAAGTGCGCGAGCCTCTCTTCCAAGGCTTTGTGGTTTGACATGCCTATAAGTGTTGCAATTCGCAAACTAGGGACGATATATTCCATCGGCATGACAACTTCTGTGCCATAGACTAACCTGAAAGGTGTATGACCCGTCAATTTTTTGCACGTGGTTCTGTATGCCCATAATATGGCAGGTATGCACAGGTCCCAATTGTTTCATTGCACATTACATACTTTGGTCAGCGTAGTCTCCAGAATTTTGTTGAATGCTTCTACTGTCCCATTAGCTTGTGGATGGTACGATGTACTTTGCTAATGATACACTTGGAACTCCTCGATGAGTGCGCTAATGGTTTGATTCATGAAGTGCATTCCGTGGTCACTCATTAAGATTTTCGGGCAACCAAACCGTGTCAACATGTTTTCGAACAAAAATTTCGTAGCCGTAGCGGCCATGCAGTACTTAACCAACTATGCTTCCGCCCATTGAGTCAGGTACTTTGTCACGGTGATGATGTAGCACGCACCTGTCTTTCCTTGAGGTTTGATTGGTCCCATAAAGTCGATTGCAAATTTTTTTAATGGCTACAGTGTCATCTCATCCCTTTGTGATGGTTTTCCAGTCCTTTGACATATGTTGCAGGCCCAACAATGTGCTTTCGAATCTTGATGCAGGGTTGGTCACCATAGCCCAGTGCAAAGAATCTTTTATGCAGTCGCACATCCTACATAGTGTCCTCATGTAGCCCCCCCATGTGCTTCTGCGAGGATCTGTCCTCGTTCAAATTCAGGTACATATCTTCACAATATCTCATCGTTTCCCATTTTGTAGAGGTGCCCTGCGATGACAGAAAATTCCGCCATGCGCACCACCAATTCCTTCTTCTGCTGGACTGGATATTACTTCGGTGCAGTCCCTCTGGTTAAAAAATGAATTATATCTTTGAAGTGGCTGTCCGCGAAGTGCACTACAAAGGGCTGTGCATCCGGTAGTCCCTCCTCAAAATTTGTTGGCTCCTCGCCTGTCTCAATTTGTGATAAGTGATCCAGTCCTGCATTTAGGCATCCCAAAATTACGATGACCTCAAAGTAATATTCTTGAAATAGTAACAGCCATCTGCATATGCACCCCCCCAACACAAGCTTGTTCACCAGGTATTTCAATGCGGAATGATCGGTATACATCTTGAAGTTCCCGCCAAGTAAATAGTGTCGGTATTTCTGGAGCGCATACACCATTGCCAACCCTTCGCACTCAATAGTAGAGTAGTTCTTTTCGGCTTTGGATAACCACCGACTCGCAAACGTGATCGGGTGATCCACGCCTTCCACACCTTCCTGTGTAAGTATAGCTCCTAGTGCAATACACGACGCATCAACATGTACATGAAATTCTATGTCCCATTTTGGGAAGACTAGGATGGAAGCGGACGCCAGTTTCTCCTTGAGAACATCCAAAATTTTCATACAATCATCATTCCAACAATATGTAGCGTCCTTTTTCAATAGTTTTTCCATTGGCGCTATTATTTGTGCATAGCTCTTGATAAACTTTCTATAGTAACCAGTGTGCCCCAAAGTAGCGCGTAGTTGTTTGACACTTTGCGGCGCTTCCAAATTGAGAATAAAAACAATCTTCGTAGGGTCCACCATCAGGCCTTGTTTGCAGACCACATGGCTGAGTAGGTTTCCAAAGGGAACAAGGAGGGTGAACTTTTTAAGATTCAGCGCAATCTGGTGTCATCGGCAAGTATCCAACATCAAACGTAAGCTTTCTATATGGTGTTTAACTAACCCAAATACAATCCAATCGTCCAGATAGACCTCCAAGAACTTTTGGATGTATTCCTTGAATGCGGCCACCACTATGGACGAAAATATTGCTAGCGCATTCTTCAGTCTAAAGGGTATAATGGTATATTGAAAGCAACTCCATTCGGTTGTGAAGGTTGTCTTGCTCCTATCTTCTGGCGCGATCTTGATCTGATGGTACCCTGAGAAGCCATCCGTGAATGAGTAAGCTTCCTGACTGCCAACATTCTCCAATACTTCATCTGTGAATGGTGTCGGGAATGGATCGTGAACATAGGCGTCGTTAAGCTTCCTGAGGTCCACGCATATTCTAATTTCGCCCTTCTATTTTTCTCTTGTACTACCATAGGACTCACCTAGTTGGATTCTTCCACTCGTTCAATAATTCTGGATGTGAGCATTTTGTCTAATTCGTCGTTGACCTTTTCCTTATACTTTGGATTCAAATGGTAAGGTCGTTCCTTAACTGGCTTCATGTCCGGTTTCAGAGTGATCTTCATCATCCCTAAGTCGCCAATGATCCCCTTTAAGTCTGTGATTTTGGTCAGGAACAAATATTGATATTCACAGAGTGACTCGGCGACCTTATCTACCGTAGCATCATCCCAATAGTCCACAAGCGTCGCGTACTTCAGCTCCGCATCTTTGCCAATGTTTACCTTCTTTGTTTTTAGCGGCACAGTAATGTTGGGATCCTCAATGTATGGTCCTCGAACCTCGCGACATCCTTTAGTTTTTGGAATATTAATATTTCGGGGGTCGTCATCATCCTCCTCTACTTGCATGTTATAACATTCTAGGGCACTGCTTAACTGGGTTGCCCATGTTGGTTGAAGTACTTCTAGTGGTTCCTGTGGTATTTTGAAGATGGCGGCTTTTACTGCTTGCAGTGCGTCGTCAACAGTATCCAACCATTGGTCTTCAAATGTGAATGTTAACAAAAATCCCTCACGCAAGACATCCCATTCGCCTGTACCATGTCGGAGTTCCGTCTCAGTATACCAATTCATGGGTATGACATCTAGGGTATGGTAGAATAAATGTACCCATTCAAGCTGTGGTTCTTCCCCATAGGCCTTGGTCCATTTTGCTAGGTGCGTGCGCGGGTCATCTCGTCCATCGTATTTATCTTCTATCCGTAGTTGTGGTTTCCCAAATCGTAGGCACATCATCCTTCTACATCCGCGTCAGTTCTCAAAATTTCCTTGACGTGTTCCCCACCAGCGCACAGGTGTTGCGTCCAGTGCCCAATTCAACGCATCAAACCGTTGTTGTTTTGGTACTGTGCTTTCAAACTTGCTCAATAATTCATCCACCACTGTCAATCCATCATATGTTGGCAGATCTCGGGCCTGTGCTGTTATGCAATGCAGTGATCTAATCACCATGTTGCAATTCAGTGTTGTCACTTCGTTCAACTGATTGTGCTAGCGCTTGACTTCTTCGTCTGAATCCGAGGTGCAAGAACTTGCGTGCTCCCACGAGATCCTTCCCTCTACAGTCGAATTCACCTAATCTTGATCTCATGCAGTTATCTTGTAAATACAATCCATCTCATCATCACTTCCATCGTCGCACACAGGTTCAGTATAGCACGCTCCTTCCACTGGGTCTAGCGGGACTACTATGTGTAGGGACTTTTTACCGAATATCATCTTCTACTTCTTCACGTTATGACTCCATTCATATCAGTGGCCTAGTCTATTCCTAGCAATGCGGGATAGGGATTGCTGTCATCGACAATCTCTATTACTTCAAAGTCCGTCTGTGTACTCATGCCTTTGATATCAATTGTTACCCCTTGCAACCTCCCCATGGGTAAAATCTTCTGTTGGTTCACCATTCATAATTGAATAGGGGACCACTACAATGCGGATCTGCCCATGCGTTCCCATGTTTGCTTCGGTAACACATTCATGTCTGATCCCAGATCTAGGATGACTTGATCAATTTCGTACTCACCAATCTGCATCGTAAATCTCATTTCCCTCTCGGTGCGCAATGTGTGTGTTGTGGAGGTAAATCCCCTCTGCAGACAGAGGCGATCCCTACTAGCCCAGACCGGGTCTAGCAACAATCAAACAATGCTATCACGCATGTTCCTAATTGCAAATTAAAGGTGGATGATGAGAACCTACTTGGATTCCAACTCTAATATTCGTAGAAGAGACATCGCTCTCGTTTCTTTGCTTCGGCCGGTTACGATCTCCACGATCTCCGTGATTGGACACCTACACATACAAAGAACAACACAAATACAAGCATAAAATCCAATAGATGCAATTATATATCAGTCAGAAAAGATATAACTCAACATCAATCATTACAAAGGACAATGAGAGTGGAACCATAATGATAGTCATCTATTATTGATAAACAACAAAGAAGAATACAACCATAGTTCTGACGTCAAATCCTCCTTTGGCTGGGTGATCAGCTACACAAGTCTTGCAAAGCTTGTTGGGATGGGAAACAAGCCTCTCTCTCCTTGGTGACAAGAATATCCTCACTTAGATTTGGCCTTATGGATGCAAAGAAGGCTCTTGCAACTTCAATCTCTTGAACTCCTGGAATTCTCACTATCACTAGCACTGGCTTGCCCAAGGCATACAGACAAGCTTTTATAGATAGAGGGGAAGGAGATAAGATCAATCACAATTTCCATGGGATTGGCTTTATCACTTAGAAACTTCCATGAAAGGTGGCAAACCACTTCCCTTCTATGGAGATTCGAAGCCAAACCATCCTAATTCAATATGGATTCAGTTGGTGAATGGGTTAAGGAGAACCTTCAGAAGTTTGTTCGTTAAAAACTTTACCCAACTAGGTTGGCGCGAGTGCGACTCTGAGACAGAGTGCCAACTGGCGCGCCCTATTTGGAGGATTTCCCCCATTGGCGCGGGAAGTACACTGCAGACCCGCGCTAATGAAAAAAGGGTTGTTTTTATGGGTATACTGCAGGAGATGTCTTCAGGGCATATGAAGCTCACACTTAGAGGAATATAATGCAAGTGGTTTCAGGTTATGTCACTTCTCACAAGTCCCGGAATGAGTCCTCCAATGTACGGGAGAGGGGAAACAGGGACGGTGATAAACGGTGACAAATTACTGTGTAACAGATGCCCCCTAAAGCATGAGGCCTGAGGGAGAGAGAGGGGTGAAATGGTTTTACAAGAACATGCGTAACCGAAAACACTGCCGCCGGAGAACCTGCGTAAAGAAGTACAACTGATATCTCAAGTACATGATATATGTGGTATGGGTGCAGCCATCCAAAACAGAGCACACAAGAATCTAGATCCAAGGTATGGGCACAACCATCCAGTGAGGATCGATAAATAGACTCAGGCATGGTCGCAACCATCCAGTGAATGAGTCATGTAATGATCATAATAAGCCACAAATCATAGCCTGGATTCCAACAAACAAAATCCAGGGTCTTGCGCTCCATCTCGACCTGAACAGAGTACGAGTTCAGGCATGCGAATACATGAGTTGGAGTCGAACATGCATGAACATCGTCTGATTACCAGCCAATAGTGAAAACTATTAACAGACGCGAGAGGTACCACCAATAATGACAATGGTCCTCAAGGTACTATAGGCACAATCTACGGTGTGTGAATCAGTGAGCCGGCGTCGAACACCCGTAGAATCATTCGATCGGAGGCAAATGATGAAAACCTCGCGTCGAAAACGAAGAACCTGCCATTGAGGCATGCAGGCTCCAAGGCACCTGAAGGGAGTCTCTAGGTCAACTTCCTGGATAATGAGCTGAAGTCGATAGGAAGTGACCTTGATCGAAGGTGGGCCATAATGTTTCCCACATCATCGACACGAGACAGAGAAGGATAAGATGTTTTCTGTGAGGTATCAGAGGGAGGTTGAGTATGCTGCAGAGGTCAACTTCTCTTGAACATATTGGCGGCACGACAGTGGACTTGGCAGTATTTGACATCAAATGATCAAGGGTCATGGTGACGGGGCAATGAGCAGATGAGAGGACAAACAGGATAACCCAAACCCATGGAGGCAAGTGTAAAAACAAGATGAGATGTCCCCACCTAGACACGAATGTAGACAAGTGCCATGTTCAAGAGCGACATACTACCGACACGACAATAATTGTGGTTCCATTTTCCCCACCATTTCTGTCAAGTACCCCAGTTATTTTTATCAACAAGCTTGACGGGGATAGCATATGCTTGTGAGTGTCATTTTTACGGAATCCAATGTCATTAAGTTTTAATGAGTCTGACAAAGGAAGAACTCGACGTCTTTTCATGTTTAGAGAGTTTGAAAAGACAGCGGAAAAGGAAACTCCAGGGGGGTCCTTTTTCGTAAAGTTGTGTCTCTCGAGCCCGAAAAAGCATAAAACAATGCTCGAAAGAACCGCTCGATCATTACGATCGAGGAGTACTTTTCATAAGTAGTGATTTCGACTTGAAAAAGAAAAAAAAACGACCGAAATCATGTCGCTTCGTAACCGTTAACGAACCTGAAACGATAAGGGTCCAACGATCTTTTCGTTTTTACACAGTCGGAAAATGGTTTAAAGACGACCGCCTCTCATTTACCTTTAACGAGTTGAGAGGACTAACTCGGCATTATTTTCACGTTTAGACGGTCAGAAAAGAGCTAAAAGCAGACCTCCATTTTTATTTTCTTTAACGAGTCAAAAAGGGAAAAAATGCTCGGTAATATTTTCATATTTTATGAGTCAGAAAAGAGCTTAAAGGAGACTCATCCTAGAGGAACGAGTGGTATAAAGGGTAGCAACTGGTTCCAGCAATGGTGGAACTGCTCAAAACATATAATGGTCAAGAGGCTAGCTAACAAAACCACTCATAACTGCGGTCCCTCAGGAAAGGTAAAACAACCAAGTGAAAGCATATGATCGGCCAAAGAGATGGTGGCGATGGAATGAAACAACCAAGGCTCATCTAACAGAATTTAGCAGATAAAGCGGCAATCACAAGATGTGAATTAGGTATGGGTTCATTTTTACACAAGCTTGAACCATGGAGAACTCTACTTGGATTCGGTTTCATGTTTACACAAGCTTGAAACGAAAAACTATGCTTGTTATGAGTTTGCATGCCCCCAACATAATGACGCAAAACGAGGTACATTAAATTGTTGTGGAGGTAAATCCCCTCTGTAGACAGAGGCGATCCCTACTAGCTCAGACCAGGTCTAGCAACAATCAAACAATGCTATCACGCAAGTTCCTAATTGCAAATTAAAGGTGGATGATGAGAATCTACTTGGATTCCAACGCTAATATTCGTAGAAGAGACGTCGCTCTCGTTCCTTTGCTTCGGCCGGTTACGATCCCCACGATCTCCGTGATTGGACACCTGCACATACAAAGAACAACACAAATACAGGCATAAAATCCAATAGATGCAATTATATATCAGTCAGAAAAGATATAACTCAACATCAATCATTACAAAGGACAATGAGAGTGGAACCATAATGATAGTCATCTATTATTGATAAACAACAAAGAAGAATACAACCATAGTCTGACGTCAAATCCTCCTTTGGCTGGGTGATTAGCTACACAAGTCTTGCAAAGCTTGTTGGGATGGGAAACAAGCCTCTCTCTCCTTGGTGACAAGAATCTCCTCACTTTGATTTGGCCTTATGGATGCAAAGAAGGCTCTTGCAACTTCAATCTCCTGAACTCCTAGAATTCTCACTATCACTAGCACTGGCTTGCCCAAGGCATACAGACAAGCTTTTATAGATAGAGGGGAAGGAGATAAGATCAATCACAATTTCCATGGGATTGGCTTTATCACTTAGAAACTTCCATGAAAGGTGGCAAACCACTTCCCTTCTATGGAGATTCGAAGCCAAACCATCCTAACTCAACATGGATTCAGTTGGTGAATGGGTTAAGGAGAACCTTCGGAAGTTTGTTCGTTAAAAACTTTACCCAACTGGGTTGGCGTGAGTGTGACTCTGAGACAGAGCGCCAACTGGCGCGCCCTCTTTAGAGGATTTCCCCCATTGGCGCGGGAAGTACACTGCAGACCCGCGCTAATGCAAAAAGGGCTGTTTTTATGGGTATACTGTAGGAGATGTCTTCAGGGCATATGAAGCTCACACTTAGAGGAATATAATGCAAGTGGTTTCAGGTTATGTCACTTCTCACAAGTCCTGGAATGAGTCCTCCAATGTATGGGAGAGGGGAAACAGGGACGGTGATAAATGGTGACAAATTACTGTGTAACAGATGCCCCCTAAAGCATGAGGCCCGAGGGAGAGAGAGGGGTGAAATGCTTTTACAAGAACATGCGTAACCGAAAACACTGCCGCTGGAGAACCTGTGTAAAGAAGTACAACTGATATCTCAAGTACATGATATATGTGGTATGGGTGCAGCCATCCATAACATAGCACACAAGAATCTAGATCCAAGGTATGGGCACAACCATCCAGTGAGGATCGATAAATAGACTCAGGCATGGTCGCAGCCATCCAGTGAATGAGTCATGTAATGATCATAATAAGCCACAAATTGCAGCCTGGATTCCAACAAACAAAATCCAGGGTCTTGCGCTCCATCTCGACCCGAACATAGTACAATTTCAGGCATGCGAATACATGAGTTAGAGTCGAACATGCATGAACATCGTCTGATTACCAGCCAATAGTGAAAACTGTTAACAGACGCGAGAGGTACCACCAATAATGACAATGGTCCTCAAGGTACTATAGGCACAATCTATGGTGTGCGAATTAGTGAACCGGCGTCGAACACCCGTAGAATCATTCGATCGGAGGCAAATGATGAAAACCTCGCGTCGAACATGAAGAACCTGCCATTGAGGCATGCAGGCTCCAAGGCACCTGAAGGGAGTCTCTAGGTCAACTTCCTGGACAATGAGCTGAAGTCGATAGGAAGTGACCTTGATCGAAGGTGGGCCATAATGTTTCCCACATCATCGACACGAGACAGAGAAGGATAAGATGTTTTGTGTGAGGTATCAGAGGGAGGTTGAGTATGCTGCAGAGGTCAACTTCTCTTGAACATATTGGTGGCACAACAGTGGAATTGGTAGTATTTGACATCAAATGATCAAGGGTCATGGTGATGGGGCAATGAGCAGATGAGAGGACAAACAGGATAACCCAAACCCATGGAGGCAAGTGTAAAAACAAGATGAGATGTCCCCACCTAGACATGAATGCAGACAAGTGCCATGTTCAAGAGCGACATACTACCGACACGACAATAATTGTGGTTCCATTTTCCCCACCATTTCTGGCGAGTACCCCAGTTATTCTTATCAACAAGCTTGACGGGGATAGCATATGCTTGTGAGTGTCATTTCGACGGAATCCTATGTCATTAAGTTTTAACGAGTCTGACAAAGGAAGAACTCGGCGTCTTTTCATGTTTAGAGAGTTTGAAAAGACAGCGGAAAAGGAATCTCCAGGGGGGTCCTTTTTCGTAAAGTTGTGTCTCTCGAGCCCGAAAAAGTATAAAACAATGCTTGAAAGAACCGTTTGATCATTACAATCGAGGAGTACTTTTCATAAGTAGTGATTTCGACCTGAAAAAGAAAAAAAAAACGACCGAAATCACGTCGCTTCGTAACCGTTAACGAACCTGAAACGACAAGGGTCTGACGATCTTTTCGCTTTTACACAATCGGAAAAGGGTTTAAAGACGACTGCCTCTCATTTACCTTTAACGAGTCGAGAGGACTAACTCGGCATTCTTTTCATGTTTAGACGGTCAGAAAAGAGCTAAAATCAGACCTCCATTTTTATTTTCTTTAACGAGTCAAAAAGGGAAAAAATGCTCGGCAATCTTTTCATATTTTACGAGTCAGAAAAGAGCTTAAAGGAGACTCGTCCTGGAGGAACGAGTGGTATAAAGGGTAGCAACTGGTTCCGGCAATGGTGGAACTGCTCAAAACATATAATGGTCAATAGGCTGGCTAACAAAACCACTCATAACTGCGGTCCCTCAGGAAAGGTAAAACAACCAAGTGAAAGCATATGATAGGCCAAAGAGATGGTGGCGATGGAATGAAACAACCAAGGCTCATCTAACAGAATTTAGCAGATAAAGCGGCAATCACAAGATGTGAATTAGGTATGGGTTCATTTTTACACAAGCTTGAACCATGGAGAACTCTCCTTGGATTTGGTTTCATGTTTACACAAGCTTGAAACGAAAAACTATGCTTGTTATGAGTTTGCATGCCCCCAACATAATGACACAAAACGAGGTACATTCCCCCCAAGCTTCATTGCATTCAACAAAGTGGATGGAATGAAGGTTCACTTTCGAGATCTTGGAAAGACTCGACTTGGATTTTACGAGATCTTAATCAAAGACTCGATTTGGAAAAGGAGGAGTTGTTTCATTTTTTAATGAGGTTGACACAATAAAAGAATTGTCCTCATAACCCCTGTTTCATTTTTTTAACGGGCTTGACACAAGATCAGGAACTATGCTCGACCAGATCCAGTTTCATTTTTTAAGGAGCTTGACATAGGAAAGCGAACTATGCTCCGACCAAACCTAGTTTCATTTTTTAAGGAGCTTGACATAGGAAAGCGAACTATGCTCTGACCAAACCTAGTTTCATTTTTTAAGGATCTTGACATAGGAAAGCGAACTATGCTCCGAATGAACTTCATCAAAATGAACAGGAAGTTGTTGTTTCCAAGAGTACCACTCCCGGTGGAAGGACAACATCTCGGAAGTCAGAACCCAATGCCCCCAGGACACTATGGATGATGGTGGCATCACTGGATACAGGGACGGGATAAGTGGCCACGTAGTTGATCTGTGGTGGGGCAGATACAACTGGTGGATAAAAAACAGGAGGGGATGACCACTGCGCAGGAGGCACCGGGGGACTGACGAACGATAATTGATCGAGAATCACGATTCTTCCATCGTGTGGAAAGCAAACCACATGGAAAAGCGAAGAGACAAGGGCCCCCATGGCATAAACATAGTCACGACCAAGGAGAAGACGGAAATCTAAAGCCCCTTGGGTGACCAGTATGTCTATATAGACGGTTTTGCCTCCCAAAGTAACAGGGAACTTCAGAAGGATCCCTAATGGTTGAGTGGTTCCTCCGTCAAAGGCCAGCAGATTTTGCGTGACCGGCACAAGCTGTGGGGAGCCCAAATCTTGCCAAGTAGTGGAAGGCATAAGACTAACAGAGGAACCTTCATCCAAAATAGTGCCAGGTACTGCCTTATCATAGGCATGTACTGTAATCTGGAAAGGCACATCGGATGGAAGGCGGAAGGTGGTCAAATGACTCCAGTCGAAGGAAACGACTGAACTACTTGGTGGGGGAATCGTATGATTGACCCCCTGCTCTAAAGGGACCGAAGAAGGACTCTCGGGATTAGTTGGAACAGGAGAGTCATTTTCGGATTCAGGAGAATCTGAGGAGACGAGAAGAACATGGGCATGATGCTCTTCCGAAACAGAGTGATCGACGGGTGGGGAACCCGAGTCGACATTCTTTCCGACCAATGGTTGGTTTGGAACAGGCTTGGCACAGCCAGGTTCGGGAAGAGGAGCCTAGACAAGAGAAGAATCTAAGTCAATCTCTTTGTCAACAGGGAGAGGGTCTGAAGAGAGCCTCTAATAACCAACGGGAAGTTGGGGTGAGGAAGCTGTAAGACTTTCCAAGACAGCGGAAGCTTTATCCATGAACGGACAAAGGTGAAGGGGATGGTTGCCTTCACATAGTCTACAGGGGATTCGAATCTTCCCTTTCTCCTTACCATTGCCAACTAATTGGGTAGCACCTCCATGAGCTTCAGAGGACGATGAGGGGCGGGCCGGATCATGAGACCATACTTCTAAGATCCTGGGAATGCCAGGACAATCACGAAGAAGGTGGTCATCCTTGCACAATCTACAAGGAAATTTGACCTTCCGCGGAGGAGCAGAAGGTGGCTCGACTTGAGTTGTACTTTTAACCTCTCGCTTAGGAGAATTCTTCTTCTTCGTCTTCTTCTTGTTCTTCTTAGCCACTTGGTTACTTGAATCCAGACTTTCACCAGGCGAAGTAGAAGATGAGGACGCAGAAATAGGCGAAGAAGGGGAGAGGTCCACCTTAGAATCAACATGATGTTGTTAGGGTGGAGGAACTGATTGACCAGTAGTTGAGACGGTAGGGACCAGAGAGGTTGGGAACAACCAAACAGGCAACCCGATGGTTAACCCAAGCAAGGACAAAGTTGCCATATACAGAGCACCGACATTTCCAAAAGGAGGAAATGGACTAGGGTTTCCATCTGGGGGAAAACCTTGGCTGGTAGACTCGGGGAAGGTTGCCATCGAAAATGAGAAAGAACCCTACTCAAGCTAACGCAAACAAGACCTAACAGGGCAAATGTGAATCGTGGCCGAATAAATTTTAAGACGCAAGGACACAACTTGACCTTTTCATGTTTTAAGAGTCGAGAAAAGGACAAAAAGATGACTCTAGTCTCCTTTGAATGTTTAGTGAGCCCAAAGTGACAAATGCTCAGATGAGCCTTTTCATTTAAGGAGTCTGAAAAGGATCAAAAGTGACTACTCTGGAGAACTAGGCAAAAGGGCTTACCAAACAAATCCGTAAAACTGCATATACACCTTGGCAGTCATATGAAAACCAAGGACTTCCCGTACGACAGTCAATCTTCCCGAATGCTGTGTTCGGTGCGTTACGGCTTGTAAGGCAGCAGACACGGCTTCCTGTGGATAAAGGATGATAACCTAGTGGGGTCTCCCCATATACTTGACGGTACGTGGGAGCTCAATTCCGTGCTAGACCACTTGTTGCGTCATGGAAGGAGGAATCACCCAACCTTAAGTGAAACAAAAGTGACTAGGTTTAACGACGTCGGAGCACGTCTCTAGCCTAGACCTCTAAACAGTGAGCGTTATGTTCCAATGCATTTTTAAGTTCATTCAGTTCATTTTACAGTTGATCTTTGATTAGGTTTCGATTTCCAGGTCCTCCCGTATGAAATCTCTCACAATTCCCTAAATGCAAGCTATATTCCAAAAAGTATCATTTCGTTCGATGAACACTAACTACGAGAGAGTTGAGAACTTTTCAATCAAACAAAATGACCATAAACAATCAAGAACCACTCTAATGCAGCTAATGGAAATAAACGAAACTTTTCTTTAAAGTCACTAATCAATGAAAAGCTCTAATTTCCATTAACTAATTCAACGCAAAAGAGACTGTTCGTTTTCTTTTCAATTGCAAATTGCACTAAACAAATTTTGAGAGATAATAACACCAAGTAAAAGAGACAAATTTCACTCAATGAGAATGCAATCAAGTCCCCAAAACACCAAGGCAGTCCTTCAAACCAAAAAGAAAACACAAAGACCTCTATGAGCTATGTGATCTAAGCCCAAACGAAGCCAAGCGAAATCCAAGCGGAAAAGGAGCAAATCGCTTGAATAACAATAAAAAGCTTTGAAAACCACTGAGCAAGTGCAAAAGAGTAATCACAAAGTCGACTGGACGATCAAAGAACCCAAGACTCCTACGGAAGGCTCGATGCACAAAGCCACTAGATGCCCTAGGGCTGAAATGTGAAATCGATGGAAAGAGGCAAACACCCGAAGGATGGAGGTCGAAAACCAGTCAAACAAGGATCAAACACACTCCAGTAATTGAAAAAGATGTGGCAAGATACAAATCCAAGCTCAGAGGGCTTGCAAATAAGCAAACTGGAAAAGTTGACAGGCCAGGCGCGACTGTCAGGCTGTAACTCGCGCTTTAAAGGGATTGGCGCGGGTTGTCTTTGAGCAACATGCGCCAACTGGCGCGACTGTCAAGGAAAAAATCGCGCTAATCAAGTTTGCTAGATCAAAAATAAAAACAGGCGGTCCAAGGCTTGGTTAACAGTATCCAGGCAGGCCAGGAAGCAAGAGACAGCAAAAAATCCAACCCAGAAAGCTATCTAAGCAATCAAACAAGAGAACCGAAGAGACAAGACAACTCCAAGTTGTTTAGTCCGTAAACCAAACCGGAGATTGACTGAAGTGGCGTTGATCTACTTTGCTAATGCAAAGAAATAGCATTTCGAAGGCTATCTGGCCGTACTTCAGGCTCCGACTAAAGTTTACAAATCAAACAACAAGCTAACTCCCCAACGGAGTCACCAAATTGTTGTGGAGGTAAATCCCCTCTGCAGACAGAGGTGATCCCTACTATCCCAGACCGGGTCTAGCAACAATCAAACAATGCTATCACGCAAGTTCCTAATTGCAAATTAAAGGTGGATGATGAGAACCTACTTGGATTCCAACGCTAATATTTGTAGAAGAGACGTCGCTCTCGTTCCTTTGCTTCGGCCAGTTACGATCCCCACGATCTCCGTGATTGGACACCTGCACATACAAAGAACAACACAAATACAAGCATAAAATCCAATAGATGCAATTATATATCAGTCAGAAAAGATATAACTCAACATCAATCATTACAAAGGACAATGAGAGTGGAACCATAATGATAGTCATCTATTATTGATAAACAACAAAGAAGAATACAACCATAGTTCTGACGTCAAATCCTCCTTTGGCTGGGTGATCAGCTACACAAGTCTTGCAAAGCTTGTTGGGATGGGAAACAAGCCTCTCTCTCCTTGGTGACAAGAATATCCTCACGTAGATTTGGCCTTATGGATGCAACGAAGGCTCTTGCAACTTCAATCTCTTGAACTCCTGGAATTCTCACTATCACTAGCACTGGCTTGCCCAAGGCATACAGACAAGCTTTTATAGATAGAGGGGAAGGAGATAAGATCAATCACAATTTCCATGGGATTGGCTTTATCACTTAGAAACTTCCATGAAAGGTGGCAAACCACTTCCCTTCTATGGAAATTCGAAGCCAAACCATCCTAACTCAACATGGATTCAGTTGGTGAATGGGTTAAGGAGAAACTTCGGAAGTTTGTTCGTTAAAAACTTTACCCAACTGGGTTGGCGTGAGTGCGACTCTGAGACAGAGCACCAACTGGTGCTCCCTCTTTAGAGGATTTCCCCCATTGGTGCGGGAAGTACACTGCGGACCCGCCCTAATGCAAAAAGGGCTGTTTTTATGGGTATACTGCAGGAGATGTCTTCAGGGCATATGAAGCTCACACTTAGAGGAATATAATGCAAGTGGTTTCAGGTTATGTCACTTATCACAAGTCCCAGAATGAGTCCTCCAATGTATGGGAGAGGGGAAACAGGGACGGTGATAAACGGTGACAAATTACTGTGTAACTCATATCAGTGGCCCAGTCTATTCCTAGCAATGCAGGATAGGGATTGCTGTCATCGACAATCTCTATTACTTCAAAGTCCGTCTGTGTACTCGTGCCTTCGATATCAACTGTTACCCCTTGCAACCTCCCCATGGGTAAAATATTCTGTTGGTTCACCATTCATAATTGAATAGGGGACCACTACAATGCGGACCTGCCCATGCGTTCCCATGTTTGCTTCGGTAACACATTCGTGTTCGATCCCAGATCTAGGATGACTTGATCCATTTCATACTCACTAATCTACATCGTCAATCTCATTTCCCTCTCGGTGCGCAATGTGTGCTTTCCCAGTTTCTGGACTACGCACGGTTTTGCTGACCCCGTGCACGTAGTGATCAGCTCATGTAGTCCCTTAACTGCCTTGTTGTCATGCAACAGTTTCATGCATGTCTCCAGAAAGGTAGTAATCATAGAAGGATCCATCCCTGGCTCTGGTTGATCCTTACTACCTGAAGTGGAGGCCTCCACGAAGCTCTTCTTAGCTTCCATGAACGTCTCCTTTGCGCGTTCTAAGTCAAACTCAGGTTCCTTTGCGGGAGCCTTGCGAACCCATGTATCTTCCTCAGGATTCTTCCCCTTATCTTCCTATATGGTCGTACTGCTTCTGAGTATCATGTTCACATTTGGGTCTTCTTCACGCGGTTCAGACCTCATCATTTGGATATTCTCAGTTGGAGGAGGCTGGAGTACTCCTTTTTTGCGCATCTGTGTGATCAATGTAGGACAATCTATCATTTCATGATCAAACTGAGCACAGTATGAACAAGATATCCTTGTCGGGTTGGTACAATCGTAGGCATAGTGCCTTGATCCTCCGCAATTGTAACAAATTAATTGTCTGTGACCCCTTCCTGGTCCCATTCCTTCTCGTCCTCGATCTCACCCCTGAAATCTAGCGCGCGCCATCCCTACAGCTGGGTCGAGGGCTCGCATTTCTGTCTGCATCCTATAGGCTGGGGTCCGATCCATCATTAACTCGTAACTGCAACAAGTGCGCTCGTCGTGGCCTACTGACTTGCAGAAATTGCAAAACAACTGCTGGGGAGTCTGTGTATACTTTTGCAATAAATGACAATTATCCGTCGTGTGTTTTCCTCCTATCTGACAGATCGTGCACCATAACATGGGTGTCACACTTGGCCATGCATGTGCCTCCAGTCTCAACGGCATTGGCGCCCCTCCTGCCAAGTAGTTCACGAATAATGGAAAATGGTCCTTGTCATGGCCCTGGCCTTTGCATTTTATGCACCATACTTCCTCGCGCGCCTCTGGCTACAGTGCCCTATCTTGATTCAAGCTCTGCATTTCCAGGCAGAGATTCTGTAGTTGTGTGTGGATTTGTTGAACTCCCAACCCAGGATCTTGTATCTGGGTCTCATGCAAACTCATTGACATTTCCAACGCTTCGGCCGGGGTGGAAAGTTTCTGTTGTGACAGCGCCATCCTCAAGTGAAGTGTCAGGGATGCCACAAACCATGCACGATGCTGTGCATCATTGAGTGTCATATTAGCCTCGTAGATCGTACTCTTCAGCCGCTGATCCAGATCCTAAGGGGTCTCGCCTGGAAGCATCGCAATCTCTTTAAACCCGATGATTGTCTGTGTCTCTGATTTCGGCCGACTAAATTCTCTGTTCAACGCATTTTGGATCTCTGCTATCCTCGTGTTTGGGTGGTCATTAGAGTGCTTGATATACCATGTCAATGCATGATCCTACAACGTGCTCACCAATTTAGCCTTCTTAATGTTGTCTTCCATGACCCCTTGCGCTTCCCACACTACTCTTACCACGAACCAGAACTAGTCTGGATCCTCATTCCCTACTCCTCTGAATACAGGTCACTTGATCAAGCTTGCCATGCTGAACTGTGGGGTTGGTGGAGGTGGAGTGGGTGGATATGGAGGTGAAGGAAGTGAAGTGGATGGTGGCATGGGTGGAGGTGGTAACTACAGAATGCGCTGCCTTATCAAGCTAACTACACTTCCTAGAGAGACCCGAGTGAGCTCTTCCTCACTTTCTCGCGAAGGTGAAATTAAGGGACTGTTTCCTAATTCCCCACTACCTTTGTAGATATTTCTACTCCACATCGTTCCAAACATTAATGTATTCGCATAACCCATTTTTCACCTAACAACATCTTAATCCAGGTATTCAAATATTTAATGTACTTACCTCACGATCCCTTGAGAAAACGTCGTTCTGCTTCACTGTAGCTCACGGTTGTGTCCACCGCAAACTCAGTTATAAACCCCCCTATTATTCGGTTGAGCCAATGGTCCACAAATCGCGTGATCTTGTCTTGTGATGCCTCTAGTCTACGCACTAATTCCGGAGTCCACACTACCGGTCGGTCGAGCTTACACCTTTCCTGGCTATCGGCTAGTCTCGCGATCCACTCATACAGTTCAGAGGGGAAGGATGCAAAGAAAATCTCATGGATTTCCATATACATGTAATGATCCAACCACCTTTTCTCAAATACCTATGGAGTTCTATTTTCCTGTGTTGTGAACTCATGAATCTTCTTGTCCAACCACTCTTCAATTTCCTTCTTTGTTGGGTTCCAGTGTGATGACATTAGACATCCCTTAGGTAGATCTCGGTCCTGGCAACGAAACCATTTGTTGGCTACTTGGGGCCTGACCCAGGTTTAACAGTGAGTTTAGCTAAGCAAATCCTAGTATTAATGGCCCTTTTGGCAACAGTCGACGGAGTGTGGACTGAGGTCTCACCCGAAGTAGTATGGGAGGGTGCTGGAACCAGGTTTCTGCACCCTGGGGATGTCTGATATGGGCGATAGGTACGCGATTCAACCCTCGCGCTTACTAGCTTATGCACACCAGCGGGCTCCTTGTATCCTGTGGGACTGCCTTCGCGCAGATCCAGCCGCAGTGCGACCAATATTAATTACCCAAGTCTTCCTTAGTTAGGTTCTATTCATTAATTACTTAGAAAGTTTTCATACATAAACATACATAAAAGTGCGCGCATATAGATAACCAGATACCATTAACGCAGAACATCAAAATATATATCTACAAAACAGATGCACAATATGCCGAATCAAATTAGCTTTATTAATGATCCTTTTCAAGTTTAGTTCAATACAGACCCAACTCCACCCTATGCACTCAGCTGCAGGGGTCCGTGCACTCAGCTGCAGACTCTACAAGGCCTCTACGCACTTAGCTGCAGAGCCTTTACCTACTACTATGACCCAATACCTTCAGATCCACTTCTATCCTCTAACCATGCCTTCGCATCTATCTATTCCTTTCCAAAAACTTCGAACTGTCTTTACACTTACAACCTCACTCTATTTATACAATCCCATGGTCCAGTAGGTCGACACAATTTACGTTAAATTACATTATTTTAGGGTAGACAACCCTATGATTCATCCGCCTGCATTTCGTGGAGTCTTTACATTACGTTGACCAAAACTCAGGCTTTAAGTCCCAAAAACATGCTATGGGGGGATTTGCTGACCAACACGACTCTAGTTTAGCATCACCACCGGCAAACCATCACCTGTCGCTGCACAAGAAGCAAATGCATTATCCGTTTCTAAGGAAAAATGGTGAAAAATACCTTTTAAAACCCTAAAACAGAGTGAACAACTTATAAAAGGGAAAAAGTAAGACATTTTTACCATTTACCTTATTTACCTATTGCAGGTAAGAGCTGAGGCCCTGATCATTGCATTAATACCTGTTTTGCAAGCATTTAACCATTTTTCAGGGTTTTTGGGAAAACAAATTTCGCACTCAATCGGCGTGGGATCGAGGCACAAGATCACCTCGATCGGGGTTTTTAGCATGGGGACTTGCACCATCGGTGCACCTGTTTTAAAAACAGTCGCGTCAATGCTGAGAACTAAAATTTTTCATTTTTCGCCCAAATTCATTGCCTGAAATAAAAAATGTCCCTTGCAAAAACTGATGTTAAGATAAATGTGGGGTGTTTGCAGGAAAATCAAGGCACGAAAAGATGGTGATTGAGTGAAAAGAATTTAAGCATGAAAGAATAGATTCATTGGCATTGGAAGATCCAAACTGTCTAAATGCATTGAGGAACTATGGGCTTCGGACTCAACCTGAGTTACTCCAATCCCTGATTAGTCTATGGGACATTGGACGAGAGGTATTTGTGATCCATGACCAAGATCTAGAGCTAGAGACTTCAGATATTTACTTCATTACTGGACTGTCTTGCAGAGGGGAACTAGTTCAATTGTATGGAGGCAGGCCCATTAGGGCGAGTGTAAACATGCTCCTTGCCGAACATTGCCCGAGAGCTCTGAAATTTACAAGCGAGAAGATCGACATCATGACCATAAACTATCTGATATTGAAGGTAATGCTCTTAACCATCAATCGAGTATTTGGGGCTTAAGCATTACGTGAGTCCAACAAGTTCCATTTCCAGTATGTCGTGGACTGCATGATGCCCACTGTCTTCAACTGGGGAGAGGCCATGAAGGTAAACATGAAACGAAAACTATCCAAATGCAAAGCGGAAAATCTGAGGAAATTTGGATACCACTCTGTCTTGGTGACTTCTTTGCTAGAACGAATCCCACTGTTCCACTATTAGCTAGCAGAGGTGAACCCCTCGATGCCACGAGATCCACAGATGGTCTGTTGGAGCGAGCTGATGCCCAAGTCTGAAGGGGGCCAGCAGATGTCGTACAAGCCCGCCTTCTTCGTGTGGCTTAGGCAAAAGTTGATTGTGATGGAGGACTGGCCATATAATGAGACTAACATTCGCGGTGATCTTGACATGCCACTCCCAGAGGGATAATAATTTGATGATGGAGGTGAGCAAAAAAATTTTGGTTTTTGTTTTTTTTTATTGTTTTTGCATATACGTATTGTGACATCTTGACTATGTGATCGCAGAAGTTGGACTAGAAAGACCAGCAGGGATGTCCCCTATAACTAGACACATGGCTCGATAGTTCGAGGTCACTCCTTATCAGGAAGGAGTGGACAACGAAGAAGAGATTTCCCAAAATATGGAGGGCTTGACCAGAGGAATCCTAGAGTATGCACGGATCGAGGACATTCCTCGCCATTATCAGAGGCACATAGTGGGGGTTTCAGATCAGATTTGATGATTACTGACTCGTGTAGTATGAGAAGTAACATGTTATCATGATCACCACACAGAATATTCCATAGTTTAGCATTTACAGTTTTGAGTCTTGCGAGCCACGAATGTACTCAAAACACTTATATTATTTTTGGATGTTGATGTATCACACTCAAACATTATATATCTATATCTATATATATATATTTCCTGTTTATTATGATACAATGTTTTTCACATATTGCATAAATGTCTGCTTAAAACATAATTAGCCAATGCATCTGTTAATGTATTCATATGCCTAGGAATTTGATGATATGTGATATAATCATAATTTCTTTCCAAGAGAAGAATACGCAAATACATTCTCAATATATGAGGGTTTCTGACAGAATATTGCCCATTGAGCTGAAGAACAACAAGTTGCAAATAAAGGTTAACAACCATTTCTCGAATGTCAAGAGCAATGGATTCTGACAAGAGTTCGATAAATGCGCTATATTCAGTGATGTTATTAGTTGTTTGACCCAAAAAAATACCTTGAAGATCAATCAACTCACCATGAGGGGCATAAATAGCCCATGCTGCGGATGATAGATTGCGGGTAGTACGACAAACACCATCAACGAAACCGACTTAAGGAGTCACAAACATCTGGAAAGCAGGTGAAGACATAATAAGCAGGAAAGCTGCTTGAAAAAAAAAACACACCAAACCAAACTGCACAAAAATGAATAACACACTTATGTACATCAGTAACCATGCAAGATGACTCACGCATAATACTTTTTGAGGTATAGCCCATTGCAGGACTTGATGAAAGGATTACCCTCATAATAAATTAGCTCATAGGCCCCTTTTCGTAGTACGCGCTTGAAAATATAGGACCCATGCCACATGGGTTTGAATTTTCCTTCTCCTATCTTATTGTTAGCTTGGTCATATAGCAAGACGAAATCAGCCTCAGAAAAAGCATGATGAGAGACCCACTGATCAAAATTGGATTTAAATCTCTTTTTCTGAGATTCATGACTAAAGCAGTGAGACAACGGGTTTCATACAGTCATTCCAAATAGAGGAGACACTCTTCTTGAGGTGAGGTTTCAGGGGGTAGTTTGACAGCCAATTTGAGTGAGGGAATTTCAAATTCAATCAGTAGGGTAGCTTCCAGACCAAAGATGAGATGAAAAGGTGTGAATCAAGTTGCATCTTCAGTGGAGGTTCGGTGGGCCTATAGAGATAAAAAAAGCATGAGATGCCAATTGGATTTGTGCATCCTAATGGTGTGTTGAAGCATAGTAACTATTTTTTTTTTTACTGCTTCAACTTGGTCATTGGTCTGAGGGTAATACAGAGTTGAGCTGTCATGATGCAAGCCCAATTTCAAAGTCAACTTAGCCATTATATAATCGTGAAAATGGGAGCCATGGTTAGTGAAAATGGCTTGAGGCACTCCAAACCTAGAAATCATATTATTGAATAGAAATTGTGCTGCTGTTTTACTGTCAGCTGAATATGTAGGCATCGCTTCGGTCCATTTGGTGAAGTAATCCATGGTAACGATAATATAACCATGGCCCTTGGCAAAACAAGGGTTACATGTCATAAAATCAATGCCCCATTTGGCAAAGGGACCAATGATAATAACAGGGTGAAGAAGAGTGGGTGGGGCGCACATTTTCAACTGATAAATATGGCACTGGTGGCATTTGTGGAAAACAAGAATGCAATCCTTAAAAATGGAGTGCCAAAAATAGTCAGCACGGAGGATATTTTGAGCAGTGGCATAGCCAGACATATGACCACCACATGCGCTAGAATGACAGTCATTCAAGACTCTTTTAGCCTTATCGAGAGTTGAACATCAACAAAGAATTGAATCAACACCAACGCGGTATAAAGTATCTCGAATGATGTTGTAAGGTTGGGATTGGTTCTGAATGCATTGACGATCATCCTTGGACAATGCAGTCCAAAAGGTAGAAGTTTGGAGATACACAATGATATCACCATACCAAGGATCGAGAGTGCTAATCAGAAAGAGAGTCTCATCGGGTAACTACTCATCAGCACAAGTAGGAAGAGAAGTAGAGGGAAAGGAGCATATCAACTCGGAAAATACAAGCAATTTCTTTGATTTGGTATTAGTGAACACCAAATCAAATTCCCAGAGGATGACAATCCACTTGGAATATTTTCCCCCAAGTAGCTGACGAGTTAGAATATAAGTCATGGGGTTGCAATCAGAAATCACACTTGTAGTGCGAAGGTGAATATAATGCCGAAAGCGTTGAATAGCCTAAACGACATTCAAAGCCAACTTTTCGACATGAGCATAACGGGTCTCAGCGTCGAGGAGATTGTGACTAAGGTAATAAATGAAATGTTCATGACCTTCATCATCGTCTTGCACTAGGACCATAGCAATGGTGCTAGAAGCTTCAGCTAGATAGAGGAAATAATCACGATAATAGTTCAGAGGGTGCAATAAAGGAGCATTAATGAGGACAACTTTTAGGTCATCAAAAGACTTTTTTGTAGTCTCATCCCAATGAAACAGAGTTATTTGCTTAAGCAATTGAGTGAACCCTGAAGCCAGCTCAACATAGTTAGGCACAAAGCGATGAAGGAAATTCACTTTCCCTTGCAGAATCTGTAATTGATGCAATGAAGAGGGAGGGGGTAGATTAAAAATATCCTCGACTTTGAGAGGATCAAGACGAATACCATCCTTCGAAACAATGAAACTGAGATGTTGTCTGGACTCAACACGGAAGACACACTTATGCGGATTAAGCCGAATGTTATAGTGTCTACAATGAAGAAATATTTGTCGAAGGTGATCGGGATGGTTGCGTCACTTACGTGAATGAGTAGGAAGATCATCGAAATAAGGCTGAACGATGTTTTTAATGTCATGAAAAGCATAAGACATCTTTAGTTTGAAAGTATCCCCAACATTCTTAAGTCCAAAAGGGAGCTTTTTATATGCGAAAGTCCCCCACGGATAGATAAAGGCGGTCTTGTGTTGATCAGTAGGTGCAATGTCTATCTAGTTATAACAAGAAAAACCATCCATAAAGGAGAAAATCTCGCTCCCAGCACATTCATCTATGATCTGGTCTATAAAAGGAGTGGGATAATTGTCCTTCGGACAGGCACAATTAATGTCACAATAATCAACAAAAACCCATATGGTGCCTTTCTTCTTAGTCACCGGTACAATATTGGACACCCAATTTGTTAGAGGAATAGGATAAATAAATCCAACTTTAAGAAGTTTTTCAAATCCCCCCTTAATGGCAGTCGCTTTTCTAGGATGCACAAGACGAAGTCATTGGCAAACGGGCTTCACGTTAGGATAAGTCAGAATTTAGTGCACAACTATACTTGGGTCAATGCTAGGAATTTCTCCATACAACCATGAAAAAACACATGAAACTCTTGAAAAATACGAGTATAAATCTTGATCTCATCAGGAGAAAAAGTTCCCCAATATGAACGTTTTCAACTATACTAGGCTTAACATAAATGTCAATAGCCATCGTTTGGGTAATAATACCCATGTTCCCTTCCGACCAAACTTCATAGGTCATGATAGGTGTTTGAAGTGGTTGGGTTGGGAAATGAGAAGAAAAATTCTCAAGATAGGTAGACATGGCTCCCTAGCTAGGTAAGAACGAGGAACAATGATGAGTATCATTCCAAGGTGCTTCCTCAAGAGACATAATTTCCATGATACTTTCATCAATAGAAAATGTCTCGATTAAGGGATCAGAGGAATCTGAAGAACCAAGCCAAGGAGATTGAGAATTTATCGAGAGACGTACCCAAAGCAGTGTAATCAGTAGATACCGAGGTCAAAGCCGATACAATCTCCACATACTTAATCTCGGCATGGATTAACGACATGACATCACGCTAGGCATCAACTTGATCAAGAGGAGGAATGATCCAAGGATCAGACTTAATCGAGATCATGTTGATTAAGGCAACATGCAGAGGTGGGAGAGGAAAAATACCCATTAATGAGGGATCTTTGAAAATTCCAGCCCCCACACTCTCATACAGAGCACCGGTATGATTCACGTAAGGAACATTGCCATCCGAGGAAGAAGAAGCAAAGAAAGAAAACTGGTCGACTGTGACGATTTTCCCTTGATGAGGAAATCAGAGCATGCAGAACAGAGAGGAGGCTACTACATGCATAACATGGGTCCAACTCCACTCGAGTAGAAGATTATAGTTAAAATTTGCATCAATAATTTCTATTTCGACATTAACAATCTTACCTTCCAAGGTAATGGCAAGATTAGGAAGGACACCAAATGGTCGAGAATCACATCCATCAAAGACTTCCAACATGTTATGTGATTAGTTCAAGGTAGGAGAACCTATTTCCTTCCAACAAGACACAAACATGATGCAGGTAGAAGCACCTTCATCAATGACGATCCTCTGAATTGTCTTTTCATTAATGATCACTTGAATGATAAAGGAAATTTGATGAGGTAAGTGCAGAACATGGTTTTATAAATCAAAGCAAATAAGGTTTGAATCAGATGTATCAACGCCTCCGATGGCTGACAATAATGCTTTCTGTTGAGAGGGACAACTTTGAAGGACCTCGAGAGCAGACATAGTTGATGGCACTTGAGCCAAGTCCTCAACAATATTATAGTGCTGAGCGGCTCGAGCGTTTGGATTATACGAGGACTTTCGCAGCACACCCCGAGAGGGTGCTCAGACAACAGAATCAAGATTAGGTCATTTGATATGGAGAGGACCATAGGTTGACAGGATAGATGAGGAAGGGTTACTTTCTTTCTCTTTCCCTGCCGTCGAGGTTTGATAATCTTTAGATTTGGTAGCCACATTTATAAGCGTGTTCATCATAAACACTTGGGAACCTGAGGGAGCGGAAGACTAAGGCTGGTCTACCATTTGGGTTTTCTAGGATGGAAAGGGTTCTTTTAAGACAACTGAGGTCCCTTTAAGCAAGCAACTAACTTTAGGTCATTGGGGAAAATCTTTAGTGTAATGATCCTCCTCACGGAGAAGGCATGGATACTTCGGCTTTCTTTGAGAAGCATCGCAAGCAGACAATTTAGGAGGGCCCTATTTTATGGCATTGGGTTTGGCCTTGCCTTTGCCCTTATTTTTACCCTTAGAGTATTAGACAATCTAATATAAGTTCCCTTAGATTGAGAATGGATAAGATCCTACCTCTTGTATCACTAATCCTTGTTTGATGAAGTCCTTGTGCCTTTGCTCCATTGATCAGCGCTTTAGTGTCAATCAAGCACCTGAAACAATGAGACAAGAAACTAAAGCAAACATGATAGCATACAAAATATTCAACCTACTTAAGAGTCTAAGGAGTCTTAATCTACCAACTAACATATGCAATTGATATAGGAAACACAATATCAGTTTTATTATTATGACAAAAATTAAAGTACAACCTTCGCCTTAGCGTTGCAGGTCTCCTTCGACGTGTCCAGGTTCCAACACCACTGTTAGCATCTCATGATTCACCCTCAAAACAATGGAAGTTCAAGGCTTCTTCCTATTTTCTCCAAACCAAACACTACAAGCTTATTCTCCCTTTACAAACATGAACTAGAAGGCTAAAGCTATTAAGATATTCCTGGTTATCCAAGCTCCTTCATTAGCTAGCTGAGGTTGGAAAAGGGGGAGTTTATATAGCTTGAGAGAGGGGAAATGGATCCACTTATGATGGGAGAGGCCTTATCCCTTTTGGTTTTTTCCATTTTAATAGGGGAAAGAAGCCCAAACAGTCTCTCTCGGATCTATCTCGTTTAACCATTTATCAAACTTCTGTTCATGAAGCTTCTAGACCTGGAAGCTTTGACTCCATTTTTAAAAACTTGACAAAAGAGGGTCGGTGAGGTTATGAATGGCTTACCAGCGCCATTCGGCGCTAGCCCAGTGTTAGTCTCTGTAAATCGGTGTAGGGAAGAAATTGAGTGCTAGC